>MU223727.1:2875193-2950957 GCA_018584345.1 Thuja plicata | reverse complement strand
CCATATCTATCACAGAAGGTGATCAGTACTCAAAGGATCTTATCAGAAAATAAAGTTGTAAGTCAAGATCTACTGTTTCATCCTAACAGTTGAATCAGTTTGTAAATCCTTTAACAGGGTAGACTTAACAGTCTTNNNNAAATCTCCTAACAGAGTGCATACTTCATTGTATGTTTGTAAATCCTCTAACAAGGTGGACTTAGCAGTCCTAATTGCTTCTAACAGGGCAGATCATCAGAAGTGATCATTGTAAGCCTTAACCGGCCAACTTTATACTGCAGTACCAAAGTTTTGTGGGTACCATCCCCACCCCAGTTTTAATTTCTATTTGGAAGGTTTCTGGGTCACCAAATCTTTGTGTTTATGTGTTATGAATGATTATATTTTCATGCTTGCAGTAGATTAGATGAATGAATGGACAAAGTATATACATGTGCAGAAATGTTTTAAAGTTTTAAGAGTTACTGATTCACCCCTCCCCTCTCAGTAACTTAGTTAGTCTTGATTATTTCCAACAATAGAGACCGAGTGGATTGTTGAGTAGATCTAAGTTGGTTGAAGTGTTTGAAAGTTCAATTGGTACTTTTGGAGCTGAGGATAACTGATTCACCAGCCCTTTCAGTTATTCTAAATCATTCCAACAATAAATATTTATTTCATTACACAGGGATCTGGATGACGTGGAGCAACATCATGTCATGGATCAGGACAGTGCCCTAGTTGAATACATATAAATACATGGATAGATGCATTTTAGACCTGATACTTATTTGATGATATATATACATGAACACACATATATTTTCTAGAGTTATTTTATATGTATGTTCTATATATATATGCACATGCATGTATTTTCTAGACTTATTTTACATGTATATTGTCTAGACATTTCATGTGTTATGTTTATTTTCTAGACATTGAACATTTACATTTGTGTGTGCTTTATACATTTTATATACATGTGATGTGCATTTAAGACTTATTTTATACATGTTATGTGTGTTCATGTTCATCTTCTGTTCATTTTAAATCTACTTATTTTATTTTAGACTTAAATATTCTAATATGTATTTAATGTTAAAAAATGAACTTTATCTTGATCTAATTACAAGTTGTCATACATACATAGAAGTTAAAAGCTCAATTATCTAACTTAATGTCATATACATGTGTAAAAGTTAAAAACTTGATTCTAATTTCATGCAAGAAATTTATCTAACATAACATGTCATACATATATGCAAGTTTAAAGTAATTAATATCTATAGCTAAATAATGTCATACATATTTTCCATACATGTAAGTTAAAAAATAAATTAATCTAACTAATGTCATACAAGCAATTAATCTAATCTAACACATGCCATACATATACATGTACATATCTAAGTTAAAATCAATTAATGTAGATAACTAATGTCATACATATTTTTCATACATGTAAGTTAAAAAACAATTATAAGACATCATACAAGAAAATTATCTAACTTAACATGTCATATACATGTATCTAAAACTAATGTCATAGACCGATATGTATCTAAAACTAATGTCATACATTTTCAAAATAATTAATCTAACTTTAATGCCATACATATATTCATACATGTACATAAATATGTAAGTTAAAAGCAATTAAGGGGATGTATTAAGGGGTTGTCTTAAGGGCATGTAATAATGGGATGTTTAGGTTAGGGTATGTATTAATGGGCTATATTATGGGGATGTATAAGTAAGGGGATGTCTTAACATGATCCTGATCCATCGTGCTCTCCTTTTCCATGTCTACTTTAAAAGAAGTTCCACATAAACTTTACATTGCGTAGCATGTTACATGGATAGCCAATTAGAAGATTTTGCAGACTTGAATTATCCTGGGATAAAGTTGTACATGTAAGATCATTTAATAAAAACCTTGAATTGAAATAAAATACAAAGACATATATAAATTAAATTTAAGTTACAATAATTTAAACGAGAATGTAAATCAATTGAACTATGTACTTACTAGCACATCCATCAGACCAAATCCAGTGTTGTGAAACATTTTTTTTGTGATGGGCAATATCTTCAAAAAACATTACAAAACAATGGGCCACATAGCTCCTATCATGAACCTTATCATCACTGATATAGAAATGAACCTCTTTGATGATAATGTGTTCATTTGGATCAGTACTTTCTACACCATCCAAATGAAATTGTGCATGTTAATAACTCCCTTGTAAAAATATTGCAACTTGATCATAATGATAATACTGAGATTGAATTTGCGATTGAGGGGCAAATGTATAGTTCTCCGAGAAATCTACAATTGAAAGAATACAACCACGTGGAAAACAATTTTTTGAATCACAAAACTATTTATCTTTCCATTGTGCACCATGACAATGTTGGATATGTGGATAAATGATACTACATAATCTAGTCATAAACTCAATTTAGGAAAATTCACTCTCCTTCAATGCAATTTTTTTGGATCCATCTCCTGTCTTAGTTTGATATGTTTCATATTCAAATCTCTTCCACAAAATTGGGGTTGAAACATCAATATTCTCAGTTTGCGATGGAAATTTATGCAAATCTCCACAATCAACACATGTGCTTTTTATACACTGTACATTGAACTCATCTAAAATTTCTAATTTGTCACATAAAATAGACTTCACAAACTGTGTTGTACTTTTAGGGATGACATTATTTGGATTAAGTACTTCCATAGCTTTTTTATATGATTGCAATTATAGTTGAAAATCAACATGATTTAAACAATAAAAATTTTCACATACCTTAATTATGCGTACAAAGAAAGGGCGCAAACTCGCAAGCATTCTTTGACATATTTTCACATTTGAAATTTTTTGCTTGAATGCTTCAAACAGTTCATTGTGTTTTGTATCAACAAAATGTTTTGGATATTCAATTTTCATATCGGTCTCTTCATCTTTTATCTATATAGTGTCCCTTCTATTGGAAAAAATATGAGAGTGGTTGGTCCAATAGTTAATGACCTATATTTTTACATCTTCAGAAAGTTTATCTTTTTTAGGAAGTCTAGAAATATTTACCCAATTCTTTTCAATGTTTTTATCTAAAAATTTTATCCTCCTAATATACCTTTGAATAGTTCTTTTGGAAACATTTAGTAATTCAAAAATTGCTTGAACTTGTTTTCTCTATGAAAAATTCCTACTAGAAATCGTAGTCATCAAAGCTCTACGTGAAACACTTAAATCAACTCCTCAACTTGTGCTATCAATAACATTCAATGCTTCTTGCAAATTTTCAACTATTGTTTCTCTTACATCTGTGGAATTTTTCTTATTATCAAAACCCAACAACTCTTGAACATGGATCATTTCTCTCTTCCTGAATAACCTAGCAAATAATTGTGCTTTTCCAAACATAGATTTGTTTTCAAAATATTCCTCCCAAATTTTTCTACAATGCAATTTAATTGTGCTTTCAGGTACCATGTGCTCAGATGAAATTTGACTGAAAAGAGAATCCTCATCCATCTCCATCAAATTTTTCATGCCAAATGAAATGTTCGTAGCTTGATTACTACCAATTTGTTCTTGTACTTGAGTTGTGTCTTCTTGAATATCAATAGGTTGTTCTTGAAGATCAACAGGTTATTCTTGAACATCTATAGGTTGTTGTTGATTATGCTTTGTATGACCTTTCATTTTGTCATCGCTTTTCTAATCATACAGTCTTGATCTTTTCCTTTATTCCCCATTGTACAAACTATTCAAATTCAGAGCTTCAATTCACTTGCATACAAAAAACTAGATATACCCAATAAAAAAATCATATTTATAATAATTATAAGCTCATAGATTATCTCACTAATTTTAATTTTTTAATTAAAAATAATAACAAAAGATTGAAAAATAGGAAAAAATAAAGTATAAAACCAACTTACTAGAAAAATCTAACCTTTATTTATTTATTTGTATAATTGTCCTTGGATGCAAAAACTAATTGCTAAATAATCCAAAAAATTGATTTAATTTAAAAATAAATTTAATAGTTCGCATTTTCTACTTTTTAATTGATTTAAAAATTAAACAAAAATGCCTCTAAAATATGAGGCTTAAGGGGCATGGTCACTTACGCGACCTGCCTAGTCGGACTTGGGTTTTGGTCAAGCTGGGTCTGGTCGAACCACGTCTGACCGAAACTACTTGTGTGGCATCCTAAGTGGAGCCAAATCAACAAAATTTGTAGAATTATAGAACTTCTAACTTCTGCAACTAATTTATCCATAAAAAGAAATCTTTCTAAATAAACTAAAAATACCCTTTTGGATAGCTCAGAGTCAAGAATATTCTCATATATGTTTTTATTGTTTCTTGATTAGATCTGATATATTATAATTATAAAATACTACATGTAGGTATTTTAACAATCGAGAACACGCTGATTTGGAAATAGAAAAAGACTATAAAAACATATTAGAAAAACTTAAATACTATATTCCTCACTAGCGAAGAGAGTCCTCTTCAATAATGTATAGCTTTTTTTGTTTGGTATAGATTTGATAGGGAAAATAAGGTGGGAGATGAAAACTGTCAATTTCGGGTACGTCATACTTTGAATTAAGATATCACCAAGAAAATATATATTGAAGAAAAAAAAATTATTTTGCATTTACTGGATATACATGTCATCTAAAACATATTTTTAAATCAGAGGAATTCTTTTTTATTTGCATATAGTTTATTGGTGAGAGGTAAACCCCCTGATTTATAGTATTTTTCAACAATTGAAAAAATGAGCATTAAAAATAAAATAAAAAATGAATATTTTTCAAATATATTTAAAAAATATTATGCATAAACTTCATCCATTTTTGCATGTTTTATCATTTTACATCATCTTCAAATTCCAAATAGAAATGCCACTTTTATACTATTGAAGTTGAACAATTTTGGTGCTGTTAACCTTTTGTTTTATAAAAGTGTGACACATGTTTGTACTTTTACCCCCAAACACAAGCTGATATACATCCAAATGTATAATATCACAAAATTTTTCATCCTTATAAGTGTCTATGTGAAACTCAACTTTGTATTGTTCGCTTATAGTTACCTATGTACCTGTCTGAAGCCAAGTCATTGAATAGGGTGCATGGTGTTGTATTCTTTCCAAACCCAATTTATCTACCATATATTCAAAAACAATATTATCCATGTAAATATATGAAATCACAACTTGATGACATTTACCTTTGCATTTGTACGTAGTCAAAAATAATATTTGTTTGCCAACTTTCTTACTTCCTTGACTTTCATTTATTCCTCATGTAGCATCTGTTTCATTTCTTCCTCCTATAGCTTCATTGCCACTTTGAACAATCTATTGAATAGTGTTGATTCTTTTTTCCCATCTTTCTTTTTATTAAGAGTCACACCTCAAAAAAATAGACTTCCAAAGCTTCCCTTTCCCAGATCTTTGGACTATCATACAAATTTTATGTAGAGGAAGGATTAACATCAATCAACATACAACTTCTACATAAATATATTCAAGGTGCATTACACTTTACACCACTTAGATGCATTACTTATTCGACTTATTGACATATGTTATTAAAAATTACTTAAATAAATATAATATAGACCTGATCATAGTCTCTCACAATGTACATTTATGGCATATAAATTATCATTACATCAAACAACTCAACAATGCATTATTTTGTCAAACCCTCATTTCACCAAGGGTTATGAAAACATTTACTTTGAAAAGACACATAAAAAGCTCCATATCTTTCCCAAATGATCAAGTAATGAAAATTACTTTGGAGGATCCTTGTGCAGAAATTTAAAGAAGACTCTCACCAAGTTTGAGCCTTTTTGGATGGTGTAATACAAAGATATAGTTTTCTTAATGCATGTTGGAAACCCTAGTTTTATCATAGACCTATCCTCAAAAAAATGTCATAACTCATTAAAAAAGTAATGATATCAGATTAAAAAAAAGGAAATGAAACTAGACTCATTTATCTATATTTTCAAATTGGTTTTAGATCATTATTATATCATACCAATCCCTACCACGTGTTTCTTTCAGACTGTTATAGAAAAACTATTCATTCAGGACAACCTGTACAAAAAATGCTATAACTTCCACAAATCTCAATAAAATTTGATGAGACCAATTGAAAATGAAAGTAGATTAAAATATATAACATATCCAACTAGTTTCACATCATTAAATAAAATATAAAATCTATACAAACCAAAAGAAAAGTCCTGAACATGAGAAGAATTAAGAAATAATACACAAAAAAAGGGTTTCTTCTTATTCAATCATTCTCCAACCTTCTCCAACCCTCTCCAATCCAACAATTTGAGTTGGTATTACATATTTATCAAATTGAAATGACTTCCAACTCCCCATATTACTTATCATGAGAAAATTCCAAAATAAAACAAAATGATCACAAATGGTTTTAGATGACCTTATTAATCTAAAACAACACAAAATGAAACAAAAATCCAACTTTTTACTTTTTGAGGCATATCAGTTCCTGAGAGTGCTCCTACACCATTACTATTGTATCTATTTGGTTATTTGCTTGAACTAATTTTTACATTTTCAACCTATCAATACCTTTTTGTCTACACTTTTTCTCTATTTATTTCCTTCAGCTCATAAATTTTAAGGCATAATTTCTTGACTATACATTATTAGGATAATAAAACTAAAATTATAATGCATTGTCTAACAAGCCTTACTACTTTAATAGTTATCTTAATTTTTTTGTTTTATTAATTTATGTTTTTCTACATCTACTCAATGGTTCTACCCAAACACTTCTTCTCTATGCCAACCAACAAATATTGACTTGAGTTGACCCCCACTCTACCTATCTTTTAAATATATTATGGATATTAGCTAGCCAATGTATAGCCAAGATGTTATCTATCATGTTGGCACTCTCAATTTTCTATGAAAAATTGATGAAGGCATAAGAAATACCTCTGTGCACTATTTGGAGAAACCTTGTTTTGACACTGAGATTTTTAGCAAGGAGGGATGAGGATTCCCAGCACTGAGTTTTTTATTTTGACTTTTAAAGGCGTCGAGCATCCATTGACCGTGATCCACATATTTTATTGCCAAGTTGATGTAACAACAAGCCTTTCTCTCCTACCCTATCCTTAACTAGGGTCTTCAATAGGCCTCTTCTCTAGCCTAATTAGGGTTCTTAACTAACCCTAACCTTGAAGGATCCCCTCTCTCAAGATCCCACTCAATTTCAGCTTGAGTACACCAACAAGAAAACCAAACTGCTTCAACACTTAGCCATAGTGCTATTCTTTCCCTTCTTCAAAAACTGATCCAAATGGATCCAGAACTGTTCCATATGGATAGGTAGTCTTGTATATTATTAATTGGATCCAATTCAATGTCCATAGACTCCCTTTGCACTGAAACCCTAAATGAGTTCCAAGAACAAAGCCAAATTCAACCAAAATAGGGCTACAAGCATTAGGCCTAATTAGGCTCTTTTCCTGCAATAACTTGTAAAAATCCTTAACAATTTGGAAAAATAGGAATGGATATAGATACCCTTTATCAAGACACTAAATATTTTCTAGGTTTTGTTTCCCAAAAGTGTTTGTACAGTGACTCCTATAATCATGCCTAAAAATCAGGGTTTCTAAGCATTAAGTCTATCTGCACAAAAGAACTTGTTCTTGGCACACTAAACTCCTCACCCAAAATTATCCTTTGATTTGGGTCTCCTCCACACACCACACTACCTCTCCATAATCACTGATTGAAGCAATGAATGCTTTCAATCCATTCCATTAGGTCTGCAACCTTTTGTGATCCCTAGCCATGCAACTCTGGCTTGCCTAGGGCATCACATTAAAATTAGCTCCCATGCTTTCCAGGGACCCTCCTTCACTGTACAATATGTACATGGAATAATCTCCCTAATTCCAAAGGCCCATATAGATTCCACGGTGGGAAGAGGACCAATGACCCCATCTTCATCAGTTGTTAGGTTCAGACCAATGACTGGACAGAAAACAAATTAATTTACAAGACTAAATAGAAAATTACAAAATGGAAATACAACACCACAAAAAAACTTAAAAACACCTACTCTAACACTTCCATGGATTACAGTACTTAATTCAATCCATTAAAACACCAATTTCTCAGAAACACCAATAACTATGACTGTTCTTTCTATAACCCAGTCCGTACACACACTTACCAAAACAAGCCAACTCTTTCAAAAGGTCAAGGATAGCCTTAAGTAGTTGAAATAGACACAAAATCAATGGTTTTAGATAGTTATGAGACCAATTTCTCAAAGTTGCAATTATGCAAAAAAAATTGTCAATGTTGTCAATGACAACATTGATAACTTTTACATCTTTTTGGATTTGCTATCCAAACTTGGTCATTAGTCCACAAAACTTAACCAAATACCTATATAAGGTGTTAGAAAATTGAAATAGGACTTCAAGTCCCTTACTTTTCCAATTTGACATCATAATGCATAAAAAACCCTATTTGACCTAATGTGGACAATCTTTCAAATAAGGTCACTAAGGACCTATTAAGGCAACCTAAACTCACACTCTTTACACTAGGACTTGTTTAGTCCCCTTATTGTACTAGTGGTTTGGCTAGGACCACTACAAGCCAAAAACAAAATAGAAGCCCTAGGTTCCTTTCTAGCTCTACCTCGGTGCTCTTGCACCATACTCCCCCACAAAGGAAAGTTATGTCACTCCTATGGACAATAAATCTTCAGAGATGCTCACCTTTTTGAAGTCTACTTATGCAATCCATGAGGCCTATAATTCAAGCCTATGCTTCCACTTGATTAGGTGTTCCATGTACACCTTGTGTCTTGTAGTTTTCTTAACTCTTTTGTTGAGAACTCTGTCAGCTTCCAACTAAGGCTTTGGAGGTAATACCGTAGTTTCAACACCACCACTGACCCCTTGACTTCTTTGACCATTCTCTACTATCTACCCTTTGAATTGGATCAAGGCTTGTATATTGAACACCAGAGATATGCTTAAATCTGTAGGTAGGTCTATTTTATATGCATTATCCCCATATTTGGCTAGGATCTTGCAAGGTCCCACCCTCTTCATCTGCATTTTAGTAGGGACACCCTTATGTAACCAAGATTTGTTCAAATGAACCATCACATAGTCACCTACCTCAAACTGAATGTCTTTCCTCTTTTCATCAACTTTGGTTTTCAACTTTTGTTGACTGTCTTGGATTGTCTGCTTCACTTGTTCTTGGATCTCCTTCATGGTTTGAGTGAAGTCCTCAACATGACCACTCATGTAGTCCATGCCTCCAAGATCCCTAAGCTCACACACACCTCTTGGGTGCATCCCATAAACTACCTCAAATGGGCTTCTCCTTGTCATTTTGTTCTTACTGTCATTGTATGCATACTCTGCTTGGGGAATGACCACATCCCAAGTATAACCATATTCCTTGGTTAGGAACCTCAATAGGTTACCCAACACTATACTGACCACCTCAGTTTGGCCATCAGTCTGAGGATGGTAGGCTGAACCAAAAGAGAGATTGGTACCCAATCTAGTCTACAATATCCTCAAGAAATGGCTCATAAATTTCACACCCCTATCTGATACTATAATTAAAGGAAGACCATGGATCCTCACAATATCCTTAAAGGAAAAAATAGGCTATGTGGCTAGCATCATTAGTAGTCTTGCAGGGTATGAAATGACCCATCTTGCTAAATCTGTCAATCACTACATAAATGTTGTCATATCCTTGCTTGGTTTTGGGTAGACCTACTATGAATTCCATGCTCACACACTCCCATGGCCTATTAGGGACTGGTAAAGGTTGATATAAAACTACATTACTTATTCCTCCATTGGCTTTCATGAATACAACACACTGCTCCACATAAGTAATGTCTCTTACCAAGTTTGGCCAATGGTAAAACCTTTGCACAAGCTTCAAGGTTTTGTTCATACCAAAGTGACCACTTAAACACCCATTGTGTTTCTCCTATATGAGAATCATTCTCATAGAGCCTCTTGGTACACATAACTGGTTACTGAAGGCATTATATTTTTCCATTAGTATGCTTAGAGAAAAACATGATCTGCACCATCGGTTTACTCTACACTGATAGACAGGACACAACACTATCCAAAGCCAAGGTTACCCGACAAACACTATTAAGTGTTACCCGATGACAAAAAGGTAAACGATACCCAATGAGTAACAACAGTGCTGCCTGACAGTAAAAAAAAGAGAGGCTACCGACAGATACAAGGAACCCAATGAACAGTTCAGTCAAGGAATGCTGACAAACTGCAAGTTCAAACTGACAACCAAGAACCGACAGTCAGTTACATTCCGCAAAAAGTGGATCTAATTTTCCACGTCAGATAAATCACTGAAGTTGTATTTATAACTTCTTGATTTGATTTTAAATCCATTATGTGTGGAGAAAGCAATGTAATTGTTATTGCTTTAATTAGTTTTACTATTTTAAAATATGCAAACTAAATATCAAGGTCAAGTTGTAAACCTTGGATCTGAGAGTTAACATTGTAAAATGTGAATTCCAAGATAGGTCAAATACTTGTATAAATAGGTGCTCAATCCATTGAGAATAGTTTCTTTTCAATGAAGATAGTAGCCCTGAAGAGAAACTAAAGACCAGACAGAGAATTCATGCAGAAGAACACAAATAGAATCTAATCAGTTTTCAAGAACAAAACAGAGGCTACCGACTGTAACACCCCAAAATTGGCAACTTATAATCCTAATCAATTTTGGTGCGTTCCTTAAATTTTCTCATCTTCGAAGTTCTATTGTACTAGGCAAATTCTTCTCCTTATTGACTTTAATTGACTGAGTTTCAAATGTAGAAAACCCAAAATTGCATAAATCTGACGTTATATTTAATTCCTAAATTCTCATAGTTTATTAGTTAAAAAATCCCTATGATTAATTGATTTAATTATAAAGTCCTAAGTGCTTTTAATTAAATTAATTCCACCCCCTTTAGCTAATATACATAAAAGGAATTGAATAGTTATTTAATAGATTAGATGAATGATCCTCAAAAGGGAATTCCATAATTCCATGTGAAAGGTCACTCATGTGGCAATAATCCATCCTTTTAATTAAATAATTCATGCCTTTTTGTCTCAAATGGAAATGAAGAGGCCACCTTTTCTTTTCAAGAAACTCTTCACCCTCTTTCCATGGTTTTCTATAAATTGGACCTCTTTTTCTTCATTGAGAAGGATGATTTTGAGAGCATCAAACTTATAGTCAAATTTGCATTTAATTCTTTCATGCTTTTGAGTTTAAAATTGCATAATTAAGCAAGTTTCAATTTGAATTGAAGATATGTTGATTTCATTTATGATTCATTTATATGTCTAACATATCAATTTGATTCTTCCAAGCTCTCTAGTTAAAGGAAATTTCAATTCTATTTTAAATGCAATTCCTTTTCTAGTTTAAAAGCACTTCATTTCTAGATTAAGAGTATTTTCTTTTTCTAGATTAATTGCATTTTGCTTTCATAGAGTAGTTGCAATCTCAACTCTAGACTAGTTGCAATTCACTTTCATAGACTAAGAGAAATTTTATTTCATAGATTAATTGCATTTCAGTTCATAGAATAATGGTAATTTAATCTTTTCTCATGCTTTAAAAATCCTCCATGTTAGCAATGGTCAGGTTACTAGCTCTCGTTCTGAGAGTAAATTTGACATCCATAACTAATTAGGAGGCAGCAAGTCGCTTCAATTGAATTTGCAGGATACAAAAATCATGTTTGTCTTTGTGAATTGAACAAATGAGTAAAGACTATGCTAAGTTTGTGCCTGATTTAGAGGTCACATTCAAGCACACACATTTTGGCGCCCACCGTGGGGTAGAAAAAATGATTTCTGGCCTCATTTTCAAACTTTTTGACAGTGTTTTGCAAACTCTGTCGTACGTCCATACAACAATGGTACGGAGTCTCGTGCGAAGTTTTGCATCGATCCACATGAAGTTTTTCTCTTTGTAGAACTCTATCGTGTGAGAAAATAGAAATCTCGTGCGCATCGAAGCACTTTCTCGCACGCAGCGAAGCACTTTCTCGCATGCAGTGAAGCACTTGCTCGCGTGGACTTTAATAGACAGACAATTAAATTTCAAAATTTGTAATCTGCTATTTCTCTTTTCTAACATCTGCTTTCTACTCTGATTTTTCTATTTCTGGTTTCTTATGTAGCATAACAATGGTTTGCAAGTTTGCTTGTCAAAGATCAAAACTTTCTAACAGTTTACTTGCAGGACGATAGTCAAAGGTATAATTAAAAATTTCATGTTTGTTTACTATTTTTCATTCACATAGTCTAAATAGGGTTTTGTTAAAATTTCATAAGGATCCCGATAGCAAAGTAGAAGAATAGGCTCTTCATTACATGGAAGTGATTCCCATGGATGAAACCGAGACCCAGATGTTGCTAGCATAACGGATACTTGGGGAAGCAAAGCAAGATAGCGAATCTTTAGCACTTCTACTTGTTAGGGGATTATGCTCTCCTCTCTTTGAGAGAATCAGAAACACAAAGGCTTGTGGATTTGGTGGAGTGAAACTATCTCGGTGATGAATATGCTTGATGTGTTTGGGTGAAGTGAAAAGGTAGAAAAGTATGCTCTTCTCTCATTGAGAGAATCAGAAAATCAAACCCTTGGATCCAAACCAAGTTGTGTCACCTTTAGAGGGCCAGCCAGAAGTTAAATCTCCGGGAATGACCCAAGTGAGTACACACCTTTTGTCAGTGATTCCACCTCAGTCTAATAAAGTCTTCTTTATTGTAGTCTAAAGACTCCAAATCCATGGTAACTTCTTTCTCATTGATTTCAACTATCATCATGAGAAAGCCTTGTTCATCATACT
Source organism: Thuja plicata (assembly GCA_018584345.1). Classification (NCBI taxonomy): domain Eukaryota; kingdom Viridiplantae; phylum Streptophyta; class Pinopsida; order Cupressales; family Cupressaceae; genus Thuja; species Thuja plicata. The sequence goes on along the minus strand of MU223727.1, from coordinate 2,937,999 downwards.
AAGCAGTGCCGCTCCCAACCTTGCTTACAAGGGTGTTTGACTTACAAGTGTTGGTGTGGCTACAAGGCCCCAGCTCTATATTAGAGGCACCAGAGGTTATTATGAATGAAAGCCTATTAAACACTCTCTTAGTTAGATGCCTACCCGGTTCACCTCCGAAAGGAGACATAATCTGTGCGCAGGGAGAGGGAAGAATCTCTCCCCTAGATTCTTAACATAGGTATGCACCTGGCTTTTAGAAGTGTTCTATGACACTGGCCCCTATTTAAGGGCAACCTTTGAACATATATACTTAGTCCTTGGAAATACCAAAAACATAGGCGCTCTTTCGAGGGTGACACTGCTATGTGAGGTGCATGCATACGCATAAGACAACGGGGCATAGATTTTTTCTTCTCAACCAATTTTCTTTGTAGGGATAATTGAGTGTTTGTTCTTGAGTCTTAAATTGTCTGAATCATCATCAAACAAAGACTCCCATTGTTCTGCCAAGTTGCTTTGTCCTTGGCAGAATTGTTTCGACTACTGCTTGTGTCACCACTGCTTGATTGAAACTTCGTGTCTATAAACGAGTGCTTGTCACCTTGAAATAGAGATTTATGATTTGTATCATCATAAAACTATCCTAAACCTGAAATTTTTTTCAGAGAACAGTTCCTGCTGTGTCTCAAAATCTAGTTTTTACCTCAAAAACTGAGTCTGTGTACCGAAATTTGGTCTTTTCTCGTGCAAAATTTTAGAAACTTGGCATTTGCTTGCATGAGATGGAATTTCCTCGTGTAAAGTTTGGTACTTTCTCGCATGGTGAGGAATTTCCTCACATAGATCTATAGCCTAGCATCCAAAATAGCGACCTTTTTCTTGTTAACTGGTGAACTTTCTGCCTGATCTGTCTTTTGTCTGGGGTCTGATTGCTTATTTCCTTGTTGTCTGCAGTCTGAACTAGTTTCTTAAAGTTTTGAATTGATTGATCTTTACTCAAACTTGTCTTGTCTCATTGTCTCCATCATATCTCTTTGTGTTTTCATACCTTGCCACATGATCATCATATCTCAGCTATTCTAGCCATACTCTCGATGACTTGTGCCGGGTGCATCTCACACCTTGGCTGTTCTAGCCTATTACCTCTTTTTCAATACCTCTAGAGACAGAGTTTTGAGTCAGATCTTAAGTTTACTCTTGTATCAGCTTCATCTATGCCTATTACGACTAGGAGCAGTAATATTTTTCCCATACACGATTCCGGAGTAGGTAGAAGTAAACCTTGCAATCAAGGAAAAGGTCATTCTGAACCCGTTATTCAATTTGATAATCAAGAGGGATCCTCACATTCCTCTTCCTCATTCAGTATAGATCCAAGTCCTAATAAAAAACCTGTGCTTCAGTTTTTCTCTAATCTATTGTTTCAAGATCAACATAATCCATTCCTTTAAGATCAACTAGGCTTCAAAAAATCACCCGTTTGGGTTGATCCTATTAGCGTTCCTCATTGCCTTATTGATCCTTTTTTCACACATCAATCCTTTTGATTCACCAAAGAGCACATTGGCTATGATTCCTCCATGTGATACTCGCACTCATACTAAAGGAGTGCACACAGAACAATCCCACATTGACAAGATGACATCTCCTTTTGATTACACTCAAGGTCATGACCAATCCCAACATGAACAAGGTCATCAAGAAGAAGAATACCACCAAGATCAAGTTCAGACTTATAGTATTTATGAAATCCTTGGCAATGATGATGAGCCAATAACTCAAAATGACATAGACGTAGCAAAGTCTAATAAATCTCTCATCAAAATTATGGAAATACTCCTCACGGAAGACAGAAAAATACATCTTAGATTTGGAAAAACAAGGGGTCAAGTTACCCGCAAACTTCCAAGTGGAAACACTTGTCGCTAAGGAAGAGGAAAGTGAGACCTCCAAGTTGCATAAGATAATTCAAGACATGCAAGGTTAAATCAACCAACTTATGAAAGACAAGGACAAACCAACGCAACAGTTTACAATGGAAAGTATCTGTCCTTTTCCGTTTGATAAGAGTATTGTTATGCCACCTTTTCCCAAAGGTGTAGAACTCCCCAAATATGACAAGTATCTAGGTACCACTGATCCTCAGGATCATTTAAGAGAATTTGGTGCCTTATCGATGGAGTTTATACACGATCAAACATATTTGATGCATCTTTTTCCACAAAGTTTGGGTGGTCCCGCTATGGAGTGGTTCTCACGACTACCCACTGGGATCAAGACTTTTGACAAGATTACCAATCTCTTTATGCAATAATATTCTCATAATATTCAACATCTTTTCAACATAAGGGACCTTTGCAACCTTAAGAAGAGGCAAGGGGAACCATTCTTAACGTTTCTCCAAAGATGGAGACAACTTTGCACAAAGTACCCTTGCAAAATACCCGAGTTTGAGAAACTCGATATATTCTTGGATAATCTCACCCCTAATTTCGGGTATCAAGTCCAACTTCAAGGTCCCCTTAACTTTGATAGTATGATAAAACAAGCTGTGAGAATAGAAGCATTCATGGTTAAAAAAGGTGAATTGACCTTGAATAAAGATAACAAACAAAACTCCTCATCGTCCAACAAAGATAAAGGAAAATTTTCCAAGAAATATAGAGATGTTGTGAATGATGGGGTGGTCAATAACGTGACTTCAACCTCTTCAAAACTGGTCTTCAATCTCACCTCTAGTATACAAGCAACCAAAGCTGTTGAAAAAGCTGCAACCAATACTCAACAACCTTCTAAATTTTCTAGTAACAAACCTTGGGCAGCACGACCCAAGCGTGAGTTTACTTCTTTGGGAGAATTGTTGGATGTGGTTTTCAAAACTTTGGTACAAAATCAGATTTTTTCTCCTTTGGAGAAACATCTATAGGATCCGCAACCATGACCTCATTGGTGGAATGAGAATTCTTACTATGACTACCATCAAAACAAAGGTCACAAGACTGCTACATGTCTCCAATTATGTCATAAAGTCCAAGATTTGATTGACAACAAGGTTATCGTTGTGGAAAATCATAACAAGAATTCAAATCATCAAGCTTTTAAAGATCCCTTTCCTTGTCATGAGAAAGGTGAATCCTCCAACACTCTGAATAATAATGCCAAAGTTAATTACGCACATACCACTTACGATAATGTTATCAATATGATTGAACCAGTGGAAGTGGAATATTGCAATATGTTTACTAGCAAGGGAAGTGGGAATACTTCTAAACCCAGAACCCTGTTTGTCTTGAAAGGCCCTGGGTCTTGATTATCAAAATCTAAAACATCTCGAGATTGTGCAAACGTTGTTACTATATCTCAAGCTAAAATCACTATCAAGGGTCCTAACCCTTCTACTGCTACGTCCATGCCAAAACAAACTATAGATAAGACTATTTTTGGCTCTACCAAAAAGACCACAAAGGTGGTCCCTACACCTCCTACTGCTGGTTATAGCATTCTTGACCAGCTTCAAAGGACCAATGCTCAAATAACTATTTTTGAGCTATTGAAAATCTTGCCTTCACACAGGCAAATTCTAGACAAGGCTCTCACAGAAGCTAATGTCCCTAAAGATATCAATTTAGATCAGTTTCAATCCATGGTGGGTCCCCTAACTTCACCGCATTATTTTTCCTTCTCTGAAGAAGATGATCACTCAATTAGTCACCTGCACAATGCTCCTCTGCACATAGAAGTTATGATAGGTAAATAGCTAGTCCATCGCGTCCTCATTGACAATGGTGCTGGTCTTAATATTTTCTCTGCTCATTTTCTTGCTTAGCTAGGGTATGGCAAGGACTGCATAGACTCTCGCAAAAGAATTACCATTAAGGCCTATGATGAAGAAGAGAGAAAATCTAAAGGTCTAGTTGTGCTACCCATTCGGGTTGGTCTAGTTGAAAGAGACATCACATGTCAGGTGCTAGATCTTCCTCTTGCATATAATATCTTTCTAGGGAGACCGTGGATCCATGAGATGCAAGTGATTCCTTCCACATACCATCAGTGTATCAAGTTTTCTTTTCAAGGTGCCGAGGTGATAGTTCCCGCTAGTATGGGCTCTTCTTATAATGCCCTCACTCAATCAGCTGATAGTCTTGTTCCAACTAATAGAGAATACATAGAACTTTGTGATGACAAGCTCAGAGATATGGAACAAACCCTGAAGATTATAGACATAGGCATGGGAGGATATCAAATAGAACCAGTGCTATCATTAACAACTCTACTCCTATCTCCTCACTCTCATGGGAGACCTTTAGAGAAAAATAGATCTTCTGCTACTCCTGAGGTAGTTTATGACGGTGTCTTTGTATGGTCCTCTACACAATTAGAAGATGAAAATGAGGATAGAGCTATTAAGGCTTGGCTTTGTAAAGGAAAGAACATAGCTGAATAGACTACCCCGACTCGAGAACTGGACCCCAACAATGAAGGTCTTAAGATTATGAAACATTTTGGGTACAAAGTGAGTTTCCCAATAGGGGTGAATGGAAATGGCCTGCTGGAACCTATTCAAGCTATAGGTCAAAAGACAAAAGACACCACCGGTTTAGGTTTCAAAAAGATCCCATTTCATCTAGGGATCAATAAATTTGTGCCAGAAGTAGAACCTGCACCAAAACTGAAAGGTACAGCTACAGTTGACACCATAGAAGATAGCTCGGATGAGGATTGTTTTCCTTATTCCATTCCTCTAGACTTGGCAGCATTCTTCACTGAGCTAGATAAATTTGTACTGCATGTTAGTACAATTGAGAGTGACAGTGATTCCGATAAAACCACTCCCCTTGATGCACTAACCTATGAACAATGGAAAGACTTGCAAGATCCTAACTTCCAATGTGAAAGATATGTACCACCAGAATTCCAAGAACAGTTGGCATGAGAACAAGCTGGTATTGCAAGAACTCCTAAACATTCATGGTGCAAGCACCCAAGTTAGAGTTCGGATATAGACTCTCATGAGTATGAGTTTGATAGTTTGTCAGAAGGATCTTATGAAAAAATTCTCGACGTAACTGAGGGGTCTAGTGAAAGGTCTAATGAGTTTGAGTCTATAGGTGTTAACATGTCTTCTACTTCATTCGTTAGGGATCAAAAGGATTCAAACACACCTTTGGATGAGATCGGTTTAGCTCTTAGCTTGCTAGTTAACGCTTTCGATGACAATACTCTGAACACATTTGAACCTGTCACATCTCTTTCCCTCCAACATCCTGAATTAATAGACTGGAATTCCCCTTCTTCATCTAGTGAAGTCCTTACATTCTAGAATGATTACACCCTAGCCTGCTACCTTCATACTGTGGAACCCGTGACATCCTCCACTAGTGAAGAAAGTGTCAACATGATCGAGGCTGACATCAACTATCTTAGTCAGAAAATTAAAAGAAGAAAAAATAAGCACTCTGATGGTGAAAACCACATTTTGGCAGTATCAGAGCCAAAAAAAGTAAAAAGAAAAGACGTATCCAAAGGTGAAAACCTCTTTAAGGCACCTGAGGATGAGATACTTGATCTGCTTTTGAGTCACTTTCAGGAACGTTCATCAGTGTTCATTGAGCCAACTCAGCTGATAAATCTGGGAACAACAGAACATCCACACATCATTCATGTGGCCAAGTCATTATCTATATAGGAACTTAAGGAATTTACAAAATTCTTCCAACAGAAAAAGATAAATTTTGCATGGAATTATTCTGACATGCTAGGTGTGGATCCTGATCTCATTATACATCACTTATCAATAGCTCCAGGTGTGAAACCAGTTAAACAAAAACATAGAAAGATGCATCCGCATGTGGCTTTATTGATCAAGGTAGAATTTGAAAAAATTCTCAAAGTTGGGTTCATCTGAGTGATTGATTATGTAGAGTGGATCTCTAATATAGTCCCAGTGACTAAACTTGACAAATCTATCAGGGTCTGCACTGACTTTAGAGATTAAATTTGGCATGTCCCAAAGATGATTTTCTACTTCCCAATATTGACATGATTATGGACATGACAACAGTATATGAGATGTATTCACTAATGGACGGTTTCTCTAGTCATAATCAAACCAAAATTGTGCCAAAGGACCAAGAGAAGACTTCTTTTACTTGTGCATGGGGTACATTCTACTGGAATGTTATGCCCTTTGGTCTAAAAAATGTTGGAGCTACTTATCAAAGAGTGGTCACTACAATATTTCATGACATGATGCATAGGACAATGGAGGACTACGTGGATGACACACTTGATAAAAGTATGGATTGAAAGACACATCTCACTAATCTAGGTCCCATACTAGATCATATGGAAAAATTTAGGTTGCGTCTTAACCCTAAGAAATGTGCATTTGGGGTTAGTTTAGGAAAATTATTGGGCTATATCATCTCTGCTAAAGGATTCAAGGTGGATCCATCAAAGGTACAAGCTATAATGGAAATGCCTCCACCTCATAACATCAAACAAATAAGAGGTCTCCAAGTTAAGCTCCAATCTATCAGGCGTTTCATATTGCAACTAGCTGACAAGTCACAACCATTCACCAAAACTCTACATAAAGGTGTGACTTATGACTAGAACAAAGAATGTGAAGAAGGCTTTCAACAAATCAAGAAATATCTAGCCAATCCACCCATATTGATGCCTCCCATTCAGGGGAAGCCTTTGATGTTGTATATCTCAGCAACGGAAATATCCTTGGGTGCTCTCTTGGCCCAAGAAGATCAAAATCATAAAGAAAGAGCCATTTATTATATCAGCAGAACATTGGTCTCTTACGAAATGAATTATTCTGTAACTGAGAAGGCTTTCCGAGTAGTGGTGTTCACTTCCCAGAAATTATGACACTACATGTTGGCTCACACTACAAGGCTAATTGCAAAAATTGATCCATTGAAATACTTACTCAATAAAGCTACCCTCATAGGTAGACTAGCTAAATGGGTCATGCTCCTTAGTGAGTTTGATATTGAATATGTTGAGAGGAAAGCCATCAAAGGGCAGGCGATTGCGGATCAATTAGCTGAAGCACCCATTACAGATCATCAACCATTGAGGATGGAATTCCCAAATGAGTCCATTATGCTTCTCACACATCAGACATGGACAATGTTCTTTGATGGTTCATTCACCCAATAGGGGTCAGGAGCTGGAATTCTGTTTATCACGCCTCAACGGTATTCCTTACCAAAAGCATACAAAATGATGTTTCCTTGTACCAATAAAACTACTAAATATGAAGCTTTGATCACTGGGCTAAAAATTGCTATTGAATGGCGAGTGAATGAACTAAGAGTCTTTGGAGACTCACAACTGATTATCAATCAAGTGAACGACATCTATCAGATGAAAGATGAAAAGCTAGTACCCTATAGAAAGATGGTTGACAGTCTTAAGAAATACTTTGCACATGTCACTTTTCAGCAAATTCCCAGGGCAGATAATAAAGTGGCTGATGGTATGGCCACTCTATCTTCTATGTTACAAATGCCAAAGAATGATTTCAGACACGAGTTCCTAGTGGAGACGTTGTGCTACCCTTCCTATGACTCCCCTGACTCCTGGATGATCTGTTCAGTCATTGGACATGATTCATCTCACTACCACCACATCTATTCTTATCTCCATGACCAAATTATTCCTAACACATATACTATAAATGAAAAATGTCACCTTATCCGCAGTGCTTCACGGTATGTCATTGTAGCAAATGACTTGTATAGATGAGGTCTGGATGGTACCCTTCTTAGGTGTCTAGAACCTGATGAGTCCAAACGCGCGTTAGAAGAGGTACATGAAGGCATTTGTGGTTCTCACTTGAATGGTCTAACACTGGCTCATAAAATTATTAGAGTAAGTTATTATTGGCCCGATATGGAGAAGGAAGCTACACAGTTTTCCAAGTCTTGCAAGCAATGTAAACTCCATGGTAATTTGATTCATGCTCTAGCCAAGGAGCTTATTCCCTTTATCACTTTATGGCCATTTCAACAGTGGGCTTTCAACTTGGTGGGTTAGATATATCCATCTTCCTCGAGAGGACATAAGTACATCATCACTGCTATGGATTATTTTACTAAATGGGTTGAGGTAGTACCTCTCAGTGTAGTTGATGGAAAATCTCTAGCTATGTTCATACTAAACTACATTATTTGTAGATATGGTGTACCTTCCTCTATTATCACTGACAATGGAGGATAGTTCAAGAACAAAGATCTGACAAATTTGTGCACTAAGTTCAAGATCATTCAACATTGGTCTTCTATTTATTACCCCCAGAGTAACGGGCAAGCTAAAGCGTCCAACAAAACAATTCTCAAGATCTTGCACCATACGGTACACAAATCTAGACGTGATTGGCACCTCTAGATCAATCTGGCTTTATGGGCCTATCACACCAGTATAAGAACTCCAATAGGGGCCATGCCCTTTTCTTTATTCTATGGTGCAGATGCAGTACTGCCTATTGAGGTTGAGATTCCTACCTTGCGAATCTCTCTAAAAGGCCTCATCACTGATGACAACATTAGAATATCTTGACTACAAGAGCTTGAATTAAAGGATGAACTTCAGAAGGTGGTGTTCGATCATCTTATAGCATATCAAGAGAGGATATCAAAGAGCTATAACAAGAAAGTTAGACCGAGAGACTTCCAAATGGGTGATATCGTCCTGAGAGAGAACCCTAAAAATAAGCAACATCGGACTCAGAAGGGAAAGTTTGAGCCAAACTGGCTTGGTCCTTATATTATTACTATAGTATTTGGGTCTGGCACCTATCAACTCTCCACTACAAAAGGTGAACAACTCAAAGAACCCATCAACGCTCTTCACCTGAAGAAATTCTATAGTTGAGATATCTTTTGCATGCTCATGTACATACTTTATTCTGAAAAAATCTTAAAAATTGAAAAATGTCATGAAAAAATGATCATCTTAGTGAAAACCTGGCAAACAGGAGCTTTTATGTATCTATTATCCTAGTGAAAACCTAGTAAATAGGCGCCTTGATAATATCCAAAAAAAATGAAAAAATACAAAAAAATCAAAGAGAACAAAAGAACAAAAAAAATTAAAAAAATGAAAATACAAAAAAAAGAGAAAAAGATAAAAATGTGGCATTGATGAAAACCTGGTAAACAAGCGTCATGGTAGCAAAAATAGAATTTCTACCAAGATGGTGAAAACCTGGTAAACAGGCACCCCTTGTTTCACAATGCTTTATCTATCGCAACATATCTTGGCTTTCTCGCAGTTGCTCTTTCGCTTTCCTGCTTTAGTTTGCTTTCTTGCTTTAGTTTGCTTTCCTGCTTTTGTGTGCTCATGCATTTTCTTTCAGTCATCTTTGAGATTTTTCTCTACCTCACATGGATTGAAATTGGTCACACCTGGGGGCATGTTCCTTGTCTAGGGGGCATTGTCTTATCTTTTGGAGTTTTTCTCCTCTTGCATCGATCACCAGTGGATCTCATTGCGTCTTCCTATCGATGCTTCGTAGCACTTCGTCTCTCCTTGAGACTCTCTTTCGCATCAGTCACCAATGGTTCTAATTGAGTCTACTTGCTAATGCCTAGATCTCATTATGCTTGAGAATCTCTTGTGACAGTCACCAGTGGTTCTCACTGAGTCTCCCTACTACCGCTACATTGCTAAGATTTCTCCCATCATTTCGATATCATGTTTGTTCAGCTTCAATCCATTCGTTACTTGGGGGCATGGCTCCCCATTTTGATCGCTCTTTGATTTGCACTTGAGTCAGTAATCTTGTCAAAGGATAGCTCTCTACTAGCACAAACTAGTGTTTCTCAAAACCTTAATCAAATAGTGTTTCTCAACACTCTCTTTGGACACATCTGTGTTTTTCAACACACTTTGAATATCTCACGATGTAAACATCTCTTGATAGCAATCAAACATATTGCACTCACAAGCATGACGATGTTTTTCAACACCCTAAAACATAGACACATTTGTAAGCCTTGAAATGTGCTGAGATATGATTGACTCTTTCTTAGTATGCTGTCTGTTCTTATGAATTTCACTGATATTTTCTCTGTCTATTGCTTGTTGGTGTGGTTTCAATGATCCGGCAATGTCAATTAAATAGGGTGTATGTGATAAGAGCTTCTGCATTAAGGTGGAAAAGCCTCACATCCCTTGATCTTGTTTATTTGTATGCCAAGGGGAGGTTGAAACTATCTCCTTGACTGTTATTGCTATGTTTGTTTACTTGTGAACTTTTACTACATCAAATTGGAAATAATGTTTAGGTCACCTTGGCTTTTGTGCCTCGGTGCTTATGTTTGTTTCCTACATTTTATCCAATGAAAGTCATATTCATATTCTTATGGTTGCAGCGGCACTAGTAAGGATTGTATTGACTCCGATGATCCAAAAGCACTCATAAATACAATGAGTCCAATAACCAAGTCCTAGGATTGCAATTAGCTTAGGCTTGCATTTGCATTATAGGCTTGCATTCACATTTTAGGCTTGCATTGTGGTAGTTTTCATGCTCTCTTCATTCATCTTCTCATTCTTCAAGGGTCCTCATCTAACATCATGGCTTCCTCTTGACAACACAAGTGTCCAGTCCTTGCTCTCGATCTTCATTCGTGTTCTTTTGGTTAGTACCTATTGTATATTGCAAATATCTTGCATGAGATGATTAGTACCATTGAATTCATTGCATTAAATTCATTTCCAAAAAGTGCATTTCCATACATTCATTTGCATTTATATATCCATAAACATGTGCATCCTTTATAAGCATAAATCAAATCATACATAGCATTTATCCACCTAGCATCTATCATAGCATTTTCATACATCAATAAAACTGTTAATCTCTAAGTTCTATTGATGATTAGTGCCCAACACTTAGTGATTTCATTAGGCAGTTTTAGTTGGCTATCACTGTGGCTGAGCTAAAACTATGCAAGACCGAGCAGCATTGTCAAGCAGTTTTTAGTATGCCTAGTTACATTGCCAAGCTGAGTAGAGACAGATATGTTAAATGCCGAGCTACAGACAGTCAAGTGCCGAGCAAAATTTTTTTTGTATACTTGTCAGGAATGATACAAACTTAAAGGATAAGTGATCAGGCCGACTTGTATAAGATTTTTGGGCCGACATTGTGTGCATTTAATATTTTTATAGGGAGTTAATTATGCATTTAATTGTTTTATCCTATGCATGACTCATTGTAAGCATTAATTGTTTTACCATCAAGGCATGGATATCAGATCTTGATCGTTGATCTAGATCTCACTATCAGATCTGTATAGATATATTAGATTGCTTCAAAACCCTATTTTGCATGCATGTGCAAGAGGCAGAAGAATAGTTGATGAAGTGACTGCATTTTGATGTGAAATTCATAGAGGGTTATTTTGTTTAGAAGCAGAGATCAAGCAGAGCATAACATAGTGAACAACAGAGTAAAGGTATATCAGATTATAAGATCAGAAGAGATACTGAAAAGAGGAGATCCATCATCAGCATCAAAGTGCATATCAAAGGATCAATACTTGAGACTTTCTAATCATTGTATCAGGTGAAAATCTCTTACAAAGTGGTTTTAGTAGGCCTTTATTTATCTCTTAATAGAGTGGTTACTTCATTGTAAGTTTAAATCCTTTAATAAGGTAGATTGTAATGATCTGAAGCTTTTAACAGAGCAGACCTTTAACAGGGTAGATTACATTTTGTAATCAAACATTGTAACCTTAATAGGTACACTTTATTACTGTAGTAGTGGAGACTTTTGTGGGTGCCATCCCCACCCCAGTTTTACCTATTTGGGTTTCTGGGTTACCAAATTGTTGTGTTATGTGTTACTTATTTCATGGTGTGGATGCTATTTAAGATTACATTAGATTCATTTATGTATGAATGTGGATCAGTTTGTTTTAGGTGTTTAATTTTGAAGATCTGATTCACCCCCCCCTCTCAGTATCTTTCTTTCCCATTATTGTATTTCCAACAATTGGTATCAGAGCTAGAGTTATCTAAAAGGTTATAATCGGCTTGAGAATATTAGATCTTGAAATGGAGATCTAAAAGATGGGTAAAGTCATTGAGAATTAAAAGATTGATGTTCAGCTAGCACTCCAACAGCTTGAGTCTGCTAGACAAGAATTAAAGAAGTCCTTAGCTGCAAGGAAAGATTTGGCCAAACAGATGAATGACACTCATTATCAGGAAGAAGACACTGCAAATCTATTTCAGAATGAAGATTCTACTAAGAGCGATGCAATAATAGCAGATCTACTGGAAAAGAACAGTGCACTGTGTGAAGAAGTCAAAAATCTAAAAAAGGAACAAGAAGCCTAATCAATAAGAATGTGTGAAGTTGTTGAACAGAAAAAGAAAGCCGAAGATGACAAGGCTATGGCAGAAGAAGACAAGAGAATGATGACTACTAGACTTGATGAAAGAACATATGATGTGCAAACCATGACAGTCAATCAAGTGGACATGGAAAATCAACTACTACATGCAAATCACGAGATCAACAGGAAAGACTTGGAGATTGTTAATCTTAGATCTGAGAACAATCAATTGAAAGATGAATTGAGATCTGAGAAAGAAATCAATAATAGAGTGAATGATCCAAGTACAGCTATGAGCTACTTTGAACAATTGGTGAAAGCATCAATAAGACCTAAAGATTCTTCTAGATTAGGTCACACTGAACAACATTCAACCACTGAAGATGGAGAATCATCCAAGATAGGTGAAAGAAAGAATGCAAAGCTGAGAAACAAGAAACCTATTTGTCACCACTGTGGAAAACCAGGTCATACAACAAACATATGCTGAAGCAAGAATGGTAAGTCCAATCCTAACACTAACTTTAATGGTTATTGCTTTAACTATAACAAGTTTGGACATCAAGCACGTGAATGTAAGGCAAAGGCAAGAAAAACACCTAGACTCAATGGTAATTTCTATAATTGTCACAAATTTGGTCATAGAGCACAAGATTGCAGATCTAAAGGTAAACAAAAATGGACATCAAAGGTACAAGAGAAATCACCAAGAAAAGACAATCATTACAATTGGGATTACAATACATGGCATAGTTTTCATTACTGTGGTGAGTATGGACATGCTCTATAAAATTGCACAAGGACACATTTCAGAGGTAAGTCTAAAAGTTGGATGAATGGAAGCTTAGTTTGTCACAGTTGTCTGAAAATTGGTCATACAAGGAAAGATTGCAAAACTAGAGTACCAACTCCTACTATTGAGAAAATTAGGGAATAGATGAACAAGACATGGGTTAAGAAGTCTGAACCATGCAGCAGTGAAGCTAATGAAGCCGAGGTCACCCAATCTAATGGATCAGGTGATCACATCATCGCCAACTAAGAGAAAGAGATATGTAAGGAACTGTATTTAAAATTATTATCGTACATCAGTTCCTAACATGAAATGTACAAAAAGTCCATATTTGCATAGCTAAGATGCACCAGGACATATCTGAAGATAAAATGTCAAGATGAGAAAATTGCACTACAGGTGCCGAGTACTATTCATGGACACTAAAGCCAAGTTTTGTTGGCCGAGTGAAATTTTGTGAAGGCCGAGTGGAGTGAGCCGAGTGGGATGCAAGTTGTGTTAAGGCCGAGGACAGCTGGCCTACACTAACTCAACATGCAAAACATTTAATGCTCACCTACTTTTACCCTTCGAATCATATAAGGGATGAACAGTCGACATTTTATTTTTACCTTGCGATTTTACTATTTATGGAGCGAATTGAAGCAATTTACAGAATTGATCTTAATGGAGCTAGGAACAAAGATTTAATTAGTGTGCTGAAAAAAATCTTAAAGTGAACAGTGAACAGAGAATAGTGAGAAGCATCACTTGCCAAGGTATTCTATTTTTCCATCTCTTAAACCCTAAGTTTTGGAAGTATGGCTGCAAGTTCTTCCACACCAGCTGAGAGTATGGAGGAAGAACAAGAACAAATTTAGTTGATTTGGAGTGATGAATGTGAACCTCTCAACTTTGAGCCATTTTGGAAAGTGCAATTCAAAGTGATTTGATGGGAGCCCTCTCATCCATTCCTCCCAAGGTACTCATGATTCATGATGTTTGATCATGCTATATGGTTAAAATTGGAGAAGTAGGAGATAATGAATTGAGGAAATCCTACAGTAAACTATGTGATAACGGAGTTTTGAAGGAAGAATTAAAACACATAGCCGAAAAAGGGTTAACTCATGCCCTAGATTTTCCCGAAGGTTTTAAAGATGAATGGATCAATGCTATCCTTAGTAGAGTTCATGACATGAGCATGTGGCTAGACAATGGACCAGTCAAGATCACCAAGAATATGATTCATCAAGTGACTGGATATCCTGTAGTGAATGGGAAGTGAACCATGAGGGATAATAGTAAAGAGGAAATTACATTGAATACTGGAGCAGTATGGAATAACAGAGGTATGACTATCTCTACAATTACTTATCTAGAACTTGGTTTTGGAGTAAGGGTAATTGCACACAAGTTCTATCTGTCCAACAGATTGGACAGTGTTCCCTGTATAGCAGTTGATTAGGCATGGAAAATAGTGAAGAAGAATCACACATATGATCTTGCCGAGCTACAACAGACACAATTAGTTGAGAACCTTGCATCAATCAGAAAGGCTAAGGGCTCATCATGTAAGTTTGGTTCTGTACTAGTTTGTATATTCTTCTACATTCTTCTACATTTCCTACTCTAGGAAATATTGTGTGGAAAAAGGATAGGCCCATAACAATTCAGATTAGTGAATGTATAAAGAAACTAGGGAGAAATTTCAATAGCATTATGGGTAGCTATTTTGTAGAATTGAAGAAGAAAATGAGATTAAGGACTAGGATTCCTAAGTCACTAGTAGAGAAACACTATGAGGAAATATGTTTTCTAGTTGACACAAATAACACTTATATCAAGGCAGTAACTCCTAGAATAACATGTTTGGAGCCATTTCCATATGAGATTAATGTTGATGAAGCATCAGCCGCCATCATTGAACTCCTAGCCAAGGAAATTGACACCACTGCAGAGAGATTTGGAAACTATGATGAAGCTAAGGCTAAAATCTCTAGAAGTTTGAATTAAGGAACTATAGAGAGGAAAAGAAAGAAGATAGTGAAAAATATGAAGAAAATGGTTGGCTTGGGTAGTGATGAAGAACCTGAGGATGCACCTCTAGGTCTTTCCACTAGACAAGGTGAGGATATTTCTACTGAGGAGGAAGTTAGTGCATCAGAAGAAATTACACAGAAGGCTAAGGCCAAGAAGCCATCAATAGTTATTGTAACCAAGCCTAGCCAAGAAAAACCTAAGGTTACAGATCCTATAACTAATTGTCCAAGGGAAAGAGCATCTACTGTCACTTCCCCTATAGAAGTGAAAAAAAAAGTATATGGCAAGAGAAAAGTTGCAGAGAGCAGTTCTAGTCAGGAAGCAAAGGTTGCTCCTAAGGCTGTGCCGAGTAAGCCAACAAAAAGACCAAGAAGGAAATTAAATTTGCAGACATATAGTGATGAGGAGATGATAGAAATAGATGTACCCAACAACATACCTACATCTCAATTCAAGAAACCAACAAGCATTGATGAGGTATGTGATACTTTAAGGAATTCAACAGGGTTAGCAACATTCAAGTTCATCAAATATGACAAGTTGAAAACAACAGATAGGCACAAAGTTCAGGAAGCACTCTTGGACATGATTAGCACCTTTAAATTGACTCCTACAGAGATAGGAAATCATGTGCCTAATGAACTATATGAATTTTTGTAAAGAAAATGGGAATTTGCACTTGCCACTGAGAGACAGATCCAAGAAGGAACATTAGCCACAATCATTCTTGAGTTAACTTCTAAACAACAAACCAAATTCATAGAAGACTAAAAGAATAGGTTTGTTCCCAAACTCAGAGGATATGCTATTTTTAAGAATGAAATTGAAGGTGTAGTGCAGCAAAGCACAAGGATTTGGAAAGAAATTTTTGGATTGGTCATTCCAAAAGATAAGAAATCTGGTGAAGGGATAGCCGAGTCAAAGGAACAAGCATCTAAAGAAAAGACTATCCCTGAACCACAGATAGTCAAAGATCAAATTTACACTGAACAGGACAAGACCAAGGATGCATTAGATGCAACACACACTATTGAACTGACTATAGATAGTCCTATGGATTATCTCGTTGATGATCCAAGCAATTTGAATGCCGAGGAACAACAGATGCTGAGTGGAAAAGACATTGATTCACCTATTAAGGCAGCTGAAACATAAGAAGGGAAGACCACAACATCTAAGGAAGTAATTGAAGTTACTAGTGATCAGAAATGAGAAGGAAAACAACAAACAACTAACCAAGAGGTAATTTCACAAGATCCACCTATTTTAGAGGGTGTGAAGACAGTTTTAGATAGTGGAGTTGTAACAACAGAAGTTGTTGATAAGCCTAAGGAAGAAGAGGCAGCACAAGTGTTGGTTGAGTTACCACACTCTGCATCATCCACTCCCATAGGTCCTAAAAATAGTGGTACACCAAATCCATAGACTATATTGATAGAATTGAAGGAGCCATTGGATACTTAAAGTGTAAAAGGGAAAGACATTATGCTGCGGAGCATAAATTCTCTAGAAATGAAGAAGAAGAAGATCTTGAAGAAGAAGTCACAAATTTTAGATGTAACATTAGATGAAGTCATTGCCATTCCACAATGGGATCCCAATGAGTTATCTTTTGAACAAATTGGGACTCTTCAAGAGTTGCTTAAAAGGAAGAAGAGACAGGAAGAGATGAAGATAGTACAAAAGCAAAAGCAGGTGTTGCATGACATCAAAGACATATTTACAAAAGCTTTTGACTAAGAGGATGAAATGCCTCAAGCTCCAATCATTGATTAGCTCATCACCATTGTGCATAAAGTAATAGATGAGGACATAGACAACAATGAGAAGCTTCTACAATGGTCCCGGAGAAGATTTGAGAGCAAAGTTCTAGAGAAGATCTCAGAAGAAATAGCAACAAAATAGGTTGAACTTTCTATTCTTGTAGAAACCTTAGAGAAAGTTACAACCAATGTTTATTCTTTGTATAAGAAATTATGTGATGTTGAATTTTTCACAAAGGATAATTTAGAACTTGTTGAGAAGCTACAGTTAGATTAAAGATCAACTGGTGCTACTTTAGGTAAAGATACTACCTCCAATTCTTTACATATTAATAAGTTGATAAATGCACAAAGGAGAATGGCTGAGCTTATGGATGAAGATGGTCACATAAGGGCCAAGTTGATAGCTATACAGACAAGCTTGTTGCCTCACTTGGAGGTAATATAGAAGGAACTCTCAAAAGAAAAGGAGTTATCATAGAGCAGTGCAAACTTATCCACTGCAGAAAGTTTAGTGAGTCTAGCTGCCGGGCTAGAAATCAAACTGGAAGTTATGAAGGTTGCAAAGGACAATTGGGATACAACATTTGAATCCACCCTGCAGCTTCATAATCCTTTTTTGGATAAGTATAACTTAACCCCACCAGTAATCAGTGAGAAAAACAAGGGGGAAGTTAGTAAGGAAATTAGTACTACTGAAGGAGGAAGCTAGTACAGAAGTTGGTAAAGAGTTATGAAAGGATACATCAGTACAACAAAGGTACACTCATATATAGTTTTTGAAGGCATTGTAAAAATTTTGTATAAGTATATTCCTAGGGGTAGTACTTAGTGTACTTAGGCAATATTTTGATGAAATGTACAAAAGTAATGATAAGTGTTTTTGCCACTAATATCTAAGGGGGAGATTGTTAATCTCTAAGTTCTGTTGATGATTAGTGCCCAACACTTAGTCATTTCATTAGGCAGTTTTAGTTGGCTATCACTGTGGCTGAGCTAAAACTATGCAAGGCTGAGCAACATTGTCAAGCAGTTTTCAGTATGCCGAGTTACATTGCCGAGCCGAGTTACATTGCTGAGCCAAGTAGAGACAGAGATGTTAAATGTCAAGCTACAGACAGTCAAGTACCGAGTAGAACAATTTTTGTATACTTGTCAGGAATGATTCAAACTTAAAGGATAAGTGATCAGGCCGACTTGTATAAGCTTTTTGGGCCGACATTGTGTGCATTTAATATTTTTATATGGAGTTAATTATGTATTTAATTATTTTATCCTATGCACGACTCATTGTAAGCATTAATTGTTTTACCATCAAGACATGGATATCAGATCTTGATCATTGATCTAGATCTCACTGTCAGATCTTTACAGATATATTAGATTGCTTCAAAACCCTATTTTGCATGCATGTGCAAGAGGCAGAAGAATGGTTGATGAAGTGACTGCATTTTGATGTGAAATGCACAGAGGGTTATTTTGTTTAGAAACAGAGATCAAGCAGAGCATAACACAGTGAACAGTAGAGTAAAGGTGTATCAGATTATAAGATTAGAAGAGATACTGAAAAGAGGAGATCCGTCATCAGCATCAAAGTGCATATCGAAGGATCAGTACTTGAGACTTTCTAATCATTGTATCAGGTGAAAATCTCTTAAAGGAGTGGTTTTAGCAGGCCTTTATTTATCTCTTAACAGAGTGCTTACTTCATTGTAAGTTTAAATCCTTTAACAAGGTAGATTTTAATGATCTGAATCTTTTAACAGAGCAAACCTTTAACAGGGTAGATTACATTTTGTAATCAAACATTGTAACCTTAATAGGTACACTTTATTACTGCAGCAGTGGAGACTTTTATGGGTGCCATCCCCACCCCAGTTTTACCTATTTGGGTTTTTGGGTTAGAAAATTGTTGTGTTATGTGTTACTTATTTCATGGTGTGGATGCTATTTAAGAGTACATTAGATTCATTTATGTATGAATGTGGATTAGTTTTTTATAAGTGTTTAATTTTGAAGATCTAATTCACCCTCCCCCTCTCAGTATCTTGCTTTCCCATTATTGTATTTCCAACATAAAACATGTGCATAAACATTTGCATATTCATCCATGACATAAATATCTAAATCCATACATCTAATCATATAGGAAATCATCTCATAAAACATACATATCTAAAGCAATGTATAAACATGTACAATGATGCCAAAAATTGAGCTCATAAATATATATATATATATATATATATATATATATATATATATATATATATATATATATATCAATCGGTCAAAATGTACAAGGGTGCTACTCAAGCACAATATGTCAAAATGGTGATACACTGAATATCAAGATCTAACCACCTGGAGGAGGTGGAGGGGGTGGCATACCCTGTTGCTGAGGAGGAGGAGGTCCCACTAGAGGTGGTCCCAATGGAATGACCCATGCACCAGCATACTCTATGAAAGGCTGAATCTGATCCGCTACCTCAGGAACTACAATAGTGTACACAACAATAATAGTAAGAAGCATGAGCAGCCTCGTATCTCATCTCCAATTTTGATGTAGCCAGTGCCTCTCGCAACTCCTGGATCTCCCGATCTCACTCTGATATCCGCATATCTCGAATGATCACCTATGTATGGAGCTCATCACACTCCCTCTGAGTCTGTCGGGCTCTCTCTCTAACTCTCCAAAGAGCCTCCTGCAACTATGCTACCTACCCGCCTGCTGGAGGATTAGTCAGAATAGCATCAACCATGATAGTGTCATCTCCCTGCTCAGCAGCTCTGTCCTGGCTGCCACTAGGCCCAACACCCGCATTTGACCCCATGGGTCTCACAGGAATATCAGTCTGAACTGTCCTAGGCTATACAAATCTCTCCTACTATTGTAGAGGTGGTTGCTATGGTTGCTATCCTAGTGGAGGAACCTGCTATGCCTGCTGCTATGGTGGTGGCTGTACCACCTGAGGTATATGACCAAATGGAGTTGTAAATCTTGAAAATGGATGTGCTAATAGATGGTCTCTGTATGCAGGTGTTACACCTGCATTTGTCACCGTGGCCATATAATCCCACCTAGCTGGTGGTACTCGGGTGTCTATCATGCTATGCCCCCTATCAAGTAGTCTCTGCCAACCCTTCTTTGTCTCATCAATGAATCTGGCATATGTACAATACTCTAGAGACACATCCTGTGGCCTCCTGAACTGGCGCAACATGCGCGTAAGCAAGAAGCACTCAATGACAGTGATGGTACGCCCGATCAAAGGACATGAACAGAAAATAAATGATAACTCATGGTGAACATCATCCCACACCTCAGTGGCTTCTCAAGGTTGCCATATGATTGTGACCATGTCATTTATTTGTGCTCTCCACTGCTCAGTCTTACCTAGCGCGGGCTGGGTCATTGAACCTGCATATCTGTAAATATACAGCTCTAAAGGCTGTTGTGTATCATGGAATATTGGCCTGCATACGGGAAGGTGCTCCCAAGCCCAAATCTACAGTACGACAACTCCTACCGCCATGGTACAGGCACCTCTATACACGATCTTGTGCATCTCATCATACATCTGAGTGAGCATGCACTCGTCCCATCCAAAAATAACTGCAAGTGCGGCCAACATCTTCCAGAACATATTTCCCCAGCCACACTCTAATTCATGCTGACCATGATCAGGAACCAAATGGCAACTCAGAAATAGTGCAAGTATAACTACCAGGGGATGATCTCTGCCATAGTTGCATATCAACTCCTCCTATGAGATGGCCCGGCCCATCACCAAAAAATCCTGAAAAATGGCTCTCAAATCTGTTGTACCCTCTCTAGGCTGTGTGTTGTACTCTACATGAACTCCATGGAAAGGCACTCTCAAAATCTAGTATAGATCCTCTGGAGTCACTGTCATTTCTCCCTGAGGTAAGTGAAAAGTGTTCATCTCTGAATGGAAACGCTCAATCAAGGCACCAAGTACTCCGTGATTCACCTGAATATCGGTGCATCACGTAGGTAAGTCAATCCTAGCCCATCAATGTGGGCCCCATCAGCATCTGACAACCTTTGTAATAGCTCACCCATAACAGGATGATGGGATCAAAAAATGATGTCTAGGAAGTCGACCTGCAAAGCAAGTGACAAGATTGGATCAGTACCTCAACATGATGATTTTTAAAGCAAAAGACAACAAATGCAATATGGACATATCCTACACACAGTTTTGAGATATTGCAAATGGCTGACTCTGCGATGCAAGAAAATGACAAATTTTGACTTTTGGCCAACTTTTCATGTGAGAAAACTCTTTCCCCACACGAGGAAACTATCTTCCCGTGCGAGCTTTCTGGCTCGCGTGAGGTGGGATGTGTTCTTGCGTGAGATTTTAGAAATCTCACGCGGCACAAGTGCACTTTTTGCATGAGCACTAGGGACAGGCCCGCACACGAAACCCTAACCCACATGAGGATTCAGATTCCTCACATGAAAGGCGATTGAGGCCGGTGCAAGGAAACTATTTCCTTGTGTGAGATTGGGCGTAAAAATTTTAAAATATCCTAAAACATGCTAAATGACATAAATTGATAATTTTTTTTCTGAAATATAGGATCAGGTTATGATTACTCACAGGTGCGTCATACTCCGGTGGTCAGTTGTATCATTGGGAGCGCTCAAAATGGTGTGAATGCATGAGAATGCTCTCAATATCAGCTGGAGCCCTTGCCATCACTAAAGTTGAAAGGTGAATAATGATTTGAAAATGACCCCTCCGGGCCTTATATAGCCTTTGACCTAATTTTTCAAAGTGCTCCATTTTCTGTGAAAATTGCACCCTTGGCTAAATGGACTATTCTGAATCCATTTTCGTGATCAAAATCAAAATCTGACACTCCTAAGTAGCTCAAAATCGTGTTTCAAATTTTTGGGACCAACACAATCAGATGCTTGTGTCGTCAATTTTTTGATGTTGCTTTCTTGTTAGAATTATCTCTTGTTATCATTTTCCCAGATTCTGCAATCTTTTTATCAAAGTCAACTCTAGTCAATTCTAGTCAACTATGGTCAAACCTAGTCAGTAGGACTCCCCGATCACTCCAAATTGATTCTATCTTCTCTTGATCTATCTCTGGATCTTCAATCTTGCTTCTATCTACGATTTCTCACTCTCATCATTATGATGTGTCTTCTTTCAATTTCGCTCTCGAGGGGGAAAGATGATTGCATCATTGAATCTTTTTTCATCATTCTCGAATCAGTTTGATCTAAATCAAATCCCCATCACTAGGGGCATCTCATCACTTGGGGCATATTCAGTTTTTCATACCTTATGGTCAAAATTGGATATTCCAGGATTTTGAATCTCTAGGGGCATCTTGATGTCTCGCATCTTGTCATCTATCTTTCTAGGTATCTAAGTAATCTAACTTAGATCCTCAAGGGTCAAGCTTCATTCTGGAGATGATTCCTAAAATCTCATTGGGTATTGGGGCAATCTAACCCTAATTCCTAAAATTTACGCTTCGTTCTGAAGATGGCTCTCAAAAAATCTTTAGACCGTTATCTAGGCAATCTAACCTGGATCTCAGAGGGCTAACCTTCATATTGGGGAAATTTAACCCTGATTCTGAAGATAGTCCTTGATCTTCATCAGCTATTAGTGGACATTGGGGTAATCTAACCCTGATTCTGATCTTCTATCAGATGATTCTACTTCTCAATCTATTTGGTGTCTTGGCAACCTAACCTAGACTTCTGAAATCTTCATCTTCACTTCAGACTATTCTTTGAATCAATGCACTACTCACACATCAATTCAAAGAGGGGAAAAATGTAACACCCCAAAATTGGCACCTTATAATCCTAATCAATTTTGGTGCGTTCCTTCAAATTTCTCATCTTTGAAGTCCTATTGTACTAGGAAAATTCTTCTCCTTATTGACTTTAATTGACCGAGTTTCAAATGCAGAAAACCCAAATTTGCATAAATATGATGATATATTTAATTCCTAAATTCTTAGAGTTTATTAGCTAAAAAATCTCTATGATTAATTGATTTTATTCTAAATTCCTAAGTGCTTTTAATTGAATTAATTCCACCCCCTTTAGCTAATATACATAAAAGGAATTGAATAGTTATTTAATTGATTGGATGAATTATCCTCAAAAGGGAATTCTATAATTCCATGTGAAAGGTCACTCATGTGGAAATAATCCATCCTTTTAATTAAATAATTCATGCCTTTTTTCCTCAAATGGAAATGAAGAGGCCACCGTTTCTTTTCAATAAACTCTTCACCCTCTTTCCATGGTTTTCTATAAATTGGACCTCTTTTTCTTCATTGAGAGGGATGATTTTGAGAGCATCAAACTTATAGTCAAATTTTCATTTAATTCTTTCATGCTTTTGAGTTTAAAATTGCATAATTAAGCTAGTTTCAATTTGAATTGAAGATATGTTGATTTCATTTATGATTCATTTATATGTCTAACATATCAATTTGTTTCTTCCATGCTCTCTAGTTAAAGGCAATTTCAATTCTAGTTTAAATGCAATTCCTTTTCTAGTTTAAAAGCACTTCATTTCTAGATTAAGAGTATTTGCTTTTCCTAGATTAATTGCATGTTGCTTTCATAGAGTAGTTGCAATCTCAGCTCTAGACTAGTTGCAATTCACTTTCATAGACTAAGAGCAATTTGCTTTCATAGAGTAATTGCATTTCAATTCATACAATAATGACAATTTCATCTTTTCTCATGCTTTAAAAATCCTCCATGTTAGCAATGGTCAAGTTGTTGGCTCTCGTTCTGAGAGTAAATTCGACATTCACAACTAATTAGGAGGTTGCAAGTCACTTCAATTGAATTTGCAGGATAAAAAATTCATGTTTGTGCCTGATTTAGAGGTCACATTCAAGCACACATACCGACAAGTAGAGAAAAGGTATTCATCAATCACTTAAGGTGATATTATTATGGTAAAAGCTTTAACGGATCTGTTAATCAGAAATAGTAGATTGCATATAGTCAGGTCAACATTTGTACTCATTCTAACAAGTGTAGTACACTAATGAAATCCTTTCAAGAAAGGTGGGCTTAACCGTCCTATTGTAAATCTCATAACTGAGTTCACACTTAAATCAGTGTTGCTAAAGCTCTTAATAGAGTAGATCTTAATAGCTCTCCACCTTAAATAATCTTAATAGGGTAGATCATCAAAAGTGATCAAATTGTAAGCCTTAACCAGCTCCCTTCCATTCTATAGATAGTGATGTTTTGTGGGTGCAATCCCCACCGCAATTTTTACTTCCTAACAAAAGTTTTCTGTGATACCATATCTTGTGTTATGTGTTTGTCAATTTCATGAATGTTTCTATGAATTATTGAAAACTATTAAAGATTATGAACAAACAATAGATACATAAGAAAGAATAACAGTAATGGTTGGTAAATCATAATTGAATGATTACTAATGATGAATTGTGTAAGGTGCTAAAAGTTTTAGAGGTACTGATTCACCCCTCCCCTCTCAGTACTACTTCCCATTAATTCCAATAATTGGTATTAGAGCTGAGTATCTTCTTGAAAAGCTTAAAGGATTAAAAACAAAGATCATACAATGGAGAAGTAAAAACTTGATAAGAATATTGAGAACAAAAATCTTGAGATACAGATGTTCTATGAACAGTATAAAGAAGCAAGAATCAAGATGAGAGAGCTGTTGGATGAAAGAAAAGGTATGGCTACCCGGAACAATGAAATATACTATCAAGAAGAAGAGATTCCAAATTTCTTTAAATCTTCAGGATCAAATGCAAGTAATACATCAGATACATCAGAAGAGAACATCACAAATCTAAAGGAGATCAATCTATATTTGACAGAGCAAATAAAGATGTTGCAAATCAGTCAAGAGACCCAGATGGTAAGAATGATTGATGTGATGAGTTCTGCCAGACAAGCTGAAACAGAAAGAACACTTACTATTGATGATAGAAGGAAGATTTCAGAGAAACTACAAGAAATAGAAATGGAAATTCAAAGACATGTTGAGCATCACCATGATCTCACAAATTAGATTGTCCTTATGAGTCAAGAAGAAAATAGAATAAATGTGGAACTCATTGAGAGAATACAGATTATCAGTGAACTGAGAGAAGAAAATGAAAAGCTAAAGCATGAGGTTAGAATTCAACAACAACATAATGAGATTATCAAAAAGGCTGAAGAAAGTAATAAAAGAATGGATGACTTTCTTGAGGGACAACAAAGAGTCAACAACAATAGCGGTATAGGCCTTATCAAAAATGGAGAATCATCAAATCCAAAGAATGTCTATGAAAATCCAAGACCAAGAAAGATAACATACAAGCACTATGGAAAGCAAGGGCACACATCAAATGCATGCAGAGGTAAAATGAAAGGTACTCCTAAATCTACACCTACATCTTCATTCATAGGATTCTGTTATAAATGTAACAGGACATAAGGATTATGAATTCAAGAGCAATATAGAAAGACAAAGAAGGAAACCTACATGGACAAATACTATCCTACATGCAAGATGAATGGGCACACATTTGAATAATGCTGAAAAAAGAAAAGGAAAGCATGGAAGCCAAAAGGTAAAGAAGTTCCTTATCAGCCAAAGACAATTGGTAATCAATATGTATGGGATTACAACACTTGGAAAAACTATATAGCATGTGGTAGATATGGTCACATTATTGTAAACTACATGAGAGCATGGACCAAAAGGTTTAGAGGCTGGTCAAACCCTGGAGTGGCATGCTTACACTGTCATAAAGTTGGTGACCTCAAGAAAGATTACAAAGATAGATTGAAAAACAAGCAAATATCCCAATGGCAACACCATTGAAGATATTCAGAGGGCGAGAGACAAAATGTGGATAAAAGCTTCAAGCAATGATGAAGCTGGACCAAGCAATGCAAATGGTGACACCCCATCCAATGGATCCGGTGACACCACCAACCCCACTTGAGCTAAACAAGTAAGTATGGAACTACACTATACCAAGTTATATTTTGCATCAGTTCCATTATATAAATTGATAGATAGTCAAAATCTACATGAACCAAAGATGCATACTACTTTACTTGTTACTAATCTAAGAATGCAACACCATCGGTAAAAACTTACCAAAAATCATCGGTTAACACAATAATGAGTTTTTTACGCTTATCAGAAATTGTCGGTCCACTAGTAAATATGGCAAACTGCCAATGTAACCCGACAACCATTGATAAGAAATAAAAGTTTAGAATTGGTCGTGACAGAATACCGATGTCCATCAGTAAAATCAAAGAGGTTAACAAACTGCCCTAAGCATCATATCTTCACCAATGATGATTGGAAACATCCTCCTGACAAAACCTGTCTTCATGTCCTGACGAGTTGTTGAGAATTTATTACAAAGACTTAGGTCAAAAAGTCTATAAATATTCAATGGGACAACTTCATTTTTCACTTGTGATTTGAAGAGAAAGAAGTGTGACATCAAAGCAATTAAAGAGAAGAAAGTAGAATCATCTATAGATCGATTCAACACATAGAGAATAGAGTCCTCATCACCATTGCAAACCAAAGTAAGTACCAAAGGCACCAAAAGATCTCTGTCATTGTTTTGTCATGAAAACCCTAAGTACTTGAAAAAAAATGGCAACCACATGGAGAACTGCTAAGTTGAAGAATGAAAATAAGAATGTGCTGAAACTAATCAAGAATAGCACATGTGTAGAACCTAAGTACAAAATTTGTCCATAAATTGCATCAAAAATCGATGAAGCCAAAGCATTTTCAAAAATTCCACCTAGGGTTTTACTCATAGAAGACATTAGGTCTTATATTCACTGCAAGATTGCAGAGATAGGTGGTCTAGAAATGGATGAAGCTTTTAAGAAGATATGTGATGCCGAAGGAAAACTGAAAGAACAACACAAACACTTGGAGGTCAAAGGGTTTACCAATTCCCTACATTTCCCAAGGGAATTAAAGATAGAATGGATTAGGTTAGTCTTTAGCAGGATGCATGACAACAAACTATGGCTAGACCAACCCAAGAAAATATTGATCTAGGTACAAGTGCAATTGAGGCACTGATCAATGAGCCTGTTGATAAGAAACAACCAAGGTTTGGGACATATGAGGAGGCCAAATCTAAGATAAAACATGGCCTAGAAGTCAAGAAGACTATAAATAAGAAAGATAAAATGGTTAAGAATCTCAAGAAGATTCTATCGGTCTCAGAAGAAGAGAAGGATCAACAAGAGGAAACTGATGAACAGGGCACCATCGGTGAAGAACTAGAAGAAAATAAATCAGTTACAGAGGCTACTGAATCTGATACACCTCCATCTCCACCTCCTGCAAATAAGAAAAGAACATGAAGTCAAACTGCTGCTACCGATACCACACCACTTAAGAAAGGTCAAGTAAGGACCTATATGAGGAAGAAGCCAGCAAAAAGAACAAAAGAACAACCTGTCAAAACCACACCAACAAAGAAAAGAAAAAGTTTTGTGAGGACAAAGGCTGACTTGGATGACACCAAAGATGATGAACCAGATGTAGTAAAGAAAAACTTTAGAAATCAAACGGTAGATGAAGCTACCAAATCAATTTCTACTCATGGCACAATGATTGATAAAAAGATCAGGCAATGGGATACACTAAATCCAGAGGATCAGAATAAAATACAAGAGGCAGTCATAAAATCAATGATTAAGAACAAGTATGCCCCTGCTGAATTTGTAAATCAAATACCTGAATAGCTAGGTAAAATGGTATACCAACAGTGGTCATATGCCCTACAAATAGAAAGAGAAGCAAGAGAAAGAGTTCTTGTGAGACTGATGCCTCCTGAATCCAAATTTGAAGAGATACAAGAAGTACTAAAGAAACACTCAAGTAAATTTGTAGCCAAAATAAGGGCTTAGCAAGTACTAGAGAACAAGTTTATAGAACTAGATTCAATGAAAAAAACCAAATGGAAACATCTCCTGGATCTACTGATAGAGTCAACAAGTGTTGAGAAGCAATTACTTCTCACAAACACACCTCACAGAGAGGAGGAGACAGATAATGCAAGTCCTCAGCATATTGCTCTGGACAATCAAGAAAGTGATGATCTGAGCCTATTAACTTAGATACAAGCATGGATGATAATATCCAAGATATCACTATGATTCTGATAATGATCCAAAGAAGAAAGATGATGTAATATTTATCACACTTAAGGATTAACAAAGCCATCAAGTACTAAAGACATCAGATGGTAAGATAATTGACATTGCTGATGAACAAGTGCAGGACACATCAATCATGCACTCAAAAGTGCAAGACCCTGTAGAAGCTATAGAAAAAGATGAGGATGCCACTACTGACAAGGCACTAATCGATGAGCAAGACACCAATACTAACAAAGCCCAAGTCACAACTCAAAGTAACATGCCTGTCCCGATGAAGGCAATAAAATTACTAGAGGGAAATGAGGGATCAAATGAAAAGGAAACAAGCACACCCAAAGACAAGGGTGATGAAGAAGCCAAAAGAACAACATATACAACTGTAGAGAAATCTGCAACCAATGATCAGAAAGATACATCTACTAATCAAAATAAGGAAGAAACTCAAAAGGAAACAGGGGACAAGCCTTCAGAAAAAGGTGAAGAAGGAAAGAAGGATGAGATAGCAAAGAAACAGGAGCACATTGTACAGAAATACCCAAGGTTAATGAAGAGACATCTTCACATAACCGACATGTGCAAACTAAGTAGAAAAAACAAGATGCATCATCAACAAAACCTTCCCCAAGAAATTCAGAGCGAACAAATGAACTAGCTATGGTAGTTCATACATCTGTATCCCCTCAAATCTCAAAGAAGAAGAAAGGAAAGAATAAAAATCTAGTAACTCTAGATGGAATCATTGAGATTCCATTCTGTGATCCAAGGAAATTGGATCCAACATCATTGACAAAATATGCAAATCTCTGTGAAAGAAAAGCCATTCAAGACAAGCTGAAGAGAGTGAAAAAAGAGGCCAAGGTACTGGAAGTAGCAAGAAATATACTTCAACAAATTGTACCAAACATAGATATTGATCAAAACACTCCAATTATTGATCAACTGGTCATACTCACAGATGCAATAACATCTTAGAATACCGATGCTGAGAATATTGTGGAAGAGAGACTTGAACAAAAGTATGAATTCAAGCTCGCAGAGAAAATAAGCCAGGAAGTGGCACTGAAAAAGGTCAAGCTATCTGAATTGGTAAGTACAATTGACCAAATTTTATCAGAAGTTGTTACCTTAATCAAGAAATTGTGCACTTTAGATCAACTCACTAAGGATTATACCAACAAGATAACAAAAATAGATGATGATCTTCAGTCCGGTGCACAAAATCTAGCCAACACAGAAGAAGCACTTAAATTGCACAATCAACAAATCACATAGGCTAGGAAAAAGGGATAGGAAATTTAGTTTGTAGAGATGAAGTACAGAGATGAGGTCAATGAGCTCAAATTTAAGCTCTTACTGACACTTACATTCTTGCAACAAAATATGACACAGGCAAATACTCTAGTTGCCACCCCAAAAATGTTTGTCCTAGACAACATTTATGATATGCACGCAAGACTAGAGCTACAACACATGGCACTAGAATAGTTGAAAGAACACTGGGAGAAACTAATGGAAGATATCAAAATTACCCATTCTAACGTATTTGACACATTGTAAGTTACACATTTTTTTCACAATTTTGGCATATTATAAGTTGTACATTTTTGTCATCAGTATCAAAGAAAGGAGGAATTTGATATGTACATCACCTCAGTTAAAAGGAGGAAATTATATGTATAGTAAAAAAAAGGGGGAAATAATGTACATAAAGAAATAAAATAGTATACATGTACATATTCATACACTGTACCGATGCACACAATAAGGGGGAGTCATATTATGACAAGGATATAAACATGGTGTAATAATTTCAGTATTATGTACATATAAGTTTTTGATACTAATGTCAAAGGGGGAGATTGAAGGCCTTAGATTTTTCCATTAGTATGCTTAGAGATAAATATGATCTGCACCATCGGTTTACTCTACACCAACAGATAGGGCACAACACTATCCAATGCCAAGGTTACCCGACAAACACTGTTAAGTGTTACCCGATGACAAAAAGGTAAAAGATACCTGATGAGTAACAATAGTGCTACCCAAAAGTACACAAAAGAGAGGCTACTAATAGATATAGGGAGTGTGATGAATATTTTAGTCAAGGAACACCGACAGACTACAAGTTCAAACTGACGACCAAGAACCGACAGTCATTTACATTACGCAAAAAGTGGATCCGACTTTCCACGTCAAATAAATCACTAAAGTAGTAGTTATAACTTCTTGATTTTATTTTAAATCCATTATGTACAGAGGAAGAAATGCAATTGTTATTGTTTTAATTAGTTTTACTATTTTAAAAATTATGCAAACTAAAGATCAAGGTCAAGTTGTAAACCTTGGATCTGAGAGTTAACATTGTAAAATGTGAATTCCAAGATAGGTCAAATACTTGTATAAATAGGTGCCCAATCCATTGAGAATAGTTGTTTAATGAAGATAGTAGCCACGAAGAGCAACTAAAGACCAAATAGAGAATTCATGCAGAAGAACACAAACATAATCTAATCAGTTTTCAAGAACAAAACAGAGGCTACTGACAAGTAGAGAAAAGGTATTCATCAATCACTTAAGGTGATATTATTATGGTAAAAGATTTAATGGATCTGTAAATCAGAAATAGTAGATTACATACAGTCAGGTCAACATTTGTACTCATTCTAACAAGTGTAGTACACTAATGAAATCCTTTCAAGAAAGGTGGAGTTAACCGTCCTATTGTAAATCTCATAACTAAGTGCACACTTAAATCAATGTTGCTAAAGATCTTAACAGAGTAGATCTTAACAGGTCTCCACCTTAAATACTCTTAACATGGTAGATCATCAGAAGTGATCAAATTTTAAGCCTTAACCAACTCCCTTCCATTCTACAGATAGTGAAGTTTTGTGGGTGCCATCCCCACCGTAGTTTTTACTTCCTAATAGGAGTTTTCTGCGATACCATATCTTGTGTTATGTGTTTGTCAATTTCATGAATGTTTCTATGAATTATTGAAAACTATTAAAGATTGTGAACAAACAATAGATACATAAGAAAGAATAATAGTAATGGTTGGTAAATCAGAATTAAATGATTACTAATGATGAATTGTGTAAGGTGCTAAAAGTTTTAGAGGTACTGATTCACCCCTCCCCTCTTAGTACTACTTCCCATTAATTCCAACAGTTACCCCTAAATAACAGTCCATTTTGCAAAGTAAAATCTAAGAACTTGATATGGAAATGCTTCTGAAAATCTACACACGCCTTGTATGCTTCCCCAGAGTCCTCATCTGCCTTGTAGAGATCTTTGAAACTATCAATTCCAATGCTATTCAACTAGACTTCTTGGACTGTCAACAACCTCCTTCTTAGTGTATCTGCAACCTTGTTGAGTTTTCCTTTCTTGTACTTTATTTTAAAGGTAAATGCTTGAAAATAATCCATCCATTTCAAATGTCTATTGCTTAGTTTCTCCTGAGTATTAATGTAACTAAGGGATTGGTTGTCAGTAAACACAACAAATTCTTTTTGCAATAGATAATGGCTCCACTTTCTAAGGGAGTGAACTAAAGCATATAGTTCTAAGTCATAAGAAGAGTATTTATTCTTAGCTTCATTTATTTTCACACTAAAGAAGGCCACTGGACTTCCTTCTTGACTCAACACCCCCGCTACTGCCATCCCACTTACATCACATTCAATAGTAAAAAGTTTCTCAAAGTTAGGCAATTGTAGGATAGGTTGGGTGGCTACTTGTTTCTTCAACATCTCAAAGGATTTTCCTGCTTCTAAGGTCCACCTAAAATTAGCTTCGATCCCACCCTTGATGGTATCCAATAAAGGAGCACAAATACCACTAAAGTTCCCAATAATATTCCTATAAAATTAGGATAAGCCATGGAAACTTCTTACCTCAGTGGCTATGGTAGGTGGTGGCCAATTTTGGATATCTGCAACTTTGTCTTGAACCATCTTCAAAGACCCTTTGGATACAAAGCCCAAGTATACTAGATTTTTCTTGAAGAACTCACATTTTTCAATATTGATAGCTAGCTTCTCTTCATGCAATCTCTACAACACCACCTCTACATGCTTGATATGCTCCTCCTTTGTCTTGCTAAATATTAGTATATCATCAAGATATACAACAAAAAAATTCACTGTGAAGTCCTTGAGCACTTCATTCATGAGCCTCATGAATATGCTTGGAGCATTTGTGAGGCCAAATGACATCACAAGATATTCATATAACCCATCTGTGGTCTTGAATGTCATTTTCCATTCATCCCGTTCTTTTACCCTGATTTGGTGATAACCACTCTTCAAATCCAACTTGGTAAAGTACATTGCCCCTCCAAGGTAATCCATGAGATCCTCAATCCTAGGTATGGGGAACCTATGCCTTATTGTGATTCTGTTTATAGCCCTTGAATATGTGCAAAGTCTCCATTTTCCTCCCTTCTTGGATGCCAACACAACCAGGACTACACATGGGCTTATAGTCTTCTTGATCAAGCCTTGATCCAAGAGTTCTTGTACCTACCTTGCCACTTCCAAATTCTAATCAGGGGTTAGCTTATAAGATTCCTTATTAGGAAAAGATGTACCAGGGGCAAAGTCAATCTAATGGCTTATTACTCTTCTAGGAGGTAAGATAGAAAGAGTACCATCACTCACTATGTCTTTATACTTCTCAAGCAATACTTTTATCTGTGATGGTAATGGCTCCTTGACTAGTTTTTCTTCCTCCTTAGGTCTAATCACAATATCATATCCTTTATTCTCATCATCCTTGAGATCCCTCACAAACTCTTTTCCAATACACAATATAACATTAGGAGGCTTGGATTGTGGCTCTTCCTCTTCTAGCAAAGACTGAATCTTGAAACTTCTGCCTCCTTTCTTGAATGTTATATAATTCTCCTTCCCATCATATACTGCCCCATTGTCAAATTTCCAAGGCATTCCTAACAGCAAATGACAAGCATCCATTGGTTGGATGTCACACAAGAGTTTATCCTTATACCCTTGATGGAGAATTCAACCCATGTCTGCTCATTCACCAATACACTTTGGCCTTTGTTGATCCATGTCACCTTATAGGGATTTACATGGGGTACTTTGGTCAACTTGAGTTTGTTGATTTCTTCCTCTGAGATGATATTATCAGTGGAACCAGAGTCCGTTATCACCTTACAAACTTTTCCAAGGATCTTGCATCTTATCCTAAACAAAGCCCTCCTATGCTTGGGTTCATCCTTATTGGGTTGTCTTATCAATACCCTTCTAAA
The DNA here is from genome assembly GCA_018584345.1 of Thuja plicata. Classification (NCBI taxonomy): domain Eukaryota; kingdom Viridiplantae; phylum Streptophyta; class Pinopsida; order Cupressales; family Cupressaceae; genus Thuja; species Thuja plicata. The sequence goes on along the minus strand of MU223727.1, from coordinate 2,904,581 downwards.
CATTAAATTCTCACCCATATCTGAATCTAGATGGTTAATCTTAGGAGCTTTGACACTTGAAGTGTCTTCATGGGCATATGCTATTCTTTTATCACTTTTTGATGCAGTTGACTTTTCAGGAAATCTATATACTGGGTGGCCTAGTTGACCATAGATGTAACACTTCATACTTGCAAAGTATGAGTTACTTCTACCTCCTCTTCCTCTTCTAGGTCCTTGAATACCTCTGCCTCTCTTATAGCCTCCTTTTGGAGTGCTTTCCCCACTATGCTATGTTAATTTGTTTTCACCTTGATTCCTTTTCTCATTGCCTCTTCCTTGATAGCCTCCTCTTTGACCCCTTTGGCTCTTCCTCTACCTTTTCTCTTGAAGTTAGAGTCACCTTTCTTCTTGTTCTTTTCCTCCAATCTTAGGGATAATTGATGACACCTCTGAACTGTAGTTGGTGTCCACAAACTAATTTCTTCTTGGATGTTCCATTTCAAACCACCCAAGTACCTTTCTACCTTGATAGAATCTTCTTCTTGTTGCTTGGATCTAAGACACAACCTTTGGAATTCCTTTGTATAAGAGACCACATCTAGGTCTTTTTGCTTCAAATTATGTTTTTTCCTATGGAGTTGAATCTCATAGACTTCAGGTAGATAATTCTCCTTTATCTTGGTCACCATTGCATTCCAATCGGCTATGGGATGCTTACCCAATATAACCCTCTCATCTTGAAGGTATTTCCACCATGTTAGGGCTGACCCTCTGAGTCTTAATTTTTCCACCTTGATCTTTTGTGCTTCAGTTACTCCTTCACACTTGAAATGGTTCTCCATTCGTTCAATCCAATCCATCACTACTTCAATATCCATCTTTCCACTAAACAGTGGTATACCCTCCAATGCCTTTCCTCCTAGGGATTTTATGTCTTTACAAAAGGGCTCTTCATTCAAGACATGGTCTGGTTCAGGGATAAGGTCTTCTTCAACAACCTTTTTACCCCTATCACTGCTTTCCACTTCCTTGTTTCTAGCTTCTACATTTGCAACTTCTTCTAGCCTTATTTTCATTCCTTCTTGTTATGTATGTGGAGCCTAATTAGACTCAGGTTCTTTCAGCGTGGTTTCCCCCATAGAATTATCTATAGGGGATTGGGCGTAGCACCCCCAAGCTCAAAGTCAAGGGGAAGAGCCCCTTGCAGGGTCAAGGGGTAGCACCCCAGGCGGGGTCAAGGGGAAGAGCCCCTAATGGGGTCAAGGGGCAGTGCCCCTTGTGGGGTCAAGGGGTAGCACCCCTTGACACCAAAAATGACTTAATAATATTCTAAAGGGTCAACCATCAATTTTCTATTAGTCAGAGTATTTTTTCCCTAATTAGGTTAAGTCAAAAATACTTGTGAAAAGGGCTTAGGGTTTGAGATTCATTGTATGAGGGATTTTTTAGCTTCCTGTGGTGGTATTGAGTTGCAAGTTTCAGATTGTAATCACTGGATAATAATAAAGACATTGGACTCACTATTGGTGGACGTAGCCCAAGGATTGGGTGAACCACGTTAAATTTATGTGTTATTGTGTTCTCTTCTGTGTGTTAATATTTGTATTTTTTGCTTATTATTCTAACACTTCTAAGGCTTCTTCAAAGAGTTTGTTCTTCTCCTTTTTCTTATCTACCTCTCTAGCTAGCTCTGCATTTGTCACCATGATTGACTCTCCTACTGATTCACCAGTAGCTACAGACATACAATGACTCGCCAAGTCTTTAACTTTCTTTGATACCACTTTGATGTAACAACAAGCCATGCTTTCCTACCCTATCCTCAACTAGGGTCCTTAATAGGCATCTTCTCTATCCTAGGTATGGGGAACCTATACCTTATTGTGATTCTATTTATAGCCCTTGAATATGTGCAAATTCTCCATTTTCCTCCCTTCTTGGATGCCAACACAAATAGGACTGCACATGGGCTTATAATCTTCTTGGTCAAGCCTTGATCCAAGAGTTCTTGTACCTACCTTGCCACTTCCAAATACTAATAAGGGGTTGGCTTATAAGCTTTCTTATTAGGAAAAGATGCACTAGGGACAAAATCTATCTAATGACTTATTAATCTTCTAGGAGGTAAGGTAGAAGGAGTGCCATCACTCACTATGTCTTAATACTTCTCAAGCAATACTTGTATCTCTGATCGTAATGGCTCCTTGACTAGTTTTTCTTCCTCCTCAGGTCTAACCACAATAGCATATCCTTCATTCTCATCATCCTTGAGATCCCTCAAAAACTCCTTTCCACTACACAACATAACATTAGGACTCTTGGATTGTGGCTCTTCCTCTTCTAGCAAAGACTAAATCTTGAAATTTCTGCCTCCTTTCTTGAATGTTATAGAATTCTCCTTCCCATCATATACTACCCCATTGTCAAATTGACAAGGCCTTCCTAACAGCAAATGGCAAGCATCCATTGGCTGAATGTCACACAAGAGTTTATCCTTATACCCTTCTATGGAGAATTCAACCCATGTCTACTCCTTCACCAATACACTTTGGCCTTTGTTGAGCCATGTCACCTTATAGGGATTTACATGGGGTACTTTGGTCAACTTGGGTTTTTTGACTGCTTCCTCTAAGATGATATGATCAGTGGAACCAGAGTCCATTATCACCTTACAAACTTTGCCAAGGATCTTTCATTTTATCCTAAAAAAATCCCTCCTATGCTTGGGTTCATCCTTACTTGGTTTTCTTATCAGTACCCTTCTAAACATTAAATTCTCATCCATATCTGAACCTAGATGGTCAATCTCAGGAGCTTTGACACTTGAAGTGTCTTCATGGGCATTTTCTATTCTTTTATCACTTTTTGATGTAGTAGACTTGTCAGGACATCTATATGCTGGGTGGCCTAGTTGACCACAGTTTTAACACTTCATACTTGCAAAGTATGAGTTACTTCTACCTCCTCTTCCTCTTCTAGGTCCTTGACTACCTCTGCCTCTGTTATAGCCTCCTCTTGGAGTTCTTTCCCCACTATTCTCTATTAATTTGTTTTCACCTTGATTCCTTTTCTCATTGCCTCTTCCTTGGTAGCCTCCTCTTTGACCCCTTTGGTCTCTTCCTCTACCTCTATTCTTGAAGTTAGAGTCACCTTTCTTCTTGTTCTTTTCCTCTATTCTTAGGGATAATTGATGATGCCTTTGAACTATAGTTGGTGTCCACAAATTGATTTCTTCTTGGATGTTCCATTTCAAACCACCCAAGTACCTTTCTACCTTGATAGAATCTTCTTCTTGCTGCTTGGATCTATGACACAAACTTTGGAATTCCTCTGTATAAGAGGCCACATCTAGGTCTTTTTGCTTCAAATTCTATCTTTTCCTATGGATTTGAATCTCATATACTTCTGGTAGATAATTCTCCTTTATCTTGGTCACCATTGCATTCCAATTGGCTATGGGCTGCTTACCCAATCTAACCCTCTCATCTTGAAGGTATTTCCACCATGTTAGGTCTGACCCTCTGAGTCTTGATTTTTCCACCTTGATCTTTTGTGCTTTAGTTACTCCTTCACACTCAAAATGGTTGCCCATTTGTTCAATCCAATCCATCACTACTTCAATATCCATCTTTCCACTAAACACTGGTATACCCTCCAATGCCTTTCCTCCTAGGGATTTTATGGATTTCAAAAAGGGCTCTTCATTCAAGACATGGTCTGGTTCATGGATGAGGTCTTCTTCAACAACCTTTTTACCCCTATCACTGCTTTCAACTTCCTTGTTTCTAGCTGCTACATTTGCAACTTCTTCTAGCCTTATTTTCATTCCTTCTAAGGCTTCTTCAAGGAGTCTATTCTTATCCTTTCTCTCATGTACCTCTTTAGCTATCTCTGCATTTGTCACCATTATTGACTCTCCTACTGATTCACCAGTAGCTATAGACATATAATGACTCCCCAAGTCTTTAACTTTCTTTAATACTACTCTGATGTAACAATAAGCCATGCTCTCCTACCCTATCCTCAACTAGGGTCTTCAATAGGCCTCTTCTCTATCCTAATTAGGGTTCTTCACTAACCCTAACCTTCAAGGATTCCTCTCTCAAGATCCCACTTAATTTAATCTTGAGTACACCAACAAGAAAACCAAACTGCTTCAACACTTAGCCATAGTGCTATTCTTGCCCTTCTTCACAAACTGATACAAATGGATCCAGAAGTCTTCCATATGGAGAGGTAGTCTTCTATATTGTTAATCAGATACAATACAATTCCCATAGACTCCCTTTGCATTGAAACCCTAAATGAGTTTCAAGAACAAAGCCAAATTCACCCAAAATAGGGCTACAAGCATTAGGCATAATTAGGCTCTTTTCATGCAATAACTTGTAAAAATCCTTAACAAGTTGGAAAACTAGAAATATATATAGATACCCTTTATCAATACACTAAATATTTTCTAGGTTTTGTTTCCCAAAAGTGTCTGTACAGTGACTCCTATAATGATGCCTAAAAATTAGGGTTTCTAAGCATTAAGTCTGTCTGCACAAAAGAACCTGTTCTTGGAACACTAAACTCCTCACCCAAACTTATCCTTTGATTTGGGGATCCTCTACACACCACACTACCTCTCCACAATCACTGATTGAAGCAATGAATTCTTTCAATCCCTTCCATTAGCTCTGCAACCTTCTGTGATCCCTAGCCATGCAACTATGGATTGCCTAGGGTATCCATGCTTTCCATGGCCCCTCCTTCATTGTACAATATGTACATGAAGTCATCTCCCTAATCCCAAAGGCCCATTTAGATTCTATGGTGGGAAGAGGATCTATGACCCCATCTTCACCAGTTGCCTGGTTCAGACCAACGAATGGATAGAAAATAAATTAATTTACAAGAATAACTAGAAACTTACAAAATGGAAATCCAACACCAGACAGAAACTTAAAAAAACCTACTCTAATACTTCCATGGATTACAGTACTCAATTCAATCCATTAAAACACCAATTTCTTAGAAAAACAATAACTGTGACTGTTCTTTCTATAACCCAGTCCATACGCACACTTACAAAAATAATCCAACCCTTTCAAAAGGTCGAGGATATCCTTAAGTAGTTTACCAAGACACAAAATCAATGGTTTTAGACATTTATAAAACCAATTTCTTGAATTTACAATTATGCAACAAATGTTGTCAATGACAACATTGACAACTTTTACATCTTTTTTGATTTGCTATCCAAACTTGGTCATCAGTCCACCAAACTTAACCAAATCCCTATCTAAGGTGTTAGAACATTGAAATAGGACCTCAAGTCCCTTACTTTTCCAATTTGACATCATAATGCATAAAAAACCCTATTTGACCTAATGTGGACAATCTTTCAAATAAGGTCACTAAGGACCTATTAAGGTATCCTAAACTCACACACTTCACACTAGGACTTGTTTAGTCCCCTTATTGCACTAGTGGGTTGGTTAGGACCACTAAATGCGAAAAACAAAATAGAATCCCTAGGTTCCTTTCTATCCCTACCTAGGTGCTCCTGCACCACAAGTCATGGATTTCACAAGTTATAGCGGTCTGGAAACATGTGAGCAAGACAATGGATGGTCAGTTGGGTTTATCCCACATAGGCCATGTTAGGGGGTATCTTTTTATTTGTATACATCAATACACATATAAGAAGTGCCAAAAAAGGAAGGTTCCTTTTGGTAGGAATCTCATGTGCGCATGGTGGACAAATCAATGACAACTTGGAATATTTTTTGGGCCTAAGGTGATGTGGCATGAATGTGGAAGATTGGAAGTGAATCAGTGCACTCCATGTGGCACAAATCAGTGATAAAGATGATGAGGTGGCCAGTCACATGACAGTAAAGTGGTTTGTGGTGGTCAATTGTCGAAGCCAAGAGGTTGAGACTAGCCATCTTGTCAGCTCGCGGAAGTTAAAAGACTTAACATTTTTAGTTTGAGAGTTAGAGATGGGTGGTTTGATTTCCTTGGTCACCAACTCCCAAGGTTGTGAAGCCTTAACATTTTCAAGTGGAGATATTGAGACTGAACTGCCAGCAGCTTGTTGCTAGACCGCGAGATGTTAAAGGGAACCATCATTTGGTCCTAGTGATTGGTGCCATGTGTCTCATTGCTTTTTCCATGACCTTGCTGAGGAAGAAGTGAGATGTTTCCATGGGTCTTGAGCCGATGAGTGTTTGAGGGGTGGTAGACAAGTGGAAAGAGATGATTGGCTGGATTTATTAAGTGAAATCCACTATCTTGCCATGAGCACCAGGTTGTTGGAGAAAGGAGAAGATGGAGTCAAATGCAGATCAAATATTTTGAAAGGGCATGGCTTTAAATAACATTGATGTTGATTTAATGGACAGGGAGTGGTACAACAGAGAAATATTTTTCACTTGCGTATCAAATCTTGATTTCTCTGTTTCCATAGTTTTATTGCGGCTCTAGTAGGCTTCCTGTCAGTTTTATTCAATTGGTTAGCTGGTGGCACTATTCCTAGGTTTTTGTTGTTGAGAAAATAATATTGTTTTTCCCTAAGTGATCTACATCTTGTTTTCAATCCTTATTCTATAAATGTATTTTCAACATCACTTAGGGAGGGGATGAGACATTTTGTTTTGAATTATTAGGAGTTGCTTCAAAACTCAGTTAGGTGTAGTAGATGTAATGAGTCTAGTATAGAAATATACACATCAATTAGATTTTTTAGTATTGGAGTTTAGTCCTATTGTGTATTATTTCTAGTGAGAAACTCAGTGTATGAAGAAAATGATTTTGAAATTATTGAAATATAATCCTGATTTGGTGCTCTCCTCTATTGTGGTTTAATGAGTTGTGAACTTAATAATTCAAATTTCTTATTCAATTCACTACATATTGTTTATATGTGTATGTTTTCATTCTAAGATTTGATCAAGGATCAATTAAAATGCAGAAAATTAATTCATGAATTCATAGGGATGGCATAAGGATCATTATAAAAAGTCTAATTTTGGATTACCTGAATGGATGTTATTTTAATGTAATAATAATCTGTCTTGAATCAATCACAGTTTTATGTTTTTCATACCAAAGGTTGTAAATTGAGGGTATTTTCCAATGGATAAGGCAGTGATCTAAAGTGTGCTATGGTTGTTATTTTGTTGGTTTAGGGTGTCTAGCTATACATATTTTGATAAAATATTATTATTTTTCAAGTGTTTTTTGTGGTACATCTATCTCATGCTCCATAACTAGCTCTTAGTATTGTCTTGTTGATGTTGAGCCTTTTTATGAGATAATATATTTATCAAATTTAGGGGTGTTCAAAGTAGGTAGTTGTGTCCTAAATTTAGGTGTACTGTACTTGTTCCTAGAGCCTAAAGTGAAGGGGGAGGGATAATTAATCCCTGTTAGTTGGTCCATTCATTCATGGAGGTTTGTGTTGGAATTATGATCAGATTGTTGGCATAACTAGAATATCAAGTGATTATTGATATAGTTGATATTGAATATGTTGGATTAAGCTAATGTGTTATGATGTTTGTCATTGATGTCCAATAAGAAAAGTATTAACTATCAGTAAGAAGGAAGACCTATCGGAAAAGGAGGTTAGCTATCGGTGAGCCGAAAACTATCGGGTAAAAGAAAAACATGTCGAGGCCAACAAGAAGCAAGAATAGTAAAATGATTTAATCAGATGATGAAGTTATGATCATTGGATCTAGAGTTAGGTTTTTATGATTAAATAACATCTAATTAAGGAAGAAGATAAGAAAGATTAAGTATTGTATCATATTGTAATGAAGAAGAAGATAGGATATCGGAGGAACAAAGGAATGAAATAGAGAAGGATTGTTGCAATCACAAAAGAGGTTACATAGGATTGTAATGATATGTTATTGTTCTAGAGAACTTTATCTGATCTAATTTAGTTGAGTTAGTGAAAACTACAAATCATTGTTAGCTGCCACTCTCTAATAATTGTGACAGTAAAAATCCCTATCGGGTGGCCCTAACAGGTCTATTGTAGAATCCTTTAACAGAGTGGAATTCATAGAAGAGTGTTTGAATCCTCTAAACCCAGTTAATCCTAGTAGGGTAAAGAATTTAACAAGTCTCCAGGTAAATCCCATAACTAGGTAGCATTTAACAGTGCTTTTGTAACCCCTAACGGGGAAAGATCTTAACCAATTGTATTTTAGAAGAGTACAACATTTGTGGGTACCGATCTCACACCGTGGTTTTTTCCCTAACTGGGTTTCCATGAGATAAATTCTAGAGTTATTGTTGGATGAATGTATACTTTGTATTGCATGAGTTTTTAATAGTTTGATAACTAATAAGAATGTTATAGATGAACTAAAATATAACCGGTTAATATTATTGAGAAATTATAAGACTATATTTTCAAGATAAATTTGGTGATTACTGATTCACCCCCCTCTTTGTAAAGGATCCTATACCTACAAGTGGTATCAGAGCACTGGTTCTCTGATTTTGAAATCTTAACATCTTATGGAAAATACTCAAGATGTATAGGAAGGACGCACCAAAGTTTAATAAGTATGCAGACAATTTTGGAATGTGGGAAAGTAGAATGAGAGGGCACCTGTCTAGAATTTCAGACAATGCAATAGAATACCTTGTGAATGAATATGTATAACCTACTAGAGCACTTACAGAAGCTGAGAAAAGAGAAAAGATGATTCTTAATTCTATGATGATGAAGCTAGCAAGTTCCTTACATAATTTTGAATATGTCGATATACGAGATCTACCTTCAGCAAAGCAGATGTGGGCTAAGATGGTACAAGTATATGGTGGTGATGGACATGTCTTACAGGAAAAGGTTGATGGACTGAAAGGAAAGTAAGATGAAATTAAAATGATTAAAAAAGAAACTATTGCACAGTATAGAAAAATAATAAAAGAGATTATGGTATCGATTAAGAGTGCTGGTGGAAAGATGGAAGAAGTTGTTGTAGTAAGTAAAATTCTTAGAACACTTCCACATAGGTATGATATTAGAGTTTATGCTATACAAGAATTGAGAACAATTTATAGTAGTAATTTCACAATTGATTCACTTATCGCCAGGCTTACAACATTTGAATTAAGTAATTTTGACAATAGCCAACCTACCAGTGAAGTTGCATTTCAAGCTACGGCTAATATTGGAACATATAGAAAAGGAAAGACTATTTATGATTCTAAAGAATATGAAGGATTAGCATCCAAGGAGAAAGAATTGGAAGAACTTGAAGCTTTGATATCTAGAATATTTCCTAAAGGAAAAGGAAGATACAAAGGAAAAAGTCTTATAGCATGTCAGAACTATAAAAAAATTAGTCACTTTGCACACAAATGTCCTAACACGCTGAAGTAGAACATGAAGGAGAAAAGAAATACAAACACAAGAAGTAAAAAGATTTCACCTAGAAGAACAAGAGGTTATGTTACATTACAGAAGATGAAGGAAATGAATAAAATACTGATAGAGATTAAAATGATGAGGAAATAATGTTTGTTGCTATAAAACAAGGTCCCTTTACTGACAAAGCTGATATTAGAGAAGAGAAAGCTTTGATCTCGAATGTAAACCATAACAATGAATAGATAATTGATAGTGGGTGTATACATCATATGACTGGAGATAAAGATAAATTCATAACCATGGAACAATGTGATGGTGGTTCTGTTATATTTGGAAATGGTTCTCCCTTCATGATTAGAGGTACAGGTTCTATTGCTTTAACTGATGATATAACTTGTGATGATGTCTATTGGGATGATGGATTGAAGTATAGTTTGTTCAGTGTGTCTTAGTTGAATAATAAAGGATTCAAACTTGAATTTAGTAATGGTCAATGCAAAATACTTGAGAAGAATGGAAACTGGTAGCAACCAGTGAACATACAAAAGGTAATCTATTTAAGTTGAATACTACAGTTGGTCACCGTTTGATTGCTAAAATTGAGGAAAGCCAACTATGGCATAAGAGACTATGTCATGTGAATTTTGATAAGTCGGTAAAGGTCAGTAAGAATAAAGTGTTAGAGGTTTACCGATACTGAATAAGCTAGAATATGTAGTATGTAAAGAATGTCAGTTAGGTAAGATGACTAGTTCAAGTTTTACAAGTCAGAAATCTATTATGGAGATAAACACTTTATACTATTTGTTGATGACTACCCAAGAATGATGTCGGTAATGTTTCTAAAAATAAAATCAGATGGTTTTCATATGTTTAAGATGTATAAAGCTAGAGATGAAAAAGAAACTGGAAAAACTTTGAAATGTCTTAGATCAGATAGAGGTGGTAAATTCACATCTAACTAATTCAATAAGTATTATGAAGAACATGGAATCAAAAGACAACTAACTACACTGAGAAAACTGCAGGAAAATTGAATTTTAGAAAGAATAAACATATCTATTATGGAATGCGCCAGAATGTTGTTACATCAGAAAGGAATTGCACATAAAGTTTGGAGAGAATTTTTTATTAATTCTGTATACAAACTCAAACAAGAAAAACTCAAGAAAGGGGAAAAAAAGACACCTTATGAACTCTGGCATGGTCAAACACCTAATTGTAGTTATTTCAGAATATTTGGAAGCAAGTGTTATATTAAGAAAGATGATAGAAATGAGAAATTTGATAGTAAATGTGATGAAGGAATATTTTTAGGATACTCAACTAAGAGTAAAGCATTCAAGTTTTTGAACAAGGAGACAAATAAGATGATTGAAAGTGCAAATGTAAATATTTCTGAATTATTAGAACAAAATGAAGAGACTAGTGAAAAGAAACCAAAAGGATACAATGAATTGATTTATTTGGAAATAATAAATTTGGATACAGAACAAGATAACCCAGACACCGATAACAACACCACTAAGAGAAGAAAGGAATACAAATGATAAAATATATAATATAGAACCTGTAACACCAAGTTATATAAGAATTAATCATCATTTGTCAGATATTATCTGAGATAGGAATAATGGATTATTAACCTGAAGTCAATTAAGAGCCAAAAAAACTACATGTCTATTATTAGAAATGGAACCAAGATTAGTTAAGGATGCACTAAAAGATGAAGACTGGATACATGAAATGAATGAAGAGATTGAACAGATGGAAAAGAACAAAACATGGTCATTAGTTCCCAGACCTAGAGACCAAAATGTTATAGGAACAAAATGGGTTTTTAGAAACAAACTTAATGATAATGGTGAAGTAATAAGGAATAAAGCAAGAATGGTTTGTAAAGGTTATGCACATGAAGAAGGATTAGATTATGGAGAGACTTATGCACTTTTCATGAGATTGCAATGAGTCAGGATACTACTGCCTTATGCAACATACAAAGGATTTAAATTTTATCAGATGGATGTAAAATCAACATTTCTAAATGGAATACTAGATGAAGAGGTATATATTGAACAACCTGAAGGATTTATTGATGAAAAAGGTAAGAATTTGGTTTATAGATTGCATAAAGCACTATATAGTTTGAACAAAGCATCGAGAGCATGGTATGAACGCTTACACTCTTATTTAGTCAAGATTGGTTTTGAAAAAACAAGTGATAATAGTAATGTGTATTTGAAAACTGAAAATGAAGACAAAGTTTTGATTGCTGAAAGTTTTTTGGATGATGTAATTTTTGGAGGAATTGATTCACTAAGTAAATATTTTTCTATATAAATGAGGAAATAATTTGAGATGTCTATGATTGGCGAAATAAAATTATTTATTGGATTACAAGTTAAAAAAATAGAGAAAGCTATTTATATTACTCAGTCAAAATAGATTAAGGAAATATTGAAAACATTTGGAATGGAAGACTCAGGACCTATCGGTACACCTATGGTTACCAGTTGTAAATTATCAAAGGAATATTAATCAAAGGAACTGGATGAAACATTATACAGATCAATGATTGTACAGAAAGCTACAATATGTTGTTCATAATAGACCTGATATTGCACATGTAGTTGGAATAGCTGCTAGATTCTCATCAGATCCTAAGGATTCACAAATGACAATAGTTAAATGAATTTGCAAATATCTTAAAGGCACAAAGAACTATAGATTATGGTATGAAAGGAAAGGAGATTTTAATCTTCAAGCATATATAGGTGCAGATTAGGTTGGAAATATTGATGATAGAAAAAACACGAGTGGTGGAGATTTTTATCTATGAAGAAGACTAGTGTCATGGACAAGAAAGAAGCATAATTGTATTTCACAATCTATAGATGAAGAAGAATATGTTTCTACTACCATTTACTGTCAGCAAGTTCTATGGATAAAACATATATTAGAAGGAATACATGAGAAAGTTTCTGAACCTATTGTTATACGTTGTGACAACACAATTTCTATTAACATATCAAAGAACCTAGTAATGCACTCTAAGACCAAGAATATAGCTATAAAATATCATTTTCTAAGGGAACGGGTATAGGAGAAAGAAGTAAAATTGGAATACATTCCTACAAAGGAGAAAGTTGTAGATTTATTCACTAAACCACTACCTAAGGAGAACTTTGGATATATTAGAGGTAAAATGGGGGTCCTACCCCTATCAAAAGTTAACTAGAAAAGATGCAGTATGCATCAATTCATAATACTTTAACAAAATATCTTAACTATGAATTTATGTATGGGTAGACTACTCTAAGGGGGAGCAATCTAGGTAAGAGCAGAACATATACAAATTAGTTGATAGAACAATAAGGTTGATCACCTCTAGCATTGTTGTCAAAGGGGGAGAAGTGAAGTAAAATGGGAGAAGTAAATAAAGGTGAGAAAGTGTATTTGAAGAAATGCTATATTATTGAGAGGGGGTTGAATCAGAAAACTATGATAGATTAAAATTAAAACTCAACTCTGATTCAACTCGGTAGGATAAACAATATCAGTAACTGAATCACCAAATATATTCAATAACTCAAACACTAACTTGTATAAATAGTAAATAACATGCACATGAATCATTCAACACATTTGACACAATATTTAATGAGGAAACCCAATTTGGGAAAAAACTTTGTGGGAATTGTCACTCATAAATGAAAAATACTCTTCTGAAGTATGCTCAGTTAAAAGGCTATCTTGTTAAATATTACAATACACATTTGTTAAATGTAACCCTATTAGGGGATTTATCTTAGACCCATTAATATCTTCACCCTATTAGGGGTGTCCTGGTTAGAGGGTTTTTAACACTCTTTTAGAATGTCACCTTTCTCAAGGATTTGACAATAAGAATGTTAATGTGAGGCCTCACCCCGACCCATCATAGCTTTACTACTCGATCAAATTTTGATACTTTATGTTTTGATACATTGATACACTTTTTGATTATCCTGATAGAGACTCGTGATATTATGTTATGATGATGATTATATTGTGTGGATTACTTTTGATATGGATTAGACCTAGAATAGGTGGTTGATTTTGATTATATATGTTTAGATCAGTGAATTGATGAGAAGACCGAATTATGATTAGACTTGACTATTTCATGGATGTATGTCATGGTGATTAAGGAATCTTTATGTCTAAACATTTCTGTATGAAAATTTCAATTAGGGACTTAATTCTTCTTATTGATTAATGTTGTTAATTATGAATTGAAAATGTATATTATATACAATTTTATCATCTTGGACTACTGATGCTCAAATTTTAGTGTGCAGGAATGGGAACCATGAAATTTTTTAGAGAATTAGGGCTAAACACATGTGAATTGAGTAATCCAAGGTTTAATCCAATAAGGGGTTGAAACCTCGTTGTAATGTGACCCTTGTTGTAAATGTAATCTGAATGTGTGTTAATAGGCTAAATTTATGTTATTGTTGGACATGTCATTGTGAATGTGATGTGTATTTTGTTTGGTGTCACTTGACACTTGTGTTGTCCATGTGGATAGTGACATATCAATTAGGGCTTGGGCAAGAATCACTTAACCTTTTGGGATATTATATTAATCACTTGCATATAGATATCTTGTAGGGATCCCATCATGTTGGAACTCGGATTTGAACCTTAGGGGTACTTTGGAGGGATTAAAAGTGACCATAGAGTGTATTTTTGACCAAAATTAGTTAACCCTAAGGGGGTACCTTGGGTTAGGGATAGTTTTTACCTATGGGAGAAACCTAGGTCACCATTATGACTCTCCAAAATGCCTACTTTTCAAAAGTGGCGAAAATAGAGATGGTCTCATGTATCTAACTTGTCCCACACTCCTTGCTAACCTCACAATTAAGAGGGGAGACAAAAAGGCTAGTTGTCATATCTCATCATTGCTAGTTCTTGAGTACACTTTTGGGGGTGTTTTTAGAGGGTTTTGGGAGACTTAGTGGGTGTTCACCCACTCTCTAATTTTAGAGACAATTAGGGTTTCAGAAGGAGGAAAGATAAGGAATTGGGCTCTTCTCAAGTTTAATTTTTCTATAACACATTTGAAAGGTTGGTTTCTCTTTCCATGGAGTACTTGAATTTTTGCAAGAAATTTGGATGTATTATTTGATGAATATGAAATATTGTATGTGATTCATGTATGAGATCTTGTATAATGTTGTAGTATGTAAATTTTGTTGTCATATGTTGGGTATGGAATGCAGTTGGATTTTTGTATCAACTTTTGTTCTTTGGATTGGGAGTGTTGTTCATGGGAGTGAACGCATTACTCACCCTTTTGGGAAGGGAAGAAGTGGCCCTGGGTGAAGGGGTTAGTTGGGCTCTCCATTGTAGTGAGAGTCTCTTCTCTTGGAGAAGAGGGATAAATTCATGGAGTATGGGCTCCATGAAGCCATGTTAGAAATATTGTATTTTGGCATAGAAATGACCAATGTGTATATGGAAGCAATGCCAATATAGCTTTAGAGAGGCATGGAAAAATCTTGTTGAGAATTTAGAAATTGTAATGAAATTCTCCTCATTGGAAAATCCCACCTTCACCCTACTTAAATGGGTTTGTAAAAATCATTTGTGAGATCTTGATTGGGAGTACATTGTTGTTTTTGTGCTTGTAAAATGATGTGAGAAATTGGATGTGAAACCTTGTTTAGCCTTGGTTCTCCAAGCTTGGGGGTGGCCTCCTTGAGGCCTTGGTTGGGAGGTGAGCTTCCCATGGTATCCCTCATAAAATTTGTAGGTTTTTGAAATCATGAAGATGGTTCAAGAAGCTTGAAAGAAATCTCTATTTGGGGGTAGTTGTGTGTAAGCAACTTCAAGGTTGCATAGTCACTCTTGTATTGAAATTCATTTTTTTTTTATTGTTGTAATATTCAATTTTGAAGCTTCTCAAGCTAGATGTGGAGAAATCTCCTTCTTATGTAATGATTTATCAAAAGAAAATATGTTGTGTACCATCCAAGTAGTGAGTAAATTTATCATCTTGAAGATGTTGTAATGTAGATTGCAAGATTATCATGTTGTAAAAGATGGAATCCTTAGTTTCATGAATATTGCATTTTAATTCCTAAAAGAAAAGAAGTTAATCATCCATGTATGGAAGAATAACCAATATTGGAAGAGAAGAATAATAGTATAGTTTCACTCCCCACAATCTTAAGGAATTTTTCATCTTGAAACCTCCTTAGATCCAACTCTCTTCAAAAAAAAAGAATCTCCAATTCATTTGCATCTCTTGTGAAGAAAGAAATATCCTTGCTATCAAAACAAACCAGATTTGTTAGTATGATACTATTAAATCAACTAATGTTATTAACCTTCTTAGTATATTACCTTTGCAAATCAATCCTAATGTGCACTATGATCTTCTACAAAAAAATGAACCAAGCAAATCAAAATGTAAGAGCTTATAACAAAGCCCATAGCATTTTCCAGATTTAGAGCATAAAAAGCTCTCTGGAATTTGTATGGGAAAGGAAATATTCTCTTACCACAGAGAGTATTCCTTTCCCAAATGTGCTTCCCTCTAATTAAATTTGAAATCATATCTCAGTAATTTAAAAATGCAATTTAATCCTTATTACTAAGCTAAACTCACCTTGATTCTACCCCCTTCTGTGGGCCCCACCTCTATCTCTTACCTTTTTGCTTAATATTGTTGTGCTAAGTCAAAAAACAATTAAATCAGTTTCAAAAAGGGGCTGCACTACTTGGGATGTGCCACCCTTTCCCTTGCTATCCACTTCCCTAAGCATTCTGACATGTCTTTTGGAAATTCAACCCTTCCCATTCGAATTACCTTGGGGGGAATGAGAAATAGTTGTTGATATAGTGAAATTATTATTCAATCTTAATCTTGGCAATATCTAAATGTTTCATGTATGATTGGGAGTAGAATATTTATCTAACTGGACTTGAGCTAGTAGTTAATGTTAACCAAAACTAGACTTGAATGGATTCAGTTATAATCTAGATTAAGAGTTAAGTAAACATTAGGTCAATCCAATTCATCATAGTCTCATAACAACTAACCATCATCTTGATGATAAACATAGTTAAACATGGAATCAGAGTTATACCAACCAGAGCTAAGCTATCATATAATACATGGAACAAGTTGATGCCCCAATTCGGCATCTGTGGTGTCATGACCCCAATTTAGTCTATGTATGTATCTTGTAACTCAGAGGTTAACTCTACCTTGCGGTCACCCTTCCATCTCAACCGTTGTTAGTCTTACATACTTATGTGTCTTTAAAAAAAAAAAATTTGTGTGTGTGTTCAGCCTTAGTTTTGGGCATGATAGTTAAGTCCACTCAGTTAAGAGATTTTTTTGTTACAAATGCAAATAAGAAATAGTATGTAAAATGATCTGTAAAACTACAACTACCTCTTTATAGATCAGATCCCTTATGCACTCTTTCTGACTACTGGCATCAATACTTCATCTATCTTTGCTCTAGACTTAGACTTTCACCTCTTTTCTCTTCACTGCATCACTCAGTAGCACTTCAATACTTCAACTTTCCAGCCTCTTCTTCCTTTGAATTCATCCTTTAAATAGACTCTGTTTTTGCCTCTTAATATCCTTTATTAGATTTTTCTTCAACCAAGCTAAGCCATTAGATTAATATTTTGAACTGATTCAATGAACTTTAAACTCCGTTAACCACTTCGATATCACCTCAGAACTTTCATTTTTCTTGGAAATAAAACCTTCACTTTTGCCGCTTAATATATAGAATAGATTTCTTCCTTGAATTTTCCCGTGCATAGATCTTGTAATTAACATCTTTTTCATTCTTAGAATCCTCTAGATCGCTATAGCTCACCATTAGATGTGTTCTTATCCTTGTTTCTAACATATGTTCTTTCTTGGTAACTAACTCTCAGTTCGATGTCTAACATGCACTTCTCGATGCTTCAATGTCTCAGTGTCCAGACTGAATTTCATAACCCTTTACCGATAGACTACTTTCTTCTCGGTAGCTTAATTATTTATTCTTACCAATTTGCTCAATCGACTTTACTGACTTGATAAAGTAGAAACCAATTATCTCAAGATGAAATTATCAATGTATGATATTTATCTATTGCCCAATTAAATCAACTCCAAAATATATGGAAATTCAATATGAACCAGAAATCAATTGCTTGACATAAATGAAAAAATAACAAATGATCTAATTCTTTCTACAATATTGTATACCTATGATCTAGGTCTTCATCATCATCTCCATCAGTTGAGTAACAATCTCCCTCTTTGGCATTGATAGAAACAATGTCAATTGGTGATGGAAACACTGTCAATCTCCCTTTTACATATTTGTTCAGTCTTTACTCCCTCTGAGTTGTTTTATCTTTTTCTCCCTCTGTGTCTATTCTCTCTTAACATCTTTATGCATATTCTCTCTCTTTCTATTCTTTTCCTATTTTTTTTCTGTATATTCATATATATTCATTCTCCCTCTTTGACAACAATACCAAAGGTTCATACTTTTAAAAAATTGTTCAGGCAGTGGATGATACCTTTCATGAACTGATAACTCATTTCATATAGAATTAATTTATACAACTTCAGGCAACACCTAAAGTGTGAACATTAGCATCAACTCAAAAAAATAGATATTCTATTGAGTCCTAGATTTGATGCAACATGCATCTTTCTCTAGTGAATGTTGGATAGGGGTATAACCCCTAATTTACCTTAGAGGTACTCAAAAGCATCCTTCGATAGTGGATTAGTGAATATATCTACTAATTTCTCCTTTGAGTTCACATACTCCAACATTACATTCTTGTCTTGAACTTGCTCTCTCAAGTAATGATACTTGATATAAATGTGCTTGGTCTTGGAATCTACTATCAGATTCTTTGATATGTTTATAGCACTTGTGTTATCACAAACAATAGTAACTAGATCATTACTCTCCTCTTGCATACCTTCTAGTATCTATTTGATCCATACAATGTTTTCACAATTCATAACTGCAGCAATAGATTCAACCTCGATAGTAGACTGCGATATACAAATTTGTTTCTTACTCAGCCATGTAACTAGTCTTTCTCCTAAAAATAAATATCCTCCACTTGTACATTTTCTATCATCAATGTTTTTGGCCCAATCATCATCGGTGTACACTACCAACTCAAAAGTTCCTCCTTTATTATATAGTAGACCAAAGTCCTCAGTTCCTTTCAGATATCTAAATATCCTTTTAACTACAAACATGTGTGTTTCCTTTGGATCGGAAGAAAATCTTGCAACAATACCAACTAAATGAGCTATATCAGGTCTGTTGTTTATAACATATTGTAACTTACCAATTATTGATCGATAGATTGTCTCATTCACTTCCTTTGAATCATCTTGTTTAAAAACTTGTAACTAGTAACCATTGATGTTCCAACCAATCTTAATTCTTTCATCCCAAAAGTCTTTAGGATCTCTTTGATGTAATTTTATTGTGTGATGTAGCTCCTATTCTTTACTTGTTGAATTAATAGTCTAAGAAAGAATTTAATCTCTCCTATCATGGACATCTCAAATTCCTTTCTCATCTCTTCAACAAAAGATCTGCATAATGTGTCGTTGCCTCCAAAAATAATATCATCAAAAAATATCTTAGCAATCAAAATCTTGTTAGTACTATCCCATTTAAGATACACATTACTGTTATCACATGTTCTTTGAAATCCAATCTTGATTAGATATGCATGTAATCTTTCATACCAAGATCGGGTTGCTTTTTTCAAACCATACAGTGCTTTATGTAGTTTTTATACATGTCCTTATTAGTATTCTCAACAAATCCTTCAGGATGTTCTATATAAACTTCTTCTTCAAGAATACCATGAAGAATCCAGACTTGACATCCATCTGATAGAATTTAAATCCTTTGTAAGCCGCATATGCTAGTAGAATTATAACTCCTAATCTAGCAACATGTGCAAAAGTTTCATCATAGTCAATTCCTTCTTCTTGTGTATATCCCTTGCAAACTAGTCTTACTTTGTTTCTGATTACATATCCATGCTCATTCAATTTATTTCTAAAAATCCACTTTGTACCAATAAAATTTTTGTCCTTAGGTCTCGGTACTAAAGTCTAAGTATTATTCTTTACAATTTGATCTACCTCTTATTTCATTTCTTTAACCCAGTCTTCATTCTCCAATGCATCCTTTACTCTTCTTGGCTCCAATTCAAAAATTAAGCATGTATTGTCTCTTACCTTTCTTCTTGTCATAATTCTAACATCCTTGTCTCCAATTATCTTTCTCAGTGAGTGGTGTATCCTCACATATTTGGCTAGAATTGGATCGGTGGTCGATGGAAATTCATTTCCATCACTCGGTGGTAGTTATCTTTGTTTAGCTTCCTCCTTGGCTTGTGCATTTGGTAAGCTACCAGGAATGTATGGTTGAACATATACAAATCTTGTTAGATTGGGTGGTTGTCGTTGCACAAAAATATCAAACTGTTAATGCGTGATACGACCACTAGACTTATAGAATCCACAGGAGGTTAAATCCTTTTCACCAATCACTACATGGACTGACCAAGACCAAGGGAGCACACCTTACAACAATCCTGCCCTCATAACATGCATGTGGTTGGAACCTATTGTAACCACCCTAATTTGGTCTGCTCTGACCATAGACCCTATTTTACCTAAGTGTGATCATACCCCTACAATTATGTCAAGACAATTATTTAATTTATTATAATAATTCATTTAAATCAAATTTAATCTCCTAAGTAATCTAATCACTAAATTACATTAATTGCCTTAGCCAAGTAAATCAAATAAATTCGTTTAAATAAAAAAATCAAATACATGGCTAAAGTAATTAATAAAAGGAATTAAATAAATCCTAATTATAACTCCATATTTGCAAAAGGGAAAGTCAATCCCCTAGCCAATAAGAGATAAATCACTTGGATCACCTCACAGGGATCACCAAAGATTCAATCTCCACCTCTCTTCCACTTTCAATCCTAACCTCACATTCCTCAAATTCTTCTATAAATGGAATGAATTTTAAGCTCAATTGGCCCCTAATTCTTGATTATTGAAAGAAAAATTATGCTGCTCTTATTTTCATAGACATTAATGCATTTTAGCTCATGTTTCTTAGGAATTGTTATAATATTTCATTTGGAGCTTTAAAATGAACATTTCTTGAGCATTTTAGATTAAATCCTTCAAATCTTCCATTCTAAGCATGTATATGTCAATGATTTATGCATACTCTAAGGGAAATTATAGCATATTTCACACTCTTTTTAGATAGGGAGAAATAGGTCAATTTTAGTGATTGATTTGCTTTCTAACTCTTACTTTTTATGATATTTCACTAATATAATGACTTATTAAAGTGTTGTGTTGGAGACAATAGGTACAAAAAATAATGCACACATTTATGGCACCCACTATGGGGCTGATCCTCAAATTTTACCTCACATTCTAATCATATTTGACTGATTTGTCTTCTTTGTTTTCAGGTTCAGAGTCACCTTTAGTCACCAAGGCTCGCATGCAGGAAATTGAATTGCATTGAGGAAATTGGATTGCATCCTGGATTTTAGAGCTCACATTCGGGGAATCCCATATCATTTTTGGGAAAGGCTCGCATCCTGTATATTCTGTGTCGCCTTTTGTGCAAACCATCACATTCGGGAAAGACTCTCGTATACAGGGTTTCTAGGATTGCATCTAGGAAAGGAAATCACATCTGGTTATTTGAGTTGCAAATTGAAATTTCTAACCACTAATCTTGTGACCGTGTTTTCTTATATCCTTTAAACAACCTAATTTTTTATTGCAGATTGCTGTCAGAGCCTTTTTTCTCAAAAGGGTGGAGAGAAATTACTAATTTGTGTTTTGCAGGTGGTTGAATGGTTTAAATTGATTTTATTTGTTCAAGGCTTTAAAAATAAGATCATTTTCCAATCACTTGCTAAATTAACCAGAGGATTATGCTCTTTTCCTTTAAGGAAAATCATAAAATCAAAAGTTGATTTAGGATTTGAGAAGAATTTGTGGAGAAATTGAACAAGGCAAACTCACATTGCATAATTCTTTTGGGAAAGTAATTGAACCAAACAAAGCATTTAAATCTTATGGCTAAATGAACAATTTCAATTGTATAATTCCTTTGGATAGTAATTCAACCAAGCAAAGCATTTAAATCTTGTGGCTAAATGAACAAGTTCAATTGTATAATTCCTTTGGATAGTAATTGAACCAAGAAAAGCACTAAATATTGTGGGAAAAATAACAAATTCATTGTCTAATTTAGGAAACAAAATTGAACAAGCAAATCACCTAATTTGGGGAAATTGAACAACACAAAATTTTCATTTCAAGTACTTTGTGCTTTCATAAATTAGGAATTTAACATCAAACTTAAGCTTATCACTTAGTCTCACTAGAGAATTTTCTCTTCCTTCCAAGTGGAGGAATCAAAGACTCATCATAGGAGATTGATTTTTGAGTGAGTTCGTTTGAGGGAATGAAATTTCTTGGAGTGTTTGTGGGACAAAATGACATGAAATAGAAGAGTATGCTCTTATTCTTTTGAAGAATCAGAAATCTAGACTCCTAAGCTTGCCAATCCTTTTTCAATTGATTTCAAAATGTTAGAGGGCCTACCGGTTGAGGAAAAATCTCCCGCGACGACCCAAGTGAGGACAGGTTTATGCCAACCCTTCCAACTCACTATAAATAATTGCTTCCTTGTAGGCCAAAGCCTCAGAAGACGTAACCAGTTTTGTTTCTAGAATTTTGACATCATTCCTTGAACATGCTTAAGTGTGTGTAGAGAGGAGCCGCTTGAATCTTGCTTGCAAGAATACACACATTTGAATACTCATAGGGCTATATGCCTCAATTTTTCCTTATGCTTCTATGAGAGATGGCTCCAAATAGATGCCCCAACATAATAAACACTTGTAGTCAAATTAACCAATTCATCTACGAAAGGTTGATAATCTTTTTGCAAGGCAAATAGTAATTTCTCCAAGATACTCGTCTTTTCATGCCCTCACTTGCATTTGGAGTTGGCTAATATGACATCATGACTGGATCCATTGCATGCTTGATGATGGCTATTTTTTGATTAGCATTTGAGTGTGTACTTGAGTCTACGAGAAAATATTTTCAATCTATGCTTAGAAACTAGGGAATAGGGAAAGTGTTTTTGTCATCCCTTAACAAAGGAACATTGTTTGATGTGCTTTAAACTCACTAAAAAGATAAATCCTTAAAATAAGAAATAATATTCATTCCCTAACATACAAGTTGTTTTCAACTCACTAGAAAGTCTCAAAAAAACCTTACTATCAAATTTTTTTCACGTACTTCAAGAAAAAACAAGCAAAAATGACAAACTATCAGAAGTTAATTTCTTGTCTGTCTTAGGTTTCATCTAGTTTCATCAGCTCACATCCAGGGAGAAATCTCACTTCTGGTCATTTATGCCTCTCATTTAGGGAGAAAGCTTTCATTTTGCATTTCAAAGCTCACATTCACTATATCAAAGCTCGCATCTAGTTTAGCATAACCTCAAATTTAGTGTGTCACATCTAGGATAGTGGGCACTTGTAGACTTGTCTCTCAAAGAAATTAAATACATTTGGATACCCTTTTGGCTCTTTAGTCTGGTCCTATTGCTTTTTCTGGTCCACCTATTGTTGTTTCAAAACTTTTTCAGAAGTCTACCTTGCATGTCCTTTTGGGTTCTCACAATTGGTCTCAAAATGTGTGGTCTACTCACTTCTCAAAACATCTTGATTCCCAACTCACTATCAGGGTATTCTAACCCTCTGATGCTGGAATCATTCACTTACAACAAACACAAACAAAACTTCTACTTGGACACACTCACTTGGACAATTTGAGACTCTACTTGACACTATTGGAAACCTTTTGACAAACTTGAGATTCAGCTTTCATGGTTAACACAAGATGCAACAAGTATCTTGCTGACGAATCAGAAGTACCTCCTAGATTACTACAATTTCAACAAGGAGAAACATTTTGTAATCTCTTATTTGACACAGAATCACCCGCAATGGACGCTCCTCGGAACAAATGGAGTAAAGCTTTTAAATGATACAACAATGATAAAAACCAAAGAAATGAATATAGTAGTAGTGAAGAAGAAATCCATATCACCCATCCTTTTTTTGACTTGGATAGTGATGGAGAGGTACTTGAGGAAGAGTATAATAGACTCAGACAAAGTAGAAAATTCCAAAGGACATTGGAAAAGATCATTGGTGAAGACCAGGGAAAATAATTTCTACATCTAGCATCCCTTGGAGTCAAACTCCCTAAAGATCATGATGTTGAAAGAATAAAATAAAAAGAGATACCAACCCCTATCTCTATTCTCACCAAGAAATTGACCTTGATGCAAGCCGAGCTTGCAACACTCAAACAAGAAAAGGTCAAACAAATAAAAAAATACTCTTTGGACCACATTTTTCCATTTCCTTTTGAAAAGAGTATCAACATGATTCCATTTCCTCCCAATATGGAAAGGCCCAAATATGACAAGTATATGGGAGAGACTGATCCACATGACCATGTGAGACCATTTTTTTCTCTAACCATAGAGTACATGCATGAACCTACCTACCTAATGAGGCTATTTCTGGGAAGTTTAGGAAGAAATGCTATGGAGTGGTTCTCCAAACTCACACCAAATGTGAAATATTTTGAGGATTTAATACAACATTTTATCGACTATTAATCCTACAATATACAACATAACGTAACCATGATGGACCTATGTAACACAAAGAAGAAGACCGGTGAATCCTTTACACACTTTTTACAAAGGTGGAGGAAAATATTTGCTAGGTACTTAAGAGCTATTCCCAAATCATAAAAGATGGAGATCTTTATTAACAACTTGATACCTAAATTAAACTTTGCTTTGCAAATGCAAGATTCACTTAGCTTTAATAGGATGATAAAAAATTCCATCCGTATTGAAGAGGTCATGGTTAAGAAGGGAGAAATCACATTCCAAAGTGATAGTAAATCTACCAACTACAACAAAAATTCCTGAGTGGTGGAAACAAAACAAGAATGTTGTTAACGATGGAGTGGTAGACGCATCCAATGCTAATCCTAAACTAGTAGGGTTAAATTTAATGAACAAATTACAAGCAAATAAAGAGGCCAAGGTAACAACCACAATACCTAAAGAAGACAATTAGAACAACAAGAGTAGACCATGGACTTCTAGACCTCAATGAACATTCACTCCTTTGGGAGAACCTCTTGAGATAGTTTTGAAGACACTCTTGGACAAAAAATTTCTTACAATTCTTGATTCCAAACTATGGGAACCAGAAGTCAAACTGAGATTGTGGGATGACAATTCTTATTGTGTCTTTCACAAAAATAAGGTACATAAGACTAATAACTATGTTAAGCTTAAAAAAATTATACAAGACCTTATTGAAGGAGGAAAGATCAAAGTGGAAGGAAACACCACTAATGAAGACCATATGAGATTTAACAAACTATTCCCTAACTACGAGAAAGGGGAAGCTTCTAAAGAAAAAGGAAGTGAAGTGAATTACACCTAATCCAATAATGATAATGTGATCAACATGTTGGACATTAAATACAAATAAATCAATGTGATCACTATTAAAGGTGCTAAAGACACATCCATACAAAAAAATGCAGTGACTCAAAGTCAAGCACAAGTCACAATCAAAGGAGGCAGCTCCTTGTCCAAACAAGTGACATCCTTAAAAGTACCTATTGTCACCATTCCCAAACTAGCAGCAACAAGAAAAATAGTTACCATACCTTCAACAAACTATAACTTGGGGGATAAATTGCAAAGAACATCTGCTTAAATTTCTATATTTGAGTTACTCAAAATCTCCTTAGTGCATAGGGAAGTTCTTGAACAAGCCCTACATTATGCAAATGTTCCAAAATATATTGATGTAGACAAGTTCTAGGAAATGGTTAATCATATCTCAACACCACACTATCTCTCTTTTTCAGAAGATGACAATTCATTGACTCATCTACATAACCAACCACTACACATTGAAGTCGTAATTCACAAATCCTATGTCAGACATGTATTGATAGATGGAGGTACAGGGTTGAACATATGCACTCTCAATCTGACAAAGAAGTTGGATCTTTCTAAACAAACCATTGACTCAAGAAGTAAGATAAATATCAAAGCTTATGATGAAGAAGAATGGTCATCCAAAGGAGTCATTGGTCTACCAATCAGAATAGGAAGAGTTGAAAGAAACATGATCTGTCAAGTTCTAGATCTACCCTTGGCCTATAACATACTATTAGGGAGACCTTGGATTCATGAAATGCAAGCAGTACCATCTACTTACCACCAATGTATCAAATTCCCACATAATGGGGTGGAAGTAACAATTCCTGCAGATGCCAGGTACACTTGCAATAATGTCAAAGAAAATAGTATGATTCCTCACAATAAGGAAGTCCAAAAATAAATAGTACCTGGAAATACTAAAGACATGGTGATGAGAAGTTTTGGAAAGACACTAAAAATTGAAGAAACCAGCATGGGAGAATACAAACTAGACATGACCCCACCATTAATAGAACTTCCCTTGTCTCCAAGATCTTATGGGAAACCTTCCTCATATTTCACACCTACTACATCTAAAGAATGAGACATTCACAAAGCAACTGGTATGGTTAGAGACTCTACTTCTCAAGAGGATGAAAAAGAAGAAAAAATAGTTTTGGCATGGCTCTATAAAGGAGAATAGAAAGAAAATGAGGTAAAACATGTTTAAATATCCCCAGAAAAGTATGGTAAAGGATATGACCTAAAAAAATGGTATATAAAGGGAAGGGACCTTTAGGAGATAAAGGAAAAGGACTTTTTGAACCTATACACATGGAATTCATAAACACCAAAGACAAAACAGGATTAAGTTTCAATAACAATTTTGAAAATCCTACTTCAAGAGATGGTCCAATATTTGATGAAGGAAGTGATGATGAAGAAGAAGGAACAACATTAGAACCATGGACCTATGAGAGATTATTTCATATTGGTACCGAGTATCCTAGATATCAAGGAGAAAGATATGTACCTAATTTTATAACACAACAAGCGACTAATGTTCCTTTATTGTCACAAGCTACTATTCAAGAAGTTGAGGAAACAACAGAAGACTCTCTAGAAGTCCCATTGATAGAAGAAACTCCTGAAAAAATACCCCAAAAAAAAGATTTACATCCTAACTGGGGGCAGTTGGTTACAATTTCACATGTCCTAGATTTACCTCACTTTGATCTACAAGTGGCTAATAGGGTACATCAGGTAACTATTGGTGAGTTTCTAAGCAGATCAGATAATGAAATAACAAACTCACATGATTGTGAATGGGATCACTTGTCAAATTCTACCATGGACATTGAAGTAGATGTGATTCATAAATTTGCATCTCTATTGGAAAGAGGAGAGAGTTCTAACACTTCGCCTAACACTGTTGTTGTTCCAGAATTAAATGAGATACCACTACCTAGGGTTTTTGATGAGGAAATTGGTGTTTTACTAGGTCTAGAGGACATCCTAAGACTACAAGATATGAGATCTATTTTGATGAGATAAGAAGAAGATATCTCCACTAATGAGTCTCTAAAGTTAGGTCTACATATTACTAACAAGGACCCTATTAATGACGATTTAACTCTTAATGATATAAATGTTGTAGAAGTTGACTTAATAGAACATGTCTTGTCAGTTAATAGTTTTGACACTGATGCAGGGCTGTCCTTACCAAACTTTGAATCATTATCCTTGATAAACCTTGACCTAATTGATTAGACTAATTTAGATCCTAATCCTATTATGAACTTCCCTAATGAATACACTTTGGCCTGTTATCTAAATTCTTGTGAACCCTCCGCTTATTCCACCAATGCAAGGAGCATGAACATGTCAGAAGAGGATATCAAGTTTCTTAGTCACAAATTGAAAAATAAAAAGACACAAAGAACTGATGGTGAAAACCACATTGTGGCAGTATCAAATTCTAAAAAAGTAAAAATAAAAGACATATCTTATGGTGAAAACCTCCCAAAGGCACAAAAATATGAGATTCTTGATATCCTCCTTGAGAACTTTCAAGAAAGATATTCAGTTTTCGTAGAACCTACACAACCAGTTAACTTGGGAACAACCAAAGTTCCTCAATTTGTTCACCTATAATAGTCCTTATTAAAAGAGGAGAAGATACAATTCACTGAGTTCTTGAATGAGAAAAAGATCAAATTTGCATGGTCTTACACTAATATGCCTGGAATTGATCCTGAATTAATAATTTATCATTTATCTATAGCTCATGGGATCAAAACAGTGAAACAAAAATTAAGAAAGATGCATCCTCATGTTGTATTACTGGTGAAAGCAGAGCTAGAAAAAATAATGAAGGCTGGATTCATAAGAGTCATCGCTTATGCAGGATGGATTTCTAATGTGGTACCAGTATCCAAAATAGATAAATCTATTAGGATTTGCACAGAGTTTAGAGACTGAAAAAAAACATGTCTTAAAGATGATTTTCCACTGCCGAACATTGATATGATCATAGACCTTACAATAGGCTATCAGATGTATTCACTCATGGATGGTTTTTTGGGCTACAACCAGATTAAGATTGCTCCTGAAGACCATGAGAAGACAAAATTCACATGCACATGGGGAAATTTTTGCTGGAATTTTATGCCATTTGGATTAAAGAATGTTGGCGCTACATACCAAAGAGCTATGACTACAATTTTCCATGATATGATACATAAAAACATGGAGGACTACATGGACGATACCTTAGCCAAGTAAAAAACAAGAACTACTCATATTGAAGACTTGCAGAAGATATTTGATCGCATGGAGAAATTTAAACTCAGGCTTAATCCAAAGAAATGTGCCTTTGGAGTCCAATCAGAGAAGTTACTAGGGTTTATTGTATCAGCAAAAGGAATTGAGGTGGATGTTGAAAAATTTAAAGCTATACTGGAAATTTCACCTCCATGCAATATTAGTTAAATGAGGATGCTACAAGGAAGACTCTAGTGAATCAAGAGCTTTATGTCACAACTTGCAAATAGAACACAACCTTTTACTAAACTTCTACATAAGGATGTTACCTTCAAATGGGATGGACATTTTGAAAACAACTTCAAAGAATTAAAGGACAATGTGGCTACTCCTCCCATTCTCATGGCACCCATTCATGGAAAGCCATTACTCATGTATATCTTAGCTACGAATACATCGTTGGGAATATTGTTGGCTCAAGAAGATGAAACTAAAAAGGAAAGAGCAATCTATTATATCAGTAGGACACTGGTGTCTTATGAACTCAATTATAGTATAATTGAAAAAGCTTGCTTAGCAGTTGTCTTTGCATCATAGAAATTGAGACATTATATGTTGTCACATACAGTCAAGCTTATTACAAAGATAGATCCACTCAAATATCTCTTAAGCAAGACAAGATTAACAGGAAGGCTAGCAAAGTGGGTCCTGATTTTAAGAGAATTTGATATTGAGTATGTGGATAGAAGGGCTATCAAAGGACAATTCCTTGTAGATAAATTAGCTAATGCACCCTTGCAAGATGACTCACCTTTGATAATTGAATTTTCTGATGAAACAATTATGCATTTAACTAAAAATCTGTGGAAGATGTACTTTGATGGTTCTTTCATGCAACAAGGCTTTCAAGCAAGAGTTCTATTCATCACTCCTCAAGGCTTCAAAATACCCAAATCATACAAATTAATGTTGATGCAGGAGCATCCTGGGTGTAAGGGCAATCTTGCATCACCCAAAAATATTTTTGTTTTCTTTTCAATAAGGGCTACCTTGTGCAGAGCTGCTATTTATGGAAACTTGCTATTTTTAGTAAGTTGG
>MU223727.1:2852245-2874749 GCA_018584345.1 Thuja plicata | reverse complement strand
CAGGCTAGAGTTGCACATGTAGATGAAGATGCCAGATCGTCACATTCTGAAGATGCTGAAAGAGGAGAAACGCTGATTAATAGAAGAGTCCTATTGAGTGGTGAGAATGAACCTGAACAAAGGAGGAACCAATAAAATTTAAGAATATGTAGCATTAGTGAATGGTCTTAATTTGGCTATGGAATGGAAGATCATAGAGTTACATGTGTATGGTGAGTCCTAGATTATTAGTAACCAAGTAAATGGAGACTATCAGACTAAAGATGAGAAGCTGATGCTTTATAAACAATTGGTTAAAAACTTGAAGAAGTACTTTGTCTTCATCACATTCCAACAAATACCAAGGATAGAAAAAAAAGCTGTAGATGCTATGGCTACACTGGCATACATGTTTACAACTAGAAGAACATAAATTCTACTATGATTTCTTGGTGGAAGAATTATCCTATCCATCTTTTGATACACCTGAGTACCAAGTGATTTTTTCTTTACACGCCCAACACTAATCTTGATACACCGAACTCATTACCTATCTTACTGAACAAACTCTACCCAATGGCCTATCAAGGAATGAAAAATGAGCCTTAATTAGGATAGCATCATGTTATTTCCTCATTACTAATAAATTATATAGACGAGGTCTTGATGGTACACTTTTGAGGTTTTTAGAACAAAAAGAGTCAGATTGCACATTAAAAGAGGTTCACGAAGGTGTACGTTGATCACACTCAAATGGATTTTCACTAGCTAAAAAAATACTAAGAGTTAGCTATTACTGAACGACGATGGAAAAAGATGTTGTTCTAGTTTCAAAAAACATGTCACAAATGCCAAACACATGGAAATATCATCCATGCTCCTGCTAGAGAACTCATACCATTTATAACACATTGGCCATTTCAGCAATGGGCCTTTGATTTGGTTGGACAAATATATCCTAATTCTTCAAGTGTACACAAATACATCATTATGACCATTGAGTATTTCACTAAGTGGGTTGAAGTCATGCCGCTGATCAAAACCATTGGCAAACAGGTGGCTATGGTTATCTTAAACTACATTATTTGTAGGTATGTGATACCCTCTTCTATTGTAACAGACAATGGGGGTCAATTTAAAAACCAAGACATTGAAGAACTTTGCACACAGTTTCACATTACTCAACATTGTTCTTCAATCTATTATCCTCAAGGTAATGGACAAGCTGAGGCATCTAACAAGAACATTCTTAAAATCTTACATAGAACTATGAGTAAGTATGGCAGATATTGGCATTTGCAACTAAATTCGACACTATGGGCCTAAAAAAAAGGTATTAAAACACCAAATGGGGCCACGTCATTTGATCTAGTCTATGAAACAGAAGCAGTGCTACATATTGAAGTAGCAATTCCATCTTTGCGGGTATCTCTCCAAGGTCTTGTTACTGATGAACAATACCGCATTGATAGGGTGAATGCACTAGAATTACTTGATGAGCATAGACAACAAGCGTTCGATCACCTAAAAGTGTACCAAAAATGCATGTCAAAAGGGTACAATAAAATGTTAAACCATGAAAATTTCAAGTGGGGGATCTTGTTCTAAAAGATAATACTAAGAATTAGCCAAACAGAGAACAAAAAGGAAAGTTTGAACATAACTAGATGGGGCCTTATGTCAATACTGCAAATTTTGGGACTAGAGCATATCAGTTAGCTACACCTAAGGGAGATGTTCTTCCTGATCCCATTAATACTCTACATTTGAAGTGGTTCTACACTTAACATTTGGCTGACAGAGACCGTGAAGTGAAAATTCACAGAAAATACCCATAAAATCAGAAAATTGATCTTGAAGAATTCCAAAAATAGTGGAAAAAGTCCTGAAAAAGGGTATCCTTGGTGAAAACCTCGCAAACAGGCACCTTGATACTACAAAAAAAAAGAAAAAAAAATTGAAAAACAGAAAAGTGCCTTGGCAAAAACCTGGCAAACAAGCGTCTTGGTAAAAAAAATAAAAATCTTTGCTGAGTGGTGAAAACCTGGCAAAAAGGCATCACTTGTACTATGTGCTCCATCTATCAATGCATTGATGATACTAATCCTTCCTAATTGCACTTGTGCTACTGGTTGACTTTGATTCCTTACAAATGTCATATCCTTTCCTAGGATTGGTCTGCATTTGTGTCTTAGGAATAGTCATTTTGCACTGGGGGTATCTTTGCTAGCATGTTAGTTTGTGTCTACTAGGTTTTCCTAGGTTCCTATCTAGGATGGTTTTCCTCTCAAAATAATATTTCTCAATACTTGCATCACTAGGATGTAAACCAGGAAACTTATGTTCAATATGAATGAACATGTGTACCAATAATGATCCAAATCTGAAGGTTTTCATTCTGTCTTTCTTCACAAGCTTAACAATCTCAAGGAATTGTTGTGCCAATACTCGCATAGGTTGAAATGTGTGTTTTATTTTACCATTCTCCATGCCATCATAATAACTTCAGCTGTTACTGAATTAAGTCTGCTGGTGTAGAAAAATTTGTAACCAAGTATCATTGCAATCAACCTTATATCTTGTTGAAAAATATCATTTACTGTCATTTCCCTTCTGTCCCACTTCGAGTGTGTTAGGGTTTCGACTTCCTTCTTAACATTTTTCTCAGCAACAGGAATAATTCTGGTGTTATCAAGACCAGTAATCTCATGAATTAGGTCACTGCATATTTTCACAGGTTGGTTACCAATCCATATGACTTGATCATGAACCCCGCTCATAAGTATTTTAAACCATTCATTTTCATCAAAGTCGCACAAGTCCATAATCTTCATTATACTTAATTGACTAATGTGTTTCCATTCTTCCTTCATGATTCCATTTTTAGACATGTTTTCAATTTCTATGACTATATCATCCTCTCCTAATGTGTCATAATTACAGTGTATGTAAGCCCTAATATCTTCAACATGAAGTATGCCATGTGGGGTCTGTGAAAATGCTCCTTCTAGATCCTCTTCACATGACTTATAAGGATGTTTCTTGAATTTGTATCTAGGACAATCAACAACATAAAAAATTACAGGTGCATCCATAGCTTAGATAATGTAGAATACCTTTCACACATAGAAATCTGAGGTATGCTTCGATCGATCACGCATGGCAGGTGTAGAAATGTTTGAATACTTCTGCTCTCTAATCGCCTCGGCTTTCTCCTTGTCAAATGATAGAAAAATAGAACACAACACGGTGCTTTATACAAGTTAGGTTATGACTTATTTTTTTTTCACTCCAAACTATCTGGTCGGCTGTTGAATCTCATGATCAAAATATACAAGTCGGATGATGATGCACTTTTAGATATATGATCCATAACGTCGGCTCAACATATTCCCAAGCTCGCATGAGCTCACTACATGATTTGCGGGGTAGGATAAATTCTGATGTGTTGTATTTAATGCTCCCCTAAGGTCATGATCGGCCAATTAGGTCAATTATGTCTTGCTACCTTCAAACAAAGATCCAGTAGCATCTACTGACTCTCCCTAAACTGATGTCTCACTGGTTTCTTTAATCTTCCATATCTTGCCACTATTTTTTTCTTCTACTTTCTTAAAACAATTTTCAAAATTATTCTTCACATCTGTAATAATCTTGCCAGTATCATTTCCATTCTTCTATGAATTCATAGGAGTCGATGTTCTTCTGTTGTCTACTCCATTATACCTGAAAAACTTTGCTATATGTCCCGGATTATTGTATTTGTAACATATAGGAGGTCTTCTTTCTTGATTAACTTGTAATTTACAGTACTTCACAATGTGCCCAATGTTGTTACATTTGTAGCATGTAGGTTTCATTGTAGGTTCTCTTCCATTGTCTTGTCTATATCCAAATTGATTAGGTCTTCTGCATTTAGTCTTCTTATGCCCATATCTATTACAGTTAAAACAATAACCAGAAAAAGTTGTATAAGGGGCATTACCTCTGCAATCTCTCTTCATGTGTCCAAGTCTGTTGCAACCAAAGCATCTTCCTCTAAAATGTATGATCTTCTCTTTAGGTTCTTCAATAGATGGTCTCTCAGCATCAATATTCTCTATTGATTTCTCTTCCTGATTCTTTGAACATTCAGCTTCATTGAAGCCAATACCAGTCATGTCACCTTTAGGTTTCTTCTTGTCTAGCTGTTCATCAATCAAGTCACTACTAGTGTGAAGTTTCTCATATGTTTCTTTTCTTTAGCTAGTTTAGCTTTCACAATATGATATTATTTCTCCAGTTCCAAGTATTTGTTCTTGTAGCTGTCAGCTTCATCTTTCATTTGATTCAATGCATTGTTCAAGGTTTCTTTAGCTTTCTTCTTAGCATCCTCCTATATCTGTATTTCTTTAGCCATATTATTGTTCTCAAGCTTTAGAGTCTCAATCCCTTCTTTCAGTTGCTTCACCTGATTTGAATTGTCCTCTTCTGAATCTTCTTTTATCTGAACCACGAGATCTTCTCTTTGATTTCTGGAAAGTTCAAGCTGTTCTTTTAGTTTCTTTATGAATTTCTTAGCTCTTTAAAGGTTGAACTTCAATTCTCCATTTTCTACTTTAGCATTGTCAAGATCTTCAAGTGCAGCTTCAAATTTTTCCTGCAAACCATTCAAATCCATTCTGATCTCCCTCAAGCTGTTAGGCTTTCTCTCCAAGGGCCAAAAGCTCTCATACCAATTGTTAGGATTAGATAATACTAAGAGGGGTGGGAGGGGTGAATCAACATTATAATAGTTATTTAAATTCTTCAACCACTTGACCATTAACCATACAATTGCAGTAAAGGAAAGAACATAAACAATTAACACAGAACTCATAACACCATGATTTGTTTATGAGGAAACCCTAGCCAAGGTAAAACCCCAGTGGGGATGATACCCACAAGAATGCACTAAAGTAAAATGTACTTGTAAGGAGACCTATCCCCTTTAGGAGTTGAATATTACATAATAAATTTCCTTGTTAAAGGAATAACAACCCTATTAAAGGTTCACAACACCCTATTAGGGGCCAATGTACTTACAGCTCTTACAATGTAATTTTGTTACTAAAAGGTTCTTAGTGATGAACAAAAACAAGAATCACAAATGCTTTGATAGTTCCTTTATTTCTCTATCATTCTCTTTTCTTCCATTCACATGTTTTCTTTGCATATCCTTCACTTTCTCACAACTCCCAATCTTTACCAAAAAGATCTTACATGTATATCCTTTTAACTTTACAAAGTCGACTCTCAGAATAAATATTACAAACATTGTCAAGTCAGCCTTCATTACATAATACAATTAATATAGTAAACATTAAATGTATAGTCGACGCTCTTGCATAGTCAAAGTGTAGACTATCAACAAAAAAAATATGTCTTCAATTTCTAGGGGTCCAAGTCTTGCTTCTTTATTCTTTGCTGCTGTCCAACTGCTCTGTATTGCTGTTCTTTGCTGTCTGTCAGTCTTCAAATCCTTATAGCTCATCATAAACTTAACCAAATCAAAATTGATCCTAGGTGTATGTTAGACATACTCCATTCTATCTTTCACTAAGATCGCATGCCTTAATTCATAGATCTCTGTCTTCAACATCCAAAACAATATTGTATCTTTGTTTCTGTACTTTGTCAATTTTAGACATACCAAAACTTAAATTCAAAACAATCAATCTTAAACCTCGATGTGTTTCCATAAATGAAAACCAAAAAGTGAATCACATTACCCAAATTGATTACTTTCCAACAATCTCTCCCTTTGGCATTGATGGCAACACTTAACAAAAAAAAGTACTAATTGTTCCAACAAAACAAAACTGTCTCCACTTCTTCTCCTCATCTTTTTCATTTCTTTTCTCTATATATATATTTTTGTTCTCTCTTCTCTTCTTCATTCATTTTTTTGTTCTCTCTTCTCTTCTCTCCCTTTGACAATAGTGAAAAAGGTACATACAAATAAATATCGCTTCTTGATCACAAGTTTTAGAATGTCTTGGAAGGAATCTTCCAAAATCTTCACTTCGTAGCTCCATGTCTTAAACAAAATCTAACTTATATGAATCAATCCATTCAATGCAAAAGATGTAGTTTCAGCATTCTTCAAGTCTATGGGTAAGCCTTTAGCCAATAAATCTGTAGTCTTTTCTAAATCTGTCAGATGTGCCTCAAGTATTGATAGCTTTGGAGTAATGAAGTTCCTCAGTAAATTGAATATGTTTAGTACTCTCTCCTTCTTATTCTCCAATAAATTGATCTTCGCCAATATCTTTGTCACTTCTGTGTCTAACTCTATAGTTTTTTGTGAAGATGTTTCACAACCATCCATTAATCTGTTCAAAGTTGCCCTTTTCTTGGCAATAATATCTTCAACATTCTGAATGTGTCTGATAGGATTCATGTTGTAACCAAATAACTTTCTCCCATGTGTAATGCAATTCTTTGCATCTATTAGACAAGTTTTCACAACTCCTAAATCCCATGAGATGGACTTGCATACCTTTATCAGCTTCTTCTCTTCATATTTTTTCTCTGCTTTCTCCTCTGCAGTCTTCAGCAAATTTTCAAAATGGCCATCAAACTCATCAAGTGTGACTTTCAAGTTCTCAATATCATCTTTGTTCTGGAATACTAAGGGTACTATTTTCTCCTTAGCTTTGTTTAGTATGGTGAATTCCAATTTCACCAGTTCATCTTCATCCATGTTATCGACATTTACATTACTACTTGCCAACAATAAGCTAGATGGTAAAGTTACCTCTTCCTTCTCATCTTGTTTTTTCTCAATCTTCTGCCCTTCATCCTCTTTCTAATCATCTTCCTTATTCTCCTCTTCCTTCTCAGGTTCATCAGCAATAAAAGTGTCCATGGTTCCTACAAAAGGGTCATTCTCATCTTGTGAGAGGTCTAGTGTTACTGCCACACCAGAAACATAGAAATATGCAGTAGTGTCTTCTTTAATCTCTTCATCATTAGTCTCTGTGTCCTTTGTGCTGTCATCCATTCCCAATTGTGTAGGTAAATCTATCTTAGGAGGTTGGGGCTTGACAAAAGTAGTTCTCAATAATATCTTCTCAAGTGCCTTTTGAGTTTCCTTAGTCACTTCATCATATTTCCTCACCATTATCTTTAGTAATCTTGTCTTTGTCCTCAATAGGGGTTTCAATTCTTTGACTATAGTATCTCTCTCTTGTACATATAACATAGGTAGCATGTCATCAATCTCTTTGTTTCTAATATGATCATCTTCAATTTGTGCCAAACATTTTCTACTTTCCAATTTTGTATAAAAATCTAAGGGTATGCTTCCTTCAACTTCCAAAAGTGTCTTCTTGAAACTAAGCATGTGTTCTATTACAATGTCTTCAATTTTAAGTTTATCTGCTTCTTCATATCTGTCATAATATTTATCAATTGAAACCAATTTTCCTTGTTCAATTACTCTTTTCTCTAGCATTTTAATATCAGGTTTCCATGCTTTATTCTTCTTATTTTTCTTCTCTTCTTCCTCAGTTGTGCTCTTCTCTTTTGTCTGCATACTAGATCTAGTTACTCTAGGAGTAACTTCCTTCGCTTGTTCTGCCTGCTGCTGTGGTGGAGCTGTGTTATCAACTATAATTACTTCAGGGGTGGAAGGGGCATTAGTGCTTCCACTAGCTACTCCAAGGGATCTATCTACCATCTTCTTCTTCATATATTTTAGTTCTTCCTCAGATAGACCAACCTTTACTCCACAGTCATGAATAAGATTAGCAATCTTTCTGTTCCTCTGTCCTCTATATTGTTCTTCTCTTACCTTCTCTGACTTC
Source organism: Thuja plicata (assembly GCA_018584345.1). Classification (NCBI taxonomy): domain Eukaryota; kingdom Viridiplantae; phylum Streptophyta; class Pinopsida; order Cupressales; family Cupressaceae; genus Thuja; species Thuja plicata. The sequence goes on along the minus strand of MU223727.1, from coordinate 2,866,941 downwards.
TCCTCATATGTTCCCCATCTCTCTTCTAATGTATCAACTTGTGATGCAAGAATATGTTCTGCTTGTATAGTGAGTACTTCAGAACTCACTTCATAAGCCATAGGGTAACACCATTTCTTTCTAGGGGTCACTGCCTCAAAACATACACAGTCTGTTTCAACCATAAAACAAATTGTGTCCTTGTACTTCTCAACTATATCCTCATGTAGTCTGTATCTACTCTTCATTTGTCTTTGTATAATTTTTATCATTGCAAAAATCTCTCCATCTACCCAAGTAGTGTTCTGTCTCCTGTAACTCTGTGAAATCAAAATACTAGTGGGAACTCTAGTTTTCCAGCCACTAGGATATAAATTAGGAAACTTATGTTCAATATGAATGAACATGTGTACCAATAATGATCCAAATATGAAGGTTTTCGTTCTGTCTTTCTTCACAAGCTTAACATTCTCAAGGAATTGATGTTCCAATACCTCACATAGGTTGAACTATGTGTTTTCTTTTACCATTCTCCATGCCATCATAGTAACTCCAGTTGATACAAAATAAGGTTTGTTGCTGTAGAAAAATTTGTAACCAAGTATCATTGAAATCAACCTTATATCTTGTTGAAAAATATCATTTACTGTCATTTCCCTTCTATCCCACTTTGAGTGTGTTAGGGTTTCAACCTCCTTCTTAACATGTTTCTTAGCAATGGGAACAATTCTGGTGTTATCAAGACCAGTATGCTCATGAATTAGGTCACTGCATATTTTCATAGGTTGGCTACCAATCCATATGAATTGGTCATGAACCCTACTCATAAGTATTTTAAACCATTTGTTTTCATCGAAGTCACACAAGTCCCTAATCTTCATTATACTTAATTGACTAATGTGTTTCCATTCTTCCTTCATGATTCTATTTTCAGACATGTTTTCAATTTCTGTGAGTATATCATCCTCTCCTAATGTGTCATACTTACAGTGTATGTAAGCCCTAATATCTTCAACATGAAGTACACCATGTGGAGTCTATAAAAATTCTCCTTCCGGATCCTCTTCAGTACATGACTTATAAGGATGTTTCTTGAATTTGTATCTAGGATGATCAACAACATAAAAAATTACAGGTGTATCCATAGCTTAGATAATTTAGAATACCTTTCACATGTGGAAATCCAAGTTTATGCTTTGATCAATCATGCATGACAGGTGTAGAAATGTTTGAATACTTCTGCTCTCTAATCTCCTCGGCTCGCTCCTTGTCAAATGATAGAAAAATAGATCATAACATAGTGCTTTATACAAGTTATGTTATGATTTTTTTTTCACTCCAAACTATCTGATCGGCTATTGAATCTCGTGATCAAAATATACAAGTTGGCTGATGATGCGCTTTTAAATATATGATCCATAATGTCGACTCAACATATTCCCAAGCTCACATGAGCTCACTACATGATTTGCGGGGCAAGATAAATTCTGATGTGTTGTATTTAATGCTCCTCTAAGGCCATGATCGTCCAATTAGGTCAATTCTCTCTTTCTACCTTCAGGCAAAGATCCAGTTGCATCTATTGAATCTCCCTAAATTGATGTCTCACTATTTTCTTTAATCTTCCATATCTTGCCACTATTTTTGTCTTCTGCTTTCTTAAAACAATTTTCAAAATCATTCTTCACATTTGCAATACTCTTGCCAGTATCATTTCCATTCTTCTATGAATTCATAGGAAGTGGTGTTCTTATGTTGTCTACTCCATTATACCTGCAAAACTTTGCTATATGTCCTGGATTATTGCATTTTATTGATTAACTTGTAATTTAAAGTACTTCGCAATGTGCCCAATGTTGTTACATTTGTAGCATGTAGGTTTCATTGTAGGTTCTTTTCCATTGTCTTGTCTATATACAAATTGATAAGGTCTTCTTCATTCAGTCTTCTTGTGCCCATATCCATTACAGTTAAAACAATAACCATAAAAAGTTCTAAAAGGGGAATTACCTATACAATCTCTCTTCATGTGTCCAAGTCTGTTGCAACCAAAGCATCTGCCTCTAAAAGTTCTAATCTTCTCTTTAGGTTCTTCAATAGATGGTTTCTCAGCATCAATATTCTCTAATGATTTCTCTTCCTGATTCTTTGAACATTCAGCTTCATTGAAGCCAATACCAGTCATGTCACCTTTAGGTTTCTGCTTGTCTAACTGCTCAATAATCAAGTCACTGCTGGTGTGAAGTTTCTCAATATGTTTCTTTGCTTCATCTAGTTCACCTTTCACAATATGATTGTATTTCTCCCGTTCCAAGTATTTCTTCTTGTAGCTGTCAGCTTCATCTTTCATTTGATTCAATGCATTGTTCAAGGTTTTTTTAGCTTTCTTCTTAGCATCCTCTTGTATCTGTATTTCTTTAGCCATATTCTTGTTCTCAAGCTTTAGAGTCTCAATCTCTTCTTTCAGTTGCTTCAACTAAACTGAATTGTCTTCATCTGAATCTTCTTTTATCTGAACCATGAGATATTCTCTCTAATTTCTGGAAAGTTCAAGCTGTTCTTTCAGTTTCTTTATGAATTTCTCAGCTCTTTGAAGGTTGAACTTCAATTCTCCATTTTCTGCTTTAGCATTGTCAAGATCTTCAAGTGTAGTTTCAAATCTCTCCTTCAAACCATTCAAATCCATTATGATCTCCATCAAGATCTTAGGCTTTCTCTCCAAGGGCCAAAAGCTCTGATACCAATTGTTAGGATTGGATAATACTGAGAGGGGGGTGAATCAGTATTATAATAGTTATTTAAATTCTTCAACCACTTCAACATTAACCATACAATTGAAGTAAAGGAAAGAACATAAGCAAATAACACAGAACTCATAACACCATGATTTGTTTATGAGGAAACCCTGGCCAAGGGAAAACCTCGGTGGGGATGATACCCACAAGCATGCACTAAAGTATAATGTCCCTGTAAGGAGACCTAGCCCTATTAGGAGCTGAACATAGTACATTTCCTTATTAAAGGAATAAAAACCCTGTTAAAGGTTCGCAACACCCTATTAGGGGCCAATGAGCTTACAACTCTTACAATGTAATTATGTTACTAAAAGGTTCTCAGTGATGAACAAAAACAAGCATCACAAATGCTTTGATAGTTACTTTATAGCTCTTTCATTCTATGCTCTTCCATTCACAAGTCTACTCTGCATATCCTTCACTTTCTCATAACTCCCAATCTTTACCAAAAAGATCTTACATATATATCCTTTTAACTTTACAAAGTCGGCTCTTAGAATAAATAGTACAAACATTGTCAAGTCGGCCCTCATTACATAATACAATTAATATAGTAAAATTTAAATGTATAGTCAGTGCTCTTGCATATTCAAAGTGTAGACTATCAACAACAAAAATATGTCTTTGATTTCCAGGGGTCCAAGTCTTGCTCCTTTATTCTTCGTTGCTATCCAACTGCTCTGTATCCTTGTTCTCTACTGTCTGTCAGTCTTCAAATCCTTATAACTCATCATAAACTTAACCAAATCAAAATAGATATGAGGTGTATGTCAGACATACTCCATACTATCTTTCACTAAGATCGCATGCCTTAATTAATCGATCTCTGTCTTCGACAGCCAAAATAATATTGTATCTTTGTTTTTGTACTTAGTCAATTTTGGACATACCAAAACTTAACTTCAAAACAATCAATCTTAAACCTATATGTGTTTCCATAAATGACAACCAAAAAGTGAATCACATTACCCAAATTGATTACTTGCCAACAATATTTTTATTCATTTTGCTTTGATTTCATTCTCAAGGGGGCATGATCAGACTTAAATCAATCAAATTCTTGCTCAAAAAGCATTAAAATGACTTTGTCATCAAAAGACTAAGGGCATGACAATTTCCCTCAACTAAGTCAGGACTGTTGGATGGAAGGCTTCGGTTCTCACAAGCTAGATATCTTATGTCCACATTTTCTCATATTCTTATTAAGGTCATGGCAGCTTTGTACTAACCTTTGTTTGATCAAGTTCAGAGTCAGCATTATCGATTCTCGTACGACAACCAAGTTCAGAATTGGTAATTTTAAGATCTTTGTTTATTGACCTTTGTTCAATCAAGTTAAAATTCAATTGTATTAGTCTTAGTTCAATCACGTGCGTGAATGATCTCATCAGACATTTCATTCAATCAAAAATGGAATTCTCAAACTTTCTGGAGTCAACATCAAAACTTTCTTTAAATCAATGCGCTTCTTGCACATCAATTCAAAGAGGGGCAAATGTAACCACCCTAATTTTTTCTTCTTTGACCATAGACCCTATTTTCCCTAAGTGTGATCATACCCCTAATTATGTCAAGAATTTTCTTCAATTTACTGGCATAATTCATTTAAATCAAATTTAATGTCCTAAGTGATCTAATCACTAAATTTAATTAATTGCCTTAGCCAATTAAATCAAATCAATCCAATTAAATAAATAAATAAATAAAAACATGGCTAAAGTATTTAATAAAAAGGAATTAAAAAAATCCTAATTACAACTCCATATTTGTAAACGGAAAGTCAATCCCGTTACCAATAAGAGTTAAATCACTTGGATCACCTCACATAGATCACAAAAGATTCAATCTCCACCTCTCTTCCACTTTCAATCCTAACCTCTCATTCCTCAAATTCTTCTATAAATGGAATGAATTTTAAGCTCAATTGGCCCCTAATTATTGATTGTTGAAAGTAAACTTATGTTGCTCTTATTTTCATAGATATTAATGCATTTAGGTCATATTTCTTAGGAATTATTATAATATTTCATTTGGAGCTTTAAAATGAACATTTCTTGATCATTTTAAATTAAATCCTTTAAATCTTCCATTCTAAGCATGTATATGTCACTGATTTATGCATAATCTGAGGGCAATTATGGCATATTTCACACTCTTCTTAGATAGGGAGCAATAGGTTGATGTTAGTGATTGATATGCTTTCTAACTCTTACTTTTCATTTTATTTCACTAATATAATGACTTATTGAAGTGTTGTGTTGCAGACAATAGGTACACAAAATAAAACACACATTTCTATAATTCCCTGATTCATCCAAAATCCAAGTTAACTACATAATATATATTACTGATATTAATGTCGTTACATATCCATGTCATACATTCTGCATTCATAAACGAGAAAGAGAAAATACAAAAACAAAGCATTCAAGTATTGCATTTACTTCTACAGCCTAAGTGCACCCATACATTTATTTTGCATAAAGAAAATCGCAAAAACATACATTTTCATATTCACTTAGCATCATTTGAAACATATTTATATATCAGTAATAAATTAAAAAGCATAAATGATGTCCACATAAATATATTCTAAACTCATCAAGAGACCAAGATCATAATCACATGTACATCAATATAAACATATATCATAAGAGAGAACCCTTGAACATATCAAGATCAGGAACAATTATCTCAGATATATCAAAAAATGGAACACATAAAAAATATGGAACTATCTACAGAAGAGTATCAAAATATCAATGTGAATCAGATATATACAGTAAAATGAATGATCTCAGAAGGATCAAGATATACAAAATGTATTGATTGGGAACGAAATCAAATGCACAGACAATGTTTTACACAACACCGTAAATATTTTATGAAAGTCACCAAAAATGTAGACTTGCTCCATATGTTTCGAAAATGAATCGCAAGATTTACGCAATCCATTTTTTGGGTTCTATATCATCAAATTACACATTATTCATCAAAATATTTGTCCGACATCATTTTATTAGACTCAAAACTCACATTTAAACATGATTATCTTAGTAAAAATGTGTTTTCTATTAACACACCTTCGTTTCTCCATTTCTTCTAGTTGATTCTTTCTTGAGTCAATCGATCAGTTCAAGTGATATATCATTCTACAGAGGGTTTTTATTATTTTCCTTCGATTTCATTCTTGAGGAGGCATGATCACGCTTAAATCAATCAAATTCTAGCTCAAAAAGAATTATAATGACTTCGTCATCGAAAGACTAAGGGCATGAGAGTTTTCCTTGACTAAGTCGGGACTGTTGGATGGAAGGCTTCAGTTCTCACAAGCTGGATATCTTATGTCTACATTTTCTCAAATTCTTATTAAGCTCCTGTCATCTTTGCACTAACCTTCGTTCAATCAAGTTCGGAGTCAGTATTATCAATTCTCTTACGAAAACCAAGTTCAGAATTGGTATTTTTAAGATTTTTTTTTATTGACCTTTGTTCGATCAAGTTCAAAGTCAATTCTATCAGTCTTAGTTCAATCAAGTGTGAGACTGATCTCATTAGACATTTCATTCAATCAAAAATAGAATCCTCAAACTTTCTAAAGTCAACTTCAAAACTTTCTTTGAATCAATGTGCTGCTCGCACATCAATTCAAAGAGGGGAAAATATAACCACCCTCATTTGTTTTGCTCTGACCATAGACCCTATTCTCCTTAAGTGTGATCATACCCCTAATTATGTCAAGAAAATTCTTCAATTTATTGGCATAATTCATTTAGATCAAACTTAATCTCCGAAGTGATCTAATCACTAAATTACATTAATTGCCTTAGCCAATTAAATCATATCAATTAAATTAAATAAAAAAAAAATCAAATACATGGCTAAAGTAATTAATAAAAAGGAATTAAATAAATCCTAATTACAACTCCATATTTGCAAAAGGGAGAGTCAATCCCCTAGCCAATAAGAGTTAAATTACTTGGATCACCTCACATGGATTACCAAAGATTCAATCTCCAGCTCTCTCCCGCTTTCAATCCTAACCTCTCATTCCTCAAATTCTTCTATAAATGGAATGAATTTTAAGCTCAATTGGCCCCTAATTCTTGATTGTTGAAAGCAAACTTATGATGCTCTTATTTTCATCGATATTAATTCATTTTAGCTCATATTTCTTAGGAATTGTTATACTATTTCATTTGGAGTTTTAAAATGAACATTTCTTGAGTATTTTAGATTAAATCCTTCAAAACTTCCATTCTAAGCATGTATATGTCACTAATTTATGCATAATCTAAGGGAAATTATAGCATATTTCACACTCTTCTTAGATAGGGAACAAAAGGTCAATTTTAGTGATTGATATGCTTTCTGACTCTTACTTTTCATGTTATTTCACTAGTAAAATGACTTATTAAAGTGTTGTGTTGTAGAAAACAGGTAGACAATAAAATACACACCTGTGACCTAGGCTCTGATACCAAGTGTTATATTGGGTGGTTGTCTTTGCACCAAAAGCTCAAAATGTTAATGCCTGATACAACCACTAGACTTATAGAATCCACAGGGGGCTATTAAATCCTTGTCACCAACCACTGCATGGACTGACTAAGACCAAGGGCACACACCTTGCAATAAATATTTGATAATCTTTAGGGTCCTTCTTGTTGTTCTCTTCATTTTTCTCTATAAATTCCTCAATTCTCACATTTGCACTTTCCAAAATCTTGTTAGTATATTTGTTCAGACATTTGTAAGCTTTGCTCTTTGTACAATATCCTAGGAATATTACTTCATCTCCTTTAGAATCAAACTTACCATCTCTATCTTCTTTAATAATATAGCATTTACTACCAAATACATTGAAATAATTTACATTTGGTTTGTGCTCATACCAAATCTCATATGGAGTTTTATTTGTACCTTTCTTTAGTTGTACTCGGTTAAGTGTATAAGTAGAAGTACTGACTACTTCCCTCAAAAATTATTGAGAAATACCTTTCTCAATCATCAGTGTCCTTGCACAATCCACAATGGATCTATTTATCCTTTTAGCTATACCATTTTTTTGTGGTGTCCTTAGTACAGACATTTGTCTCTTTATTCCATGTTCATTGCAGAAGAGTGTAAACATTTGTCTCTTTATTCCATGTCCATTCTCCTTTTCAACTCTTGCCTTGTACCACTTAAACATATGGAAAGCTTGATATTTCTCTTTTTAAAACATGACAGACACCATTCTAGAATAGTCATCAACAAACAAAATGAAATATCTATTTCCATAGTAGCTTTGTGTTCTCATCGGTCCACATAGGTCAGTGTGCACTAATTCCAAAATACCTTGTGTAACATATGACTTGTAAAACTTGACTTGGTCATTTTTACAACTTGACATTCTTTGCACATGACATTCCCAGGTTTCTCTAATATCGGTAGACCTCTTACTCTATTCTTTTGGTTCACTTTAATTAGATTGTCAAAGTTCACATGACATAATCTTTTGTTCCATAACCATGCATCTTCAAATTTAGCATATAAAAAAATCTTAATAGTCGTGTCAAGGTAAAATAGGTTACCTTTTGATTGTTCTCCAGTGGCAATCAAAATTTCTTTTTGATCAAATACTTTTACCTTCTCATTATGCCATTCTAGTCGGTGTCCTAAATTGTTTAGTTGCCACACTCAAGAGATTGCACTTTAATCCTTCAACCCAATATACATCATCACATCTTATATTATTTAACTTAATTTTAGAACCTTACCTTTCATAGGATATGGAGCATCATTACCGAATCTAACATTTCCTCCATTATGTTCTTCTATATTAATGAACTTAAGTGTGTCACCAGTCATATGGTGTGAACACCCACTATCTATAATCCAGGTGTCATCCTTACTTACATGTAATATTATGGATTTTTCTTCTTTACATTTTTCTTCATCGTAATCGTCCTTGATAGAAACATAAACAAATTATTCTCTATCATCATCATCTATGTCATCATCGGTTAGTGCTTCATTAGCAATATGACATGACTTCTTACCTTTATTTTTGAGATCTCAGAATCTATTTTCTTTCTTGTTGTCATCTCAGTTGTCTTTCTTCTCATCACTGTCATTGTCAGGACATCTAGAAGCAATGTGTCCAATCTTGTTACATTTAAAATATTTCAAGGGTAGCTTACCTCAGTATTTTCCTTTACCTCTCTTTAGTCTTCTGGCTAGTAAAGCTTCAAACTCTCTTTCATTTGCTTCATATTCAACATACAATTATTCTAACTCACTCTTGTAGTTATAGAATCTTTCACTTGCACTAATTTCATAACCATCACTAGGTCTAGACTCCCTAGAATTTCCAATCTTCAAAGATGATTTAAATGTAGAATCAATCCTAGCAGTAGTAGGTAAACTATTATGAAGATCATTAAGCTCGAAAGAAATTATCTTACAAATAGTAGCATCACATGAAACAATCATATAAGGAAGGGATCTCAGTTCTTGTATTTCAAATACTCAGATGGCATACATAGCTAAAAATGTCCTCAATAATTTTGTTATCACATATTCTTCAGTTATCTGTCCTCTAGCACCTCTGAAAGCATTTAAAGTTTCCTTTAGTCTAGTGTTGTATAGTGTAACATTTTCACCTTCTTCAATGATAAAATTTCCCTCTTAAGATTTTAAATTTTTCCTTTAGAACATGCCAATCTCCACCATGTATCAATTCATCTTAGCCCACATATTCTTTGGTATATCACAACCTATAAGGTCATTGAATTGCAAATCGGTGAGAGTAGATGATATCTCAATCATAGCTTATGTGCAGTCTTGTCTTTCTCTTATCTTCTCAACTATAAAAGGACCAAATGGTAGTGGTGTATGCTCATTTTTAAGATAATATAATGCATAATCTCCAATACCAGATATGTGCAACCTCATTCAATTTTTCCATGTAGAGAAGTTATCCTTATTCAACTTAGGTGCCTCCCTCTTATAAATCTTAGGATCTTTAAATCAAGCCTTTTAAAATTTTCTCTTAGATTACTAAGCTCTGATACCAATTATTGGATTACTGAGAGGGGGGTGAGTCAGAAAACTATGATATATTAAAATTAAAAACTCAACTCTGATTCAACTCAGTAGGATAAACAATAACAACAACAACCGAATCACCAAATATATTCAATAACTCAAACAGTAAGTTGCATAAAGAGTAAATAACATGCACATGAATCATTCAACACATTTGACACCATATTTAACAAGGAAACCCAATTTGGGAAAAACCTCTATGGGATTTGTCACCCACAAATGAAAAATACTCTTCTGAAGTATGCTTGGTTAAAAGCTTATCCTGTTGTTAGTGAACAGATTTTTCCCTTTGAAAAATAACAATTAGAAACTCTTATACCCTAAATACAAAAGGAAAAATGCACTAACAGTTGAGTGATTTTCTCACAACTACACTCTCTGTTTTAAAGGAACAACTACCTTATAAAATAATTAATATGTAAAAACCCTTTATTAAGAAAGAATTTATTTTCAAGATACACTTTTGACCAGAAAGTATGAAAGGCTGAAATTCACATTCATCATTGATAAATGGCTAACTATTTGGAGCTTTTAAGATCTTTAAGATATCTAAGCCAACTGACTACAATCTTAAACAGATAAATTAAACTAAGAATGGCTAATTCATAGAGATATAAAATCTTTGAAAAAAGATCACTGAACAAATTCTAAAATATACTTGCAAACTATGGTAACATGCTCATTTAATTCTAATGAAACTAAAATTATACACTTCAATAGACCAACTGATCACTGAAAATACCAAGCTCTGCTTATAAAACCAACTGATAATATATTAATATTTTTTGAATCTACAATTTAACCAACGCTGAAATAACTTAAACAAACAGATAATCTTGTAAAGTTTTCTTTCTAGAGAACCGACGCTCATTTGGTCATCAAAAATAACATATATAGCCATACAAGACTTGATTCAGTTTTTAAAACTAATTTTCTTAAAGATAGAAACAACTTGCGGAAATGAACTTAAAACATAAAAACTACTTTAGCAAACTAATTGGCCGATAGGCCAATTCCAGCTCCATCAGGTGCTTTGGTGGCGTTCTTTGCCGCTTTCCACTCCTCAAATGTTGTAGAGAAGCTCTTCCTCAATTCTTGATTCAGTTTGGCAACTACTTCAAACCTCTGCAACCAAACGTTTTTGAAATTATTCATTTGTTGTGACTTCTCTTCAAAGATCTTCATTTTCTCATAACCATAGACTACTGCTGACTCCACATGAGCTAAAATTGATTGATCATCCATTCTGATTTATTTAGCAGCTCTTAGTTTTTCCACCTTTTGTTTGAAACAAGCCAGTATTTTAGCCATTTCACTATTGGCCTCATTTTCCATTCCAATGATTTTTCCTGTATATTCATGTTGTGCATGCATAATCTCTTTTGAACTAATCTAATTTTCAATAATCTTGGATGATTCCTCGATGGCTTGTTCATACATCGAGCATTCCCATTCCAAATTCATCTTAACAATAAACAGAAAATTCTCATCCATCCCTGACACTACCTTTTCAGAGAAGAACTTGTTTATACCATAAGTATAAACAAATTCCATGTTGTGTACTTCAATTTCCAATTTCTCTTTTTCCTTTTTCCACAGATCCACTATTCTTTCAATTATCTTTAATAACTGTTCAGATTTATCTATCAAGCTATCAAAATAACTAGAAAATTTAATAATTTGTTTGGTTACCTTATCCATCCAGGTGAAGAAAGCCTTTGAAATAGACCTGTCCTTGTGCACTTGATCTAAGAATTTTTTATTATCTAGAGACTTGACATCCAGATCAAATGGGACCATTGACAATGGTTGAGGCACGGGATCCTGAAGCTATTTGATGTATTTGGCCATTTTGCAAAGAGCATGCTTTAATCTTATTTTGTCTTCGGCATCCTTCTGCACACGATGGTTGATCTTTTTGTTTGTTGAGTTCAGAATATTCAAGTCAATGGCCCTGGTGGACATTCCCAAATCTATCTTTTCAACAAGAAAATCCTTCTTTGTAACTTCATCACTGGTTTTATCAAAATTTGGCTTGAAGATTTCTGCCATCCAATTACCCATTTTGGCATCCACATCAACCATTGCTTCCACCTTTGGTTTCTTAACTCGTAGAGTTTTTACAAGGTACTTGCTGACCAGATCCCCCACAGGAGCAGAGATAGGAACAACGTTCCTTTTCTTGTTGACAGATAAATCTAGCCAATTCAGGATTTTTTGCGTAGAATCATTTGTGGAGGTATTTAATATTGACAAGTCCTATTGACCCTCTCATGCTGATTTAGTTTTTGCAGGAGTAACTAAGCTCTTGTCCATTTTGAGTTTCTTTCTGGGTTTCATGTCACTTCCTTTTTCTTCAAGGTCAATTGCAATGTAGGGAATCATATCTGTATTTTCCTTCATTTTGCTCCTAGTCCTTGTGGTCCTTGCAAATTGTGTAGGAATTGGCTTTTCATCTTCAGGATGATCTTTTATTCTAGTTTTAGATTCACCTGCAGGAAGAAATTTCTCAATTTCATTAGTAAGGGTAGAGGAAGTTGCAAGTTTTGAAATTCTTGTGCTTTTCCTAGTTATTGAATTAGGAGTCTCTGGCTTCTTCTTCTTGTTCATCTCTTTTATCCACTTGTCTTTTCTTTTAAACACATCATGAGAGATAGCACTTAAATAATCTACTTCTTCTCTTCCCCAATCTACTTTTCTGGCTATTACATTTGGTGTAGGAGCACCTGCTCTAGACCCAACAAACAATGAATCTAACAGTCCTAAACATATCTAGTTTAGTCTAGTTAGGCACCTAGACCAAGTTGTGAGGCCTAGTTCCAGGATTGGCACAATTATAAGCCCCTGGCTTACTATGGTCAGAAGTAGTCAATAGGCCTAAAATCATAGGATCTTAGTCTTTTTCATGTTTTTAAGGTCTTAGAACCATGTTGGATCACTAGAATAAGTTAGGACCAAGTTTGGTCATTAGTCTTGCAAATATTGCACAAAATGTTGTCAAAGTTGCTTAGCAACTTTGACAAATTTTGCCAAAAGTTGTAACTAAAACCCCCAACGGTCAAATTTTTTTAAAATTAGTTGGAACCAATGGGGGAAGCCTTCAAATAGCCCTTTCAGGTGGGTGGAGGGCATAATGTGTAACTTGGCATTTTCAAATCAATAAAATAAACTATTTTTCTGTAGCTTTCGGAGGACAACAATATTGTACGGATTGGTATAGTCATGGGGGCATGAAATAGTGATCCCAAAAGTTTAATCTTTGAGCCTTCTTCCATTTTCATCTGGTCTCATGTGTTGATCTTCCCTAGATTGCAAGATATCAAGTTTTTAGTGAGACTACCTGGGTTTGAGGCTAAAAATCAGGATTCACCTAGGGCTTGAGTGTTCGAATCAATTCCATCATGGGAAATTGATGCCCCTTTGTGGAATTCATCCTTGTTCAATGTAATTTCATATTCTTCAGGTTAAAAGTGTGGAGATGCAGAGAAGTAGCTTTGCCACAAGACCCTAGGTGTACATCTCATGTGTGCACCAATCTGTGACTTAGGACAGTCACTATAGATTTTTATTGGGGGTTCCTCAAGACCTAAAACCCTAGATTCTAAATTTTTTTGTGTACCCACACATGTCCCCATACTTAGTTTTTGTATTGGATTAGGAGAAAGAGCACTTGTAGTGCATTTGGAGCCCAATTAGGCCTATTAGCCCAGTCTAAAACTTGTGACAGTAGTGTCTTCTGTTTGCCTTCAATCCTTGGTGCTTGGACATGTTTAGTAAAACCTCAAAGGGTATCAAAATCCCTAATCAATTCAATACTTCCTTTGGAAATTTTTTGACTTATGTCTGAATTTGCCTCTGTAAAAGGCTACAAGCCAAAGCCTAGGTTGTGAAGCACCTTAGTGTTATGGGTTGATTTTGAATGAAAGAACCATTGGAACTAAAGGAATAGGACCTAAACAAGCTAGTACAGTGATTTTAGGGCACTCCTAGTCTTATAAGTTATCTTATGGGGTTTGATTTCCTTTTTGGTTAAGGAGATATCTTGGGAACTTCTCAATTGTTGGTGCTTTGGACTTGGCATAGCCTAGTGATTAGGTTGTCTTGGGTGTTTGGGTTGTGATAACCATTCCCCTATTCCTTCCAATACTTGTGATAAGTATTTGGGCACTTGGATCCCTTTTGGGTGATTAAGACCTTTGAAGTTTCCCATTTAACCCTATCCTCTTGGGTGTTGATACCTTTGGAACTTACCACTTGCTCATTGCTTGAAGGCTTCCGCTTGCCACTGCTGTATCAAGTGGTATCAGAGCTATTTCTACTCCTAAAGAAGAAGAAGAGATCCCTGCAAGGGTCACAAATAGTGAGTTAGCAAAGATGGTGAGAGAGCAAAGGGCTGCAAACACGGCCTTGACCAAGAGGCTTCAAGAACTTGAGAGGAAACTTCACAAGAGAAAAGGAGATGAGTCTGAAAATGAAGAGGAAAGTGAAGAAGAGGAGGATGACCCTGTTCAACACATCCCTGTAGACTAAAGACCTTTCATCGATGCCTTAAAGTCCATGGGAAGGAGAACCATGGAGGAAAAGATAGATTTGCCGGTCTTCAATGGCAAGATGAATGTAGACTTAGCCTTGGATTGGATAGAGGCTCTAAAAACATTCTTTGAATGTGAAGACTTCCCTAAAAAGTAGAGGGTAAAGGTGGAAAGATCCAAGTTAAAGGGAGCAGCCCTAACTTGGTGGAACTTCATCCAAACAAAGAGGGTGAAGAATGGGAAGAACATGATCAATTCATGGAATAGGATGATAGCATTGATCAAAGAAACATATGTA
>MU223727.1:2834671-2852166 GCA_018584345.1 Thuja plicata | reverse complement strand
ACCGAGGAGTTCTTGAAACTATGTATGAAGACCAATATGGATGAAGATGAGGAAGAAAAGCTAGCAAGGTACATGAATGGCTTGAAAGTATCCATTCAAGAAGAGTTAAGTCTACACTGCCCTACCACAGTCAATAGATGCTATCAAATAGCACTTAAGGTGGAGGAAAAATGGAAGATGAAACAAGACTTTGGAAAAGGAAAGAGTAATGATAGTGGGAAGAAATTTAGAGGCAAAGGCAACTCTTGGAACAAGGGACAAAGTAGTGGCAGCAACAGTAGGACCCCTAACCAAGGAGACAAAGAAAATAGTGACTCAAATTCAAGAGGAAACTATAGAGGAAGGAGACCCTTCAATAGAGGAAGGACAAATTCAGGAAGAGGTAATGGACCATTGAAATTTTACTATTGCAATCAAATGGGATATCATGCAGGAAGATGCCCTGAGAAGAGACACAACAACAATAACCAAGGTGAGAGGAGGGCACATCTTGTCCAAGAAGATAAAAAAAAAGACAATGCTGATGCTGGAGACTTGGAACCAGAGGAAGGAGTATGCTTGATGACGAGGCAAGTCTTCCTTCAAGTGCCACAAGCCCAAGAACCTCCACAAAGGAAGAATCTCTTTAGAACAAAAATCAAGTGTCATGGAAAGGTATGAAATCTACTTATAGATTTTGGTTCAACTAAAAATCTTGTATCTTGTGAAATGGTTCAGAAATTAAACCTCTCTAAAATGCTACACCCCTGCCCCTATCATGTCTCATGGTTAACAAGAGGCCAACAAACTCTAGTAACAGAACAAGCATGGATAGAGTTCTCAATTTTAGATTTTAAAGACAAAGTCCTTTGTGATATGGTTGAAATGGATGCTTCACACATCCTTCTAGGAAGGCCCTAGCAATTTGATGTAGATACCATACACCATTGTAGGAAGAACACCTACACCATCACTAAAGATGGGAAGACCTTTACTATGAATCCCCTACCAGATAACAAGTCTGCAAAAGAACCCACTGTGATCATAATGGGAGAAAAGGAGATGTTAAAAACCTTGAAAGAATGTGATATAGAACCAATTGTCTTAATTTCAAAGCCCAAAGATAATATTAGGTCTAATCAAAAGGATCCAATACCAAATGAAGTCTTAAAACTACTGCAAAAGTATAAAAATGTCACTGTTAGTGACCTGCCCATTAGCCTCGCTCCCATTAGGGACATTAGTCACCAAATAGACCTCATACCAGGCTTATCCTTGCCTAATAAGGCACCATATAAAATGACACCATTGCAGCATACAGAGATTGCAAAATAGGTCATCGAATTGTTGGAAAAAGGGCTCATTCAAAAGAGTCTCAGCCCATGTGCAGTACCATCAGTCTTGGCCCCTAAAAAGGATGGAAAATGGAGGTTATGCACTGATAGAAGGGCCCTAAACAAAATCAAAATAAGGTACAAATTTCCCATGCCAAGGATTGAAGACCTTTTGGATCAACTTGGAGGTTCTTGCTACTTCACCAAGATAGACTTAAAGTCTGGATACCATCAAATAAGAATCAGACTAGGATATGAATGGAAGACAACATTCAAGACTACTGAAGGTTTGTTTGAATGGTTAGTAATGCCTTTTGGCTTGAGCAATATCCCGAGCACTTTTATGAGGCTTATGAATGAGACATTCATTGATTTTATTGGCAAATTTGTTGTTATTTACCTTGATGACATACTAATATTCAGTCATAGCAAGGAGGACCATCTTGATCATGTGGAACATGTACTAAGAAGACTCCATCAGCACAAGTTGGTAATCAACTTGGAAAAATGCATGTTTATGAGGAAGGAACTAGTATTCCTAGGTTTTGTGACTTCACAAGGTACCCTCAAGATGGATCCTGAGAAGGTAGATGAAATCATTAATTGGCCTCCACCAAAGAATCAAGATGATGTAAGAAGCTTCCATGGGCTTGCAACATTTTATAGGAAGTTCATCAAAAGTTTTAGTCATGTATGTGCACCAATGCTTGAAACAATCAAAGGTGGAAAGAAGACTAAGTTTGCATGGACAAAGGAAGCCAATGATGCATTCCAACAATTGAAGAATAGAGTTTCCCAATACCCTATCTTGGTTCTCCCTGATTTCAACAAGGTATTCATTGCGGAGACAGATGCAAGCAATTTGGCTATAGGGGCAGTCCTAAGGCAAGAAGGCAGGGATGTTGCTTTCTTCTCAGAGACATTGAATGAAGCCAAAAGAAAGTACTCCACTTATGATCTAGAGCTCTATGCCATGGTCCAAGTCCTCAAGAAATGGAGGAACTATTTGATCCCAAAGGAGGTTGTAGTCTACACTGACAATCATGCATTAAGCTTCCTCAATTCACAAGAAAAACTTTCAGTCAGACATCTCAAATGGGTAGAGAAATTGCAGGCCTATACCTTCAACATTAAGCATAAAAAGGGTGTAGAAAAAAAATTTGCTGATGCCCTTAGCAGGAGGGTTGGTCTTATAAAAGAATTTAAATTACAAAGTGTGGGAATTGAGTCCCTTAAACACTTATACCTGGATGATCCTAATTTTGCAGAAGTATATCAGATTTGCACAAAAATGGAGGGCAAATATCACACTGATTTATCTGAATATCTGATTCAGAATGGGCTTCTATTCAAGGGAGCACAACTATGTATACCAAAGTGCTCAATAAGGACAAACATAGTGAGGGAAAATCATTGTGGTGGCCTAGGAGGTCACTTTGGCATTGATAAGACATCAGACATGGTGAAGAGGAGCTATTTTTGGCCTAAGTTGAACAATGATGTTAATAAGTTTATAGAGACTTGCATAATCTACCAACAAGCTAAAGGAATGACAACAAATTAGGGACTCTATCAACCCTTACCAATCCCCTCAAGACCTTGGGAGTCCATATCAATGGATTTTGTAATGGGGCTGCCTAAAACCAAGCAAGGTTTTGATAGTATGTTTGTCATTGTGGATAGGTTCAACAAAATGGCCCATTTTGTGCCATGCAAGAGAACAAATGATGCATCTCATATAGCCAATCTCTTCTTGAAAGAAGTAGTTAGAATCCATGGCTTACCTCAGACAATTGTATCAGATAAAGATGTAAAGTTTCAAGGGCACTTTTGGAGGACACTCTTCAAGAAGTTGGGCACAAATCTCACCTATAGTTCTTCCTATCACCCACAGACAGATGGGCAGACTGGGGTTTTAAACAGGTCCTTAGGAAATCTCTTAAGATGCCTAACCAAGCAATACTCACAAAGTTGGGATACAATTCTGCCCCAAGCAGAGTTTGCCTTCAATGACTCCATAAATAGGTCAATTGGTAAAACTCCATTCCAAGAAGTATATGGTTTGCACCCCAAGGGACCATTGGATCTGATGGAACTCCCCTCTGACTTCAAAATTAGTGCACAAGGCCAAGAATTGGCAAAACTCATCACAAAGGTGCAGCAGCAAGTAAAAGAAACATTGCAAAATTCTAGTTTGAAGTACAAAGAAAATGCTGACAAAAGAAGGAGAGAGGTCCACTTCCAAGTAGGAGACAGGGTTTGGGCTTTCCTAAGGAAGGAGAGACTACCTAAGGGTAGATACTCCAAAATAAAAATGAAGAAAGTAGGCCCCTGCAACATCCTTACACAATAGGTGAGAACACCTATGAAATCTCCCTTCCTCCAACTTTGCAAATATCTCCAGTCTTCAATGTGGCAGACCTCACACCATATAAAGCTATAGTAGATGCAATGAATGAACAAGGCGAGGAAAAAATCACCAACAATGAAGACTATGTGACTAATCTTCCCCAAAGCAAACCAGTGGAGTTAGAAGATATTTTTGACACAAAGTTACTAAGGCAGACCAGAACCCAAAAGTATATGCAGTACCTAGTAAAATGGAAGGGACTCCCCACCATAGATGCTACATGGCTGACTAAAGATCAAATCAAGCAACATGGGACTTTAGTGGAGCAGTTATCCTCAAGTAGGAACTTTAATTTTCAAACTAAAGGGGAGTATGGTGTAGGAGCACCTACTCTAGACCCAAAAACAATGACTCTAAGAATCCTAAACATATCTAGTTTAGTCTAGTTAGGCACCTAGACCAAGTTGTGTGGCCTAGTTCCAGGATTGGCACAATTATAAGCCCCTAGCTTACTATGGTCAAAAGTGGTCAATAGGCCTAAAATCATAGGATATTAGTCTTTTTCATGTTTTTAAGGTCTTAGATCCATGTTGGATCACTAGAATAATTTAGGATCAAGTTTGGTCATTAGTCTTGCAAATATTGCACAAAATGTTGTCAAAGTTGCTTAGCAACTTTGACAACTTTTGCCAAAAGTTGTAACTAAAATCCCCAATGGTCATATTTCTTAAAAATCAGTTGGAACTCATGGGGGAAGCCTTCAAATAGCCCTTTCAGGTGGGTGGAATGCATAATGTGTAACTTGGCATTTTCAAATCAATAAAATAAACTATTTTTCTGTAGATTTTGGAGGACAACAATCTTGTACAGACTGGTATGGTCATGGAGGAATGAAACAGTGATCCCAAAAGTTGAAGCTTTGAACCTTCTTCCATTTTCATCTGGTCTCATGTGTTGATCTACCCTAGATTGCAAGATATCAAGTTTTTAGTGAGACTGCCTGGGTTTGAGGCTAAAAATCAGGATTCACCTAGGGCTTGAGTGTTTGGATCGATTCCACAATGGTAAATTGATGCCCCTTGGTGTAATTCATCCTTTTTCAATGTAATTTCATATTATGCATGTTAAAAGTGTGGAGATGCAGAGAAGTGGCTTTGCTAAAAGACCCTAGGTGTACATCTCATGTGTGCACCAATCTGTGACTTAGGACAGTCACTATAGATTTTGATTGGGGGTTCCTCAAGACCTAAAACCCTAGATTCTAAATTTTTTTGTGTACCCACACATGTCCCCATGCTTAGTTTTTGTATTGGCTTAGGAGAAAGAGCACTTGTAGTGCATTTGGAGCCCAATTAGGCCTATTAGCCTGGTTTAAAACTTGTGACAGCAGTGTCTTCTATTTTCCTTCAATCCTTGGTGCTTGGACATGTTTAGTAAAACCTCAAAGGGTATCAGAATCCCTGATCAATTCAATACTTCCTTTGGAAATTTTTTGACTTATGTCTGAATTTGCCTCTGTAAAAGGCTACAAGCCAAAGCCTAGGTTGTGAAGCACCTTAGTGTTATGGGTTGCTTTTGAATGAAATAACCATTGGAACTAAAGGAATAGGACCTAAACAAGATAGTATAGTGATTTTAGGGCACCCCTAGTCTTATAAGTTGTCTTATGGGGTTTGATTTCCTTTTGGGTTAAGGAGATATCATGGGAACTTCTCAATTGTTGGTGCTTTGGGCTTGGCATAGCCTAGTGATTAGGTTGTCTTGGGTGTTTGGGTTGTGATAAGCATTCCCCTAGTCCTTCCAATACTTGTGATAAGTATTTGGGCACTTGGATCCCTTTTAGGTGATTAAGACCTTTGAATTTTGCAATTTAACCCTGTCCTCTTGGGTGTTGATACCTTTGGAACTTACCACTTGCTCATTGCTTGAAGGCTTCCGCTTTCCACTGCTGCATCAACTTCATTGTTTTGTTCCTCAAATTTAGGCTCTGTCACATCTTCTTCATCATCTGTAACAAGTCCTTTGATTTTAAAAGGGAGCCACATAGTAATAATCTGGTTCAAAGTAAACCTGGAATGTAATCTCTTCATAACCTTGAACTCATCCATACAGTCTACCCAGAAATCTTCTAAATCTGGCTAATGTAGAAAAGTGGCATCCACTTTGAAATGACTTGCCACAAATTTCTTGCTATTGAAATAACTTTAACTTTGATAGGAAGGGAGATTGATAGCCTTTAGTTTAGCATCAGGGGAGGACATAGCATGTGTTAACCTAAAATGATAGTGCCCTATATGAATTGGGAAGAAGGAACCTACTCCTCTCTTGGGTTTGAACTTCACCCCTACCTGGAGTATTTGTCTACATATCTCCAATAGAACATATTTATCCAAGCAATATCTTGGAAGCTTCATAGGTTCACCACTGAAACCCCCGATCCTCAAGTAACTGAAAGTGGGAAATTAAATAAAGAAACTGCCATAAATTTTAACCAATTCCATGGCTTCCTTAGACATTCTATAATTTACTCTTCCTCTTAGTTCGAAAACAAGTTTTTCCAGGAATGCATCTTGGACTCTTCAAAAATTCCCAGGATTTCTCTTCTTCTGCAAATAAGAATGATATTCATAGATTTTCATGTCATCTCTCCATGGTTCATGAGGCAAGCCTTCCCAATTCCTACTTATGGCTAACACATAAAGCAGATACGAAGACATATAGAAACTAGATGCTTCTGCAGACTCAGATAACTCTTCATCAAGTCTAGCTTCTATTATCTCAGCCTAGTCAACATATTTTCCTTGAGTTAAAATGGTCTGGAAAAGAATATACATCCAGTATTCCCACATAATGTCATTAGGTCTACCTCTCAATCTGTTTAACATGACTACAATGTCACGCACCTCCCTTATCAAATGATCCTTCTTAAGAGGTTTGGGTGACCTAGAACCTCCTCTCTCAGCTTTTAGCAACCAGTCTATGGCTATGTTGTTGCTATAATCTTTGAAATTATGATGAAGTTCCTTCTTAGCCTTCTCAAAGCCATAGTCGACATAGGTTTCTGCATCAGGAATTCTTAAAGCGGCGATAACTACTTGCCTGTTGATAGACACCAATACTTCTCCAGAAGGAAGACAAATGCATTTATCAATCCTGTTGTACCTATTTCTACATTCCATTACTAATTTGGGGCATGGAGTCACCTCACGAAAACAAGCAGCTTCCAAAAATCCACTTTCCACAATCTTGGCCGATAGGGTTCCTTCTTTTGTAGCCTTTAATCTTTCGAAAATCTCTGCTATGTCTTCATTTACAAGGATTGTATCTCTCATTTCTGGTAAGCAACTACTTATAGGAGAAAAATTGCTCTCCTTTACAAATCTCGCTTGAGAAGCCAGCTCACTAGGACTACCCATAGTAACCCTTAAATAAATGATTTCAAGATAAAGAGATGAAAAATATTGGAACTTCCTTTCTTTACAACATACAATTCTAAAACTAGAAAGGAGAATGAGGAAAATTACTTGAAACTCACCAGAGTTGAATGTTTTTCACTTCCCAAAGAGAGACCTTCAGTGTGCTTCAGCTCTGTATGTGCTTCTGATAGTTATGTGAAAGTAGAAAAGGCAATTAGAGAAGATAAAATACATACATTTAATTCTCCTTCTTTGGTAATCATGATTGCATGCTGCAAATTAATGATTCTCATCGTCATTAGCTGGCCACGTCCAATCACATTTATTTCCTTTTTGGGAAAGATGTACTTCTACTGAGTTGGCATTTATTTCCCATATTTTCAGACCGATCTCTAAAGGAAAGTGATATCCAACACGTGTCACAAGCACTCGATCATTATCGCATTTCAGATTTTGAACCTTGAACCGTGAAGCGCAAAGTTCAAAGTTCAAAATTCCATATGCCTCAATCATTTATTGATAAGATAATAGATAAGAAAGACTAAAGAAAGGCACATGGAGAGATATCGAATTATGAACACAACAAACATGAAGTTCAAAGTTCAAGATCACGCAAAACACTTGACACCAAAAGGGAAAAGACGTGGGTTGAGCATGCAAAGCGACAAGTGTAAAATGAAAAAGTGAACATTGAACAAAAACTGACAGGTTCAAGATTCAAGATTCGATATTGTATTTACACACAAATGCATGGGCTAAAGAAATTTTCCAATCGAAGGAAAAGCTTATGAGGATGTTGAATGAAAAATGGGAAATTGAACTTTGAACTTTGAACAATGAAGTTCAAAGTTCAAGATTCAATATGCACTTCAACACAATACATGACTCTTGGAAAAATTAAATCATAAGGCTTTTTGACCTGCAACACTTGTTAAAGATGACAATACACATTTGTTAAATGTGACCCTATTAGGGGATTTACCTTAGACCCATTAAGATCTTCACCCTATTAGGAGTGGCCTAGTTAGAGGGATTTGAACACTCCTTTAGAATGTCACCTTTCTCAAGGATGTTACAATAAGCTTGTTAAGTCTACTCAGTTAAGAGATTTTTTTGTTACAAATGTAAATAAGAAATGATATGTAAAATGATCTGTAAAACTGCAACTACCTCTTGCTTGATCAGATCCCTTATGCGCTCTTTCTAACTACTCACATCAATACCTCATTTATCTCTGCTCTAGACTTAGATTTTGACCTCTTTGTTCTTCAGTGCATCACTCAGTAGAACTTCAACACTTCAACTTGCCAACCTCTTCTTCCTTCAAATGTATCCTTTAAATAGACTCTATTTTTGCTTATTAATCTCCTTGATTAGGTTTTCCTTCAACCACACTCATCTATTAGATTAACTTTTTGAACTAGTTCAGCAAACTTGAAACTGGATTAACCACATTGGTATCACCTCACAACTTGAAATTTTATTAGAAATAAAACCTTTTATTTTTACGCTTAATCTATACCATAGATTTCTTCTTTGAATTTTCCCATGCGTAGATCTTTTAACAATTTTTTTTTTCATACTTGGAATCCTCCAGATTGTTATAGCTTGCCATTAAATGTGTTCTTATCCTCTTTTCTAACATCTATTTTCACTTGGTAACTAACTCTTAGTTCGATGTCTAACATGCACTGCTCTGTTCTTCAATGTCTCAGTTTCTTGACCTACTTTCATAGCCCTTTATTGACAGACTGCTTTCTTCTTGGTAGCTTAACTATTTAGTCTTACCAAATTTCTTGATCGACTTTACTGAATTGATATCATAGAAACCAATTATCTCAAGATGAACTTATCATTGTTTGTTCTTTATGTATTGCCCAAAAAAATCAACTCTAAAAGATATGGCAATTCAATATGAACCAAAAATCAATTGCTCGATATTAATGAAAAAATAACAGCTGATCTAATTCTTTCTATAATCTTGTATACCTCTGATCTCAGTCTTCATCATCATCTCCATCAGTTGAGTAACAAGAAAGAGAAGACAAAGGGAATTGAAATATCGTATCAGTATAGAGAAAGGTACATATGGTGAGTTATTACTAGAAGTATTATTATAGGTTTTCCATTGATGCCAAAGGGGGAGATTGTTGGCATTATGATCAGATTGTTGGCATAATTGGAATATGGAGAGATTATTGATATAGTTGATAGTGAAGATGTTAGATTAAGTTAATGAGTTATGATGTTTTTCATTGATGTCAAATAAGAAAATTATTAACTATCAGCAAGAAGGAATACCTATCAAAAAAGGAGGTTAGCTATCAGCGAGATGACAACTATCGGGTAAAATGAAAACATGTCAAGGAAAACAAGAAGAAAGAGTAGTAAAATGAATTAATCAGATGATGAAATTATGATTTTCTGATCTAGGGTTAGGTTTTTATGAATAAAGAACATCTACTCAAGGAAGAAGACAAGAAAGATTAGGTATCACATCATATTGTAATGAAGAAGAAGACAAGATATCAGAGGAATGAAATAGAGAAGGATTGTTGCGATCACAAAATAAGTTACAGAGTATTGTAATGGTATGTTATTGTGTTAGAGAAATTTATTGGATCTGATTTAGCAGACTTAGTGCAAACTACAGGTCATTGTTAGTTGTTACTCTCTAATAATTGTGACAGTAAAATCCCTATTGGGTGGCCCTAACATGTCTATTGTAAAATCCTTTAACATGGTGAAATTCATAGAAGAGTGTCTAAATTCTCTTACCAGGTTACTCCTGATAGGGTAAATACTTTAACATGTCTCTAGGTAAATCCCATAACTAGGTAGCATTTAACAGTGCTTTTGTAACCCTTAACCGGGAAAGATCTAAACCAAGTGTATTTAATAAGAGTACAACATTTGTAGTCACCGATCTCACACCATGGTTTTTTCCCCAACTGGGTTTCCATGAGATAAATTCTGGAGTTATTGTTAGATGAATGTTTACTTTATATTGCATGAATTTTTAATAGTTTGATAACCAATAAGACTATTATAGGTGAACTAAACTGTAATCGGTTAATCTTATTGGGAAATTATGGGACTGTGTTTTAAAGATAAATTTGATGATTACTAATTCACCCCCTCTCAGTAAACGACCCTATACCTATAGGTTGATCATTGGAGTTAGAAACTCTTTATAATTTGAATTGAGTGTACCTTTAAAAATATAAAACCTATTTGGGAACCATCAAAATGGCGACTTTGCTGGGGATGATATTATAACTTGTTTCATTGATAAGATTGTTAGTTGAGATTTCTCATTACCTTATTAATTTTAGTCTAGTTTGTCTTTCCATCAGATTGCATAGAGTTGATATTGAATTTTGATTGTTTTGGGTAGAAGGATATTGTTTTGTGTTCAAGATAAAAAAAAATCATCCAAAGTTAATAGCTTGTGTGGATTCAAGTTTGTCTTGTAGAAGTGATATTATAAGAGTGTTATTGAAATTTTTTCATAAAATATTTCCCAATTTATATTGGGTGGTGACTCTGACATTTTCATCAGTTCCTAGTAAAATTTTCCATGTTTTCAAAGATACAAGATGAGTATGAAAATCACAATATCCTGGGCAAAGCAACATCTCGAGGAAAAATTAGAGGGTGAGATTCCAAATACTTCTAGGAGTGGATTCTGATGGAAAAATAAAGGAACAAGCAGTGCTCCCCCCAACATGGAAACCCAAAAGTAGAAGTGCAAGATGGAAAAGTATTTTGATACTTTTCCTGAGAATAGTAAAACTTTCCATAAGGATTTTGAGTGTGTGGAGCTTAGAGTGTATGAGAGCTTCTTTTCTTCTCATGCTAATAAAAAAGAGGTAACTCATACTATTTATAATAGTAGTAATAGAAGATCAAGAATAAAAAGTAGAGATGTCTTAGATAGAAGATATGATGATCCATCTCCTCTCTATATTTTTTCTCCCTTTAGGCACTTATTGGCTAAAAATGAAGAAGAAACAATAAACCCAACTACCACCTTAGATTCAGAAAGTACTTTTCTTGATTTAGATGAAGTTTTTGAGGATCTTAATTCCTTGAAGAGGCAAATTCATGAGAAGATTTCCTTAAGACATAGGAAGAAAAAAGAAAGGGAAATGGAAGTTAGAGATGCCTTGATACAAAAAACTAGACTTTAGAAACAGTTGGATGACCTCAAAGCCATAAATTATGAAGAACCTAAGAAATATGTTGAGGGTGCATTTGTTTGCTAGATTTACAATACAGGGAAGCCTAAGAATATTTTTTCCCCTCAAAATAAACCAGCACCTCAAAATAATCAGGGTGATAACGAAAAAGGGAAGCATAAAGTTGTTGGTATAACCATAAATGAGCATGTTAATAGGGGTCCCATTGATGGATGTATGTCTTTGTTAGAAACTAATTTGGAGAGAGAGAGAGAGAGAGAGAGAGAGAGAGAGAGAGAGAGAGAGAGAGAGAGAGAGAGAGAGTCTNGGAGAGAGAGAGAGAGAGAGAGAGAGAGAGAGAGAGAGAGAGAGAGAGAGAGAGAGAGAGAGATTCTTGCAAAGGAATTGCAGAAGGAAGAAATGGAAGCAACCTCATTAGAAATTAAAAGGAAGATTATGTTCTTGAAACAAGATGCTACACCTATCTCTTTTGGTGCCTCTCATGCACCTATGACTCCTATTTCTCAAGGAGCTAGTGTCCAACCACTTATCAATTCACAGATTCCTATTACTGGCCAAAATATGGGAGCTAGTACCAGTAACCAAGCTACTACAGGTCAATTCCAAAGAAGGCCAATATTGAAAGGTACTGAAAAACTATCCTTTACTAGTATTCCTGGTTATCCTAACCCTATTTCAAATGAGATAAGGGATAATTTGACTAATATTTCTAGAAAAAATGCTATTACTTGTGAGGAACATTTGAAAATTTGTACTGATATGTTCAATTATTATGAGGTTTAGTATGAAGATGTAGTTGATGACATGTAACTGATTGAATGTTTGAATATTTTAAGTTGATCACCAAAATACAGAAGGATAATGCATCACATTAAATTAGTTAATGGATTGTATTTTCATTGATGTCAACTTGATATAATCTAATCGGTTATAATCAAAGTGTCAAAGACTTCAGAAGATCAAAGAGATGAAGGTTATACTTTTAGTAATGCATAAAAGACAAGAATTCACAATGGGACTTCAAACACCGATGGTTAGTGAAAACTGATGGAAAGAGATCACCGATAGTCAAGTCATAGTGATTCCCGAGCAAGAACACCAACGAGCAGAATCACAAGCATAACCGATGACCAAAAGCATAGTGTAAACCAATGGAGAATCCCGAGGAGAATTGGAGTGTTGACTGAAGCTATCAAAGAGTTAAACACCAAAATTAACTTGAGTTCAGAAATGACAAAATATCTAGCTGGCAGAGCTAAATATGGAATTAACTTGTAGTTATCTTTGTTTTCATCAACAAGATAAAGCTAGAGATAAGTAAAGGATTTAAATTTGTTTTGTCCAGTTGGCAAGAAGATCTCTGCGAGAAAAAATAGGAGTTTTGATTTAAATCTAATTGGAAAGAATTGTGGATCATGCTAAGATTAAGAAAATCAAGAACCTAACAACAGTGATATCATGTCTATAAAGAGACAACTCAATTCATTATAGTCCTAAAGAGAAATTGATGAAGAGAAACTTCATACTGTCCTGATCAATCAAGCTGAGGAAAGAGATAAAGTTTTCTGCAGACACTAAGCAACAAAGAACAACATCACCAAGAAGAATCAAAGTGGAGAAAAGGTATAAACAAAGATATATTGATCAGAATAGTTTATGAGATTACAATAGATTTGAAAATCTGCAAGTATAAGTTGTATATGTGAATAGATCATACTGTTTTAGTTTAACCATTGATTCAAAATAACCAAGCGCTATTTAAAGATCCTTTCTATACTAAGATACATCCACAGGATTATCAAAAATTTTGATCATGAAGATAGCATGAGATGCTAGATAATTTTTGATAGGCCAAGTGAGTGTTTGATCAAGGAAGGTAGCATAGAGATGCCCGATATCAAGTGATAGACTAAAATTTTAAATCCTCTAACAAGGTCACACCTAAAAGTGTGTTTGTAACCTTTAAGAGGGTTGGCTCTTCACCGAGCTCACTTCATAAGAGTGAAAATTTTGGGTTACGGGTCCCAAGTAGTTTTTCCCTTAACAGAGTTTCCACGTTAAAAATCCATGTGTCAATGTGTTTATGAGTCATTACTTTAGTGTTTTGCATTACACATAGCTAATTTGGATTGATCGGTATACTCTAGATAATTTACTGTCTTTTGGTAAATTAACAGACTGATATTTGGTAAACATACTGTAGATTGTTTAACAAAGCATTTCGAGCAGTAGTAATTTGATAAAAGTATTTGAAGGCATTCATCTTATAGGACTTAAGATAACAAGAGGCTTAATATTGTGGTACTAAATTTTTGGGGTTGATTATTGGAATATTTTTGAGGCCATTGATTCACCCCCCCTCTCAGTTATTACTAACAATTGGTATCAGAGCTTGTGTGCTTAGAAAGGAAGTTTAATAGCTCAAGAAAAAGATCACAAGGTGAACAGAAAAGATGTGCCCAAGTTGAATAAATCCAAATTTGCATCATGGCAAAGCAGAATAAGACTCCACCTACCAGGTATTGGAAATGATATTGTTCAATACTTAGATACTGAATATGTGTTGCCAACAGGACCTCAAACTCTTGAGAAATTAAGAGTAAAGCATGAGCATAACTACATGATGATTGAACTTGCATCATCACTCTTTGATGTTGAGTTTGAAGATGTCAAAACCTGCACCTCTACAAAGTAAATGTGGGATAAGTTGAAGGTTGTACATGGAGGAGATACCAATGTACTAAGAGCAAAGGTAGAAATCCTAAGAGGGAGGTTTGATGAACTAAGGATGAAAGAAGGAGAAAATATCACTCAGTATAGCTACAGAATCAAACAGGTAGTAAATGCTATCCCTAGAGTTGGAGGTTTACTTGAAGAGGAGACAGTGGTAAGTAAAATCTTAAGAACCTTACTTCCTATATATGCTATTAGAGTTTCTGCTATTCAAGAAATGAGAGTAGTTTCAAACAATACAGTTACTCTAGAGAGTCTGATTGGTAGAATAATCTCATTTGAGATGAATAACTTTGATAATAAGGTCTTTGACGTAGTCAAGGATGGAGGATCCAATGAACGATTATCCAAACTTGCAGCAAATACATACAACAGCAGAAACAACCAAATACACAGAAATATAATCAACATTTAGTTTATCATCTCAAATATCAATTACATTCAACATGTCGGGCTTTAAGGCCTTCCTGGTTATGGCCAAATACAAAGATATAATTCAAGATCTATTATAGATCTTCTACAACACATGCACTCATGATCCAGATTCTCAGATCTAAAACTTTTATCTACTCCTAAATCTGACCCCCCCGAATGTGCCTAAACTAAGAACATAATACAACTTAAATACAAAACGCAACCAACAAGGTTGGCCTTAAAAAAAATCATTGGAGAAACCCCCAACCCAGATTTAGGTCCACACAATCCCCAATGATAGATCCATAATCAATGCCGCAGTCAAAATTAAATGCATAATTCGGCCAATAGATCCAACTCCAAAATAAAAATCTCAGGAAGATGATCACCAAAAATAAACAACCATCAGTAAAGCATACTCGAGCATCAAGAAACTCGTCGGTGAACAAATAAACACAACAACACCAAAACTCGTCGGTGAACACAGAACCAAAACATCACCGAAACTCATCGGTGAACACAGAACCACAACAACACCAAAACCCGTTGGTACAGAGATCACCAAATTTTTTTGGTAAAGAATGAACCTGAGTGACTGGAAATGAACAAAGCGTTGACCGAACGATAGAATCCAAGCAATAGATAAATGAAGTATTTCACTGAGCAATCTCCAAACAAGCTAAAGAACAAAAGAAAGCATATTTTGGTTGTGTAGGATTTCCAAGGATCCTAGGATGCTCCTGCATCAGACACCCCAGGTAAAGAATATGTTCCCATAAAGGAATCATGAACATCTCAAGGGAATCAAAATAGGTACTCCATACTTTTTCTTAACCCATATCTCTTATTTCCCTTCATCCCATGTTGTCTTGACTCTGTTCATTGCCTCCTTTGAAAAATTCATCAGTCCTGTACTCCTCTCATATCTTTTGCCTGCAACTGACAGTAGTTGACATTGATCATCCTTATCACTAGTATTTTGATGAACCACCTCCTCATCTAACTAAATGATCAACTTGGTATCATCTACATCTCTCTGTGTCACTAGTGTCAACATCTGTTGTACTCTCTTAGCCAAAACTTTCATATGTTTCTTCATTTCTGCAAGTTCCTTAGAAGTCTCATTCTCTTCTTTCTTCATATTATCCTTTCTTCTACCCATAGGATCATCAAATCTCTTCTCCTCATGTTTGTCACTATCATTCGGAAAACACCTGATAACTCCACATCTCTTAGTCCCTGCTTCCTGCAAAGGTAGCAGTTTATGCTTGGATTCACCCTGCTTCACCACATAGGTATTTGCATGACCATCAAACATAACATGTCTCTCAAACTGCTAAGGTCTACCGAGTAGCAAGTGAAAAGAATCCATAGGTAATATATCACATAGTATCTCATCATAATAAGATCCAATCTTAAAATTAACAAGGCATTGCTCCTCAACCCTAACCTTAGATACATCTTGTATCCAACTAATTTGATAAGGATTAGGATGTTTTCTTCTTCCCAAATTTAACTTACTAACCATCTCTTCTGAAAAAAAATTCTCAAAAATTCCACCATCAATTATGACATTACATACCTTGTCCTTGCACTTACATCTAGTTCTGATCAAGTTCCTTCTTTGAGCTGGTTCATTAATACATGCAGCTAGCCTTCTAGTGATCATAACTTCACGTTCTTCTGCAATATTCACTGAGTTCTCTTTGGTCGTTAGATTGAACTTCTTTTGAGGACATGACCAAGCCCTATGTTCCTTTTCACCACACTGAAAAAAAGTGCCAGTGAAATCATTCCTTCCTCTTCTTCCATACCCATGATTATAATTCTTAGGGTTTTGACTACTGCTAGATCCTACCTTTGTCTGCTTAGGATTGTCCACCACCTTACTCTTAGCAGTTGTGTCATCAGTCTTACCACCTCGGCTTCTATTGTTCTATCGGCTTTCAAACTTCTTGTTTATCTTCTCCTCAATCTTCAATGCCACCTAATAAGAATCTCCTATAGTTTACATCCGGGCAGTAAGTAACTCTTCCTGAATACTAGGTCTCAAGCCATAGATATATCTAGCAAATTTCTCCTTGCCAACTTCTAAATGTCCAGTCCTAATTAAAATCCTATAAAACTCTCCAGTATACTCTTGTACTAATTTGTTTGTCTGCCTCAAACCTTGCATCTTATTGAACATCTCCAATTCATAATCCACAGGAATGAATTGCTTCTTGAAATTTTCAACCATTATGTTGCATTTGATGATCTTGTCTTTACCTCTCCAATTTCTTTCCAGTCCAACTTCTCTCCATCATATGTTTGCATGACCTTTCATCTTTGTCCTTGCAAACCTAACTCTATCAGGGTCTTCTACTTCTTCATACTCAAAGTATTCATCCATCTCATTAATCCAATCAATCAATTCTTTTTTCCGAAGGCTTCCCACAAATGTAGAAACTTCAATCTTAGGTCTTTTCCCAATTCTAGTCATAGCTCTCTGAAATCTAGCCTCCTCAGGATCTCTGACATCTTCTATAGCTTCTTCAAAATGATCTTCTTCATTAGATTCTTCACCATTAATTTGGTTTTATCTGGATGCATTCTTTCTTTGCAACTCCTCTCGCAGATCTTGCACTTTCTTCTGCAAAGATCAAAAATATTCCAGACTGAATTCCTCCCTAGGTTCTTCCTCTGTGATCTCACAAATTTTCTTTGGAGGCATCTTTTCTCCACAATTGTCCAGCAATTTTAAACCTAACTCCTTCTCCAGTGATTGAAACTCAGCTCTGATACCACCTGACGCAGTCAAGAATGGAGGATCTAATGAAGGATTATCAAAACTTGCAGCAAATACATACAACAATGGAAACAAGCAAATACACAAAAATATAATCAACATTTAGTTTATTATCTCAAATCTCAATTACATTCAACATGTTGGGCTATAAGGAATTCTCGGTTATGGCCAAATACAAAGATATAATTCAAGAGTTAATACAGATCTTCTATAACACATGCACTCATGATCTAGATTCTTAGATCCAACACTTCAATCTGCTCCTAAATCTAACCCCCC
>MU223727.1:2802793-2834599 GCA_018584345.1 Thuja plicata | reverse complement strand
ATCATTGGAGAAACCCTTGACCCAGATTTAGGTCCACACAATCCCCAATGAAAGATCCACAATCAATGCCGCAATCAAAATTAAATGCAGAAGTTGGCCAATAGATCCAACTCCAAAATAAACATCTTGGCAAGATGATCACCAAAAATAAAAAACCGTCAGTAAAGCATACCCAAGCATCAGGAAACCTGTCGGTGAACA
The DNA here is from genome assembly GCA_018584345.1 of Thuja plicata. Classification (NCBI taxonomy): domain Eukaryota; kingdom Viridiplantae; phylum Streptophyta; class Pinopsida; order Cupressales; family Cupressaceae; genus Thuja; species Thuja plicata. Next base: position 2,834,398 of record MU223727.1, on the reverse strand, counting down.
CAAAACCATAGCAACATTGAAACCCATCGGTGAACACAGAACCACAACAAAACCAAAACCTATCAGTGAACACATAACCACAATAGCACCGAAACCCATCGGTACAGAGATCACCAAAATCTATTGGTAAAGAATGAACCCGAGCGACAGGAAATGAACAAAGCATTTCTTGAGCGATAGAACTCGATAAAAAGAGAAACAAAGTTTTTCACTGAGAAATATCCAAACAAGCTAAAGAAAAAAAGAAAGCATATTTTTGGTTGTGCGGGATTTCCAAGGATCCTAGGATGCTCCTGCATTAGTCTTACCATCTATAGAATTTGCATTCAAATCTTCTTTAAAGATAATTAACTCAAGTCATAGACATGCTATTAGAAATGATAGTGCCAGTGATAATGAGGATCAAGGACTTGATGATATTGAAGCACTTATGGCTAGAAGATTACAGAGAGGCAAAGGTAGATACAAAGATAAATTACCACTTGTATGTTTCAATTGTAAAGAGGTTGGACACTTTTCTACAAGATGTCCAAACCGAAGAAAAGATGACAGAGGAAATGACATATCATATGAGAATAAGTTTGATAGAAGTGATAATAGAGATTACCGAAGCAACCGACAATCTAACAAGAGAGATACCTGAGACTACAAGGACAAAGGCTAGAAAGCTTGTCACCTAGCTGAGAATAGAGCTGATGACACTGACAGCAAATCAGAAGAAGACATCGAGATGGTATTTTTAGCCATTAAGGATGATTTAGATGAAGATGAAGAAAGGTATGTAGAAACTGCATTCATATCTAAAGTTAGTAAAAATGATGTTTGGATCATAGATACTGGCTGCACTCACCATATGACTGGTGATAAACAAATTTTTGAGACTTTTGAATACTATAATGATGGTTCAGTGAGAATGGGAAATGATACACATTGTCCAGTTGAAGGTAAAGGAACCATAATGTTGAATAACCTAATAAAATCTAAAAATGCTTACTGGGTAAAAGGATTGAATTAAAATTTGTTAAGTGTTTCACAGCTGAATAATTCAGGTCATAGAGTAGCATTTGAAAATAAGAAGGCAAAGATCTTCAAAGAATTAGGAAGGTTGATTGGTACTGGTGAGCAGACAAAAGGTAACCTTTTCTATCTTGATGAAACTAACACCACTTGTTTAATGGATAGAAACGAAGACATATGGTTGTGGCACAAAAGATTGTGTCATGTGAACTTTGACAATATGATAAAGATATGCAACAAAAGGAATTTTAGAGGCTTACCAAGCATGACTAAGCCCGAGGATATCATGTGCGAGAATTGTCAAAAAGGTAAGATGACAAAGTCTAGTTTCAAGAGTAAAACCCATACATCTAATGCAATTCTAGAACTAGTCCATACAGCTCTATGTGGACCCATGAGGACAAAGTGCTACTATGGAGATAGGTATTTTATTCTCTTTGTTGATGGTTATTCTAGAATGATGACAACCATATTCTAAAAAGATAAATCAGAAGCATTTAAGATGTTTAAATGGTATAAAGCAATGGTAGAAAAACAAAGTGAAAAGAAATTAAAATGCTTAAGGTCAGATAGAGGAGGGGAATTTACTTCAGAAGAATTTATTGACTATTGCAATGAGCATGGAATTAAAAGATAGGTTTCTGCACTGAGAACACCACAGCAAAATGGAATTGCTGAAAGGAGAAACAAATTAATTGTTGACTATGCAATAACATTGATGATTGAGAAAAGCATCACTCAAACTTTCTGGAGGGAATCTATCAATACTATTGTCTGCACACTAAATAGAGTACAATTGAAGAAGGAAACAAATAAGACACCCTATGAGCTTTGGTATGGTCATACACCCAATGTAAGTTACTTCAGAATCTTTGGTAGTCAATGTTATATTTTGAAGGATGATAGAAATGGAAAACTTGACTGCAAAAGTGATGAAGGTATCTTTCTAGAGTACTCAACCAAAAGAAAGGCTTATAAATGTGTTAACAAGTCATATAACAAAATCATTGAAAGAGAAAATGTAAAAATAGATGAATTTGCAGAAAAGAATGATAAGGAATCAGAGGACTACAACAAGTTTGTTTATACAGAACCTGACACTCTACCCGAGCAATAGTGTCTCACTCCCAAGAAATAGAACATTGCACCCGAGCATCAGGCTGCAAATATCGAAAATCAAGAAAATCCTCAAGATGATGTTCCAAACAATGGAGATGAGAACAAAGGTCAAGAAGATTATCAGAATGATGAACATAGAGTTTAACTGAAACTTTCCAAGTATGTCAGAAGACATCATCCACAGAATCAAATCATAGGAGACAAGAAGGCTAGCACAAGAATAAGAAGGCACTAAACACTAGATGTTTACATTGTGATTTTGAGCCTAAATTTGTTAACATTGCACTTGAGAATGAAGAAATAGAATAGATTGAGAAGAAAAGTACATGGACACTAGTACCAAGACCAGATGACAAGAATGTCATCGGTACCAAATGGATATCCAGAAACAAGCTGAATGAGAATGGAGAAGTCACTAGAAATAAAGCAAGGTTAGTGTGCAAGATATATGCACAAGAAGAAGGTATAGGTTATGGTGAAACCTATGCACCCATTGCTAGACTAGAAGGAGTTAGAATCTTATTTTCTTATGCTGCATTTAAAGGATTCAAGGTATACCAGATAGATGTCAAATCTGCATTCCTAAATGGAATACTAGAAGAAGAGGTATACATTGAACAACCAGAAGGGTTTGTTGATCCAGACAAGAGAAACATGGTATGTAGACTACATAAAGCCTTGTATGGATTAAAACAAGCACCGAGAGCCTATAATGAAAGAATTCACTCATATCTCATTAGCTTAAAGTTTGTTAGAACAAATGAAAAAAAAAATCTGCACTTAAAAGAAAATAACAATGGTAATATTCTGAATTTTGAAATTTTTATTGATGATATCATTTTTGGGGGAGATGAATTTTTATGCAAATAATTTTCAAATGAAATGAGAAAGGAATTTGAAATGTCTATGTTTGGGGAGATCAAACTCTTTCTTGGTCTACAAATTCTTCAACAAGATGCAAGCATATACATCACTCAGTCCAAATACATCAAGGAAGTGCTAAAGATATTCAAGATGGAAGATTCTAAACTAGTTGGAACACCTATGGCTACCGGATGTAAGCTGACAAAAGAAGAAAAATCCAAAGAGGTAAATCAGACCTTATATAGATCAATGATTGGAAAACTGATGTATGTTGTTTATACCAGACCAAACATAGCACATGCAGTTGGAATAGTTGCAAGATTCTCTGCTAATCCCAAAGAATCACATATGACTGCTATCAAGAGAATTCTAAGATATCTGAAGAACATTGAGGACTATGGATTATGGTACAAAAGAGAAGGAAAATTTTAGCTTCAAGTCTATATAGATGTTGATTGGGCTAGAAACATTGATGACTGAAAGAGCACAACTAGAGGAGCATTCTTCATGGGTGATAGGCTTGTCACATGGATCAAAAAAAGGCAAGGATGCATCTCTCAATCTATTGTAGAAGCAAAGTATGTGGTTGCTGCTGCAAATTTCTCCAATATTGCATGGATCAAACAATTGTTAGAAGGTATGAATATGAAGATTCTTGAACCAGTAATTATCTATTGTCATAACACAAGTGCAATTAAAATTTCTAAGAATCCATTCATGCATGCTAAGAATAAGCATATTTCTATAAAGTATTACTATCTGAGAGAACAAGTGCAAGCAAAGGAAGAGACACTGGAATATCTTCAATCAAAGGAACAGTTAGCTGACATATTCACCAAGCCATTACCAAAGGATACATTTGATCACCAGAGACAGAGACTAGGGGTCCAACCCTTGTCTATCGGTTAGTAAGTTGACTGGGAGGTTGCATCGACCTACACATAATCTGAAGATCGCTCATATTGATGCAAACACTAAGATAAACAACAATAGATACATCTGTACATAGCAAGGTACAAGTATGCACCGAAAACCAGAGACATTATGCAAAGGGATGGAACATAATATAGATAGTTTTTGTTTGGCATTGTTGTCAAAGGGAGAGATGATCTCATTATGATATAAAGGGAGAGATTATCTCATTGATCAGAAAAGATTATATCATTATCCATAAAGGTGAAGTTCCTGAAAATTAGAAAGAAAGAGTTAATCAATATTCTAAGGGAGAGAAATTGATCACATATGAAATATCCATCCAAGGGAGAAAAGTAACAAAGGGAGAGAGTTCAGACAAAGAGAAAGATTGTTGTGAAAGGAAAAAGAGATTATCAAGAAGAGGAACAGTCAAGGTAGAGCACATATAAGAACAGAGATATTAGATGATACATCTATCCAGTAAAGAGATTGAAGATTGAAGACAACCATTCTACATGAAACAAATCTAAGCTATTTTGAGATTACCAAAAGCCAGACATTTGTAATAGTTACATTAGAAAAGCTTGATGAAACTGTATATTTCATATTGTATTAGTAATAGTATAGTATGATAATGTAGTGTATTGCCATCAATGCCAAAGGGAGAGATTGATGACATGTAACTGATTGAATGTTTGAAGATGTTAAGTTGACCACCGAAATGCAAAAGGATAATGCAAGATATTAAATTCATTAATGGGTTATATTGTCATTGATGTCAACTTGATATAATCTAATTGGTTATAATCAAAGTGTCAAAGAATTTAGAAGATCAAAGAGATGAAGATTATGCTTTCAGTAATGCATAAAAGATAAGCATTCACAATGTGACTTCAAACACCAATAGTTAGTGAAAATTGACAAAGATCACCGACAGTCAAGTCACAGTGATGCCCAAGAAAGAACACCGATAATCATTATTGACAAGCAGAATCACAAGGATAACCGATGGCCAAAAACATAGTGTAAATTGACGAAGAAGCCTGAGGAGAACTGGAGTGTTGACCGAAGCTATCAAAGAGTTAAACACCAAAATTAACTTGAGTTCAGAAATGATAAAATATCTAGTTGGCAGAGGTAAATATGGACTTAACTGGTAGTTATCTTTGTTTTCATCGACAAGATAAAGCTAGAGATAAGTAAAGGATTTAAAGTTGTTTTGTCCAGTTGGCAAGAAGATCTCTACGAGATAAAACATGAGTTTTTCTTTAAATCTAATTGGCGAGAATTGTGGATCACACCAAGATCAAGAAAATCAAGAGCCTAATAATGGTGATATCATGTCTATAAAGAGACAACTCAATTCATTACGAAGGTGTGGGTGAATGAATGAAAAGAGGATGCTGAAGAGAAACTGATGAAGACAAACTTCATATAGTCCTGATCAATCAAGCTGAGGAAAGAGCTAAATTTTTCTGCGGACACTGAGCAACAGAGCACAACATCACCGAGAAGAATCAAAGTGGAGCAAAGGTATAAATAGAGATAAATTGATCTGAATAGTTTATGAGATTATAATAGATCTGAAAATATGCAAGTATAAGTTGTATATGTGAACAGATCATACTGTTTCAGTTTAACCATTGATTCAGAAAGTCTCTTAACCGAGCGGGATTTAAAGATCCTTTCTATATTGAGATACATCCATAGGAGTATCAAAAATTTTGATCATGAAGATAGCATGAGATGCCAGATACCTATTGACAGGCCAAGTTAGTGTTTGATGAAGGAAGGTATCATAGAGATGCCCGATATCAAGTGACAGACTAAAATTTTAAATCCTCTAACAAGGTCACACCTAATAGTGTGTTTTTAACCTTTAACAAGGTTGGCTCTTGATCGAGTTCACTTTAGAAGAGTGAAAATTTTGGGTTACCAGTCCCAAGTATTTTTTCCCTTAAACGTTAAAAATCCATGTGTCAATGTGTTTATGAGTCATTACTTTGTGTTTTTCATTACACATAGCTAATTTGGATTGATTGGTATACTCTAGATAATTTATTGTCTTTCTGTAAATTAATAGACTACTATTCGGTAAACATACAGTAGAAGGTTTAACAAAGCATTCTAAGCAGTAGTAATTTGATAAAAGTATTTGAAGGCATTCATCTTATAGGACTGCAGATAACTAGAGGCTTAATATTGTGGTACTAAGTTTTTGGGTTGATTATTGGAACATTTTTTAGGCCACTGATTCACCCCCCCCCCCCCTCANTTTTTTAGGCCACTGATTCCCCCCCCCCCCCCCTCAGTTATTACTAACAATAGTAATGAAGTTATCTTTTTAGTCTTTTGTTGAGGATCCTAGGGATTGGTTTAGGGGTTTACATGAATATTGTATAGATACTTGGGATGAATTTGAAAAATTCTTTAGGGAACAATATGGTGATAAAACTAATGAAAGTTTTATGTTGAATGATTTTAATAACATCAAGAAAATTCAGAATGAGGAAGTCATTGAATAAGTTTATCTGAGTCACCAAAAAGATGGTGACTCCACTGGGGAAGAGGTGTTGAAAATTGTTAAAATCATCTTGGAAACTCTATTATAGTTTTTCAGCAAAGTTTAAGTGATTTTCTCCTTGTTTTGTTGAATTAATCTCAGACCATGTTGTTGTATAGAGTCAAAAGTTTTTGTTATAAAATATTCTTGCTCCTTTTCAAGTGAGCCAATTCTCATAAATTTTGCATGAGAATTTGTTTTATCTTTCAATGAAAGTCTTGTCTAGATTTGTCCATGTTTCATGAATGTTTTACAAAATCTCACAAGTTGTGAGTGGCGAGTCTGAGATCTTTGTTTTGCATTAGTGTGCGCTCTTTGAGAAGAACTAAAAAAAGGAAATAGGGGACTTGTAATAGAGATGAAGTATATTTGAGCTCTCAAGATGAAGTACATGGTCAAGGAAGGAATACATATGAGGGGATATTGTTGAATATGGGGGTGTGTTGTGATGTTGTTGGTTTTTAAAGAAAGGTTTGAGTTGGGAAGAGGTCTCATCTATTCAAATTATCTATTCTTTGCAAATAGGTGGTGACTCTACCAAAGAATTTAATACAGATGTGAAGGTAACTTCATATCTATCAGCATTTTCAGCCACTACAACATATCCATGTATTTTTTTTTCATGAGTCAAATGTTTTTCCATGAAAATCAGCTGTAAAGAATGTTTCCCTATTAAGTGATTTCTATATCTATCAAGAAAGATAGTGATAAATCCTCTAATATAAATCCAAAGGAGGAGGATAAGTTGGATAAAGTTCTCAGTGTACTGAAGGACCTGAAACTTGATGGGAATAAGAATGAAAGATGTGCTAGTGGTGACAAGCCTTCTTATAATAATTTTAGTAGCCAACCCATTTTATAGAATTATCCTTACAATACTCAGTGGAAGGATGGGAAGCATGTGGAACCAACACAAAAGGGGAAATAATATTTAGTAACTCCTAATCCTTTAATTAAGAATTCAATAAATGTGAATAAAGATGCTCCCTAGTGTATGATATGCAATTCACCTCATAGTCCTGACTATTGTGTTGTTTCTTTTAATTTCTTTGATCTTGACATAATCTTTTTCATTCTTTAATAACTCTTTTGTTTTACACTTATGTTCTTTAATGAATATACTAGTAGGATTACCATCATCACCTCCAAAAATTTGTTTCTCAAATGGAAACTACCCCTTTCTTGGGAAACCATGTCTGCTTTAACTTGTGCTATATCTTGATCAAAAGGTCTTCTCAGTGAAAGGGGAGAGAAACATGTGCAACATTGCAATGCTAAATATCAATTTATTTTTGTGACTGATTCAAGACCTAAATTTTTATTGCATTATAATAAAATCCATTCATGTAATCCAAAATTAGACTTCAGAAACAATTGGATGACCTTAAAGCAATAAATTATGAATAACCTAAGAAAGATGTTGAGGGTCTAGTTGTTCGCCAGATTTACAATACTGGAAAGCCTAAGAACATTTTTGTCCCTTAAAATAAACTAACACCTCAAAATAATGAGGGTGATAAGGAAAAAGGAAAGCAAAAAGTTTTTGGTATAACCATAAATAAGCCTATTACTAGGGGTCTCATTGGTGGAAGTACGTCTTAGTTAGAAATTGATTTGGAGAGAGAGAGAGAGAGAGAGAGAGAGAGAGAGAGAGAGAGAGAGAGAGAGAGAGAGAGAGAGTCTNAGAGAGAGAGAGAGAGAGAGAGAGAGAGAGAGAGAGAGAGAGAGAGAGAGAGAGAGAGAGATTCTTGCAAAGGAATTGCAAAAGGAAAAAATGGAAGCAACCTCATTAGTAATGAAAAGGAAGATTATGTTCTTGAAACAAGTTTCTAAACCTATCTATGCTAGTGCCTCTCCTGCACCTATGACTTCTATTTCTCAAGGATCTAGTGTCCCACCACTTATCAGTTTACAAATTCCTGTTACTAGCAAAAATATGGGAGCTAGTACCAATGGCCAAGTTGCTACTACTCAATTCAAAAGAAGACCTATCAACATTGAAAGGTACACAAAACTATCCTTTACTAGTATTCCTAGTTATCCTAACCCTGTTTCATATGAGATAAGGGATAAGATGACTAAGTTTTCTAGAAACAATGCTATTACTTGTGAGGAACATTCAAAAATTTGTACTAATATGTTCATTGATTATGAGGTTGAGTGTGAAGATGTAGCAATGAATTTGTTTGTTCAGTCTTTAGTTGAGGATGCTAGGGATTGGTTTAGAGGTTTACCTGATGATTGTATAGATACTTGGGATGAATTTGAAAAATTATTCAGGGAACAATATGGTGATAAAAATAATGAAGGTTTTATGTTGAATGAATTTAAGAACATCAAGAAAAATCAAAATGAGGAAGTCGTTGAATTCAACATAAGGTTCGAAAAGGCTATTCACAAAATTTTCCAAGTTATGAGGTTGGATGAGAAGGTATGTCTGGCTACTTACTTAATAGTTTATGATGCAAAGATGATTTACTTTCTTAGAGATAAAGAGCCTAGAACTGCTAGAGAAGCATTTAAGTTAGTTTTGAATATAGAAAGAAACAAAAGGTTATCTGGAAAATTGGGGAGAAGAGATGATCCTATTTTTTCTAGATCTTTCAAGAAAGACAGTGATAAATCCTCTAATTTAAAGCCCAAGGAGGATTATAAGTTGGATAAGCTTCTAAGTGTACTGAAGGACTTGAAACTTTCTATAAATAAGAATGACAGAGATGCTAGTGGTGACATGCCTACTTATAATAATTTTAGTAGGCAACCCATATTGTAGAATTATCCTTACAATACTCAGTGGAAGGATGTGAATCCTGTGAAACCAGAACAAAAGGGGAAATCATATTTAGTAACCCCTAATCCTTTGTAGAAGAATACCATAAGTGTGAATGTAGATGCTCCCTGGTGTATAGTATCCAATTCACCTCACAGTCCTGACTATTGTGTCGTTGCACTTAGTATGTTTTCTAATGAGGAGAATGAAGAAGGGAGTAGTAAAACTTATGATGAGGAAGATTATCTCATGACATCATCATATTTATGGGATGAACTCAATTATGGTGAAGAATTTGAGGATCAATATGTTATGGATTCAAGGAGAAGAAAAAGAGAATATGAACATCAACATTCTTCTCAAACTAATAAATAAATTGATATTAAGCATTTCAATGTTGCACATGTTTCTCCCCAGTTTTCACCGAGAAGACCTTTTGATCAAGAGATAGCACAAATTACAAAAGACATGGTTTACCAAGAAAGGGATAATTACCATTTGATAAATAGAGTTGTTGGAGGTGATGATGGTAAGCCTGCTAGTATATTCATTAAAGAATAGAAGGGTAAAACAAAATATCTATTAAAGAATAAAAATATGATGTCAAGATAAAAGAATTCAAAACCAAATTTTGGGCCAATCACAGTGAGACCCCTAAAATTGTTGTTGCAAATTTTGCATCTAAAATTGAAATAAAGGATACTAAAAATTCTGCTACTCCTTTTCAAGAGGACACTAAGTAGAAAAAGAAGATTTGATGCAACCAAACATTTCAAGTTGAAGATACTCTACATAAAAAAATCTTTTTCCCTGAGTATATTCCTATAGATATGTTGTAGTTACTTTCCCAAATTACAGTTAAAGTGCCTTTATTTGAAATTATGGGGATAGAAGAACATAAATAAAAACTCTATCCCATTTTAAGGGTGCTTCCTCAATTAAAGTTGAACCATTAGATGAGGATAAGATGGAAAAGGATGGGGAAAGTACAAAGGAAAAGAAAGAAAAAGACCCTAAGGGATTAGTTTCTCAAATTCCTCAGATGTATTTAGATTAGTCTGTGAATGTTTGTCTGGGAAGTGTGGACCCTTTCTTTTTAGTAGTGATAATTAATAGGAAAATGCTAAATAATTGCATGATAGACTCAGGGGCATCAGATACAATAATTCTAGTCAAAATTATGGAGTCTATGAGGTTTAAGGTTGACACTCCGCTAATGTCAAGCAATGTATTCAAGAGAAGTACCTATCATTGGTACTATCAAGGCCCTAACATATAGATTGGACTCGTAGCCTGACAAGAGTCTAAAGATGAATGTTCTTGTTGTAGATATTCCTCCTCATTATGGAATGTTGTTATCTAGGAAATGGAGTGCATCTATGGGATCTAGTATAGAATGTGATTTTTATTTTTCTATCTTTAGTATTGATGGTGAAAATGTAAAGGTAAACTCTGAGTCAAGAGTCCCACACATGATTTTGATAGGTAAAGATGAGGATATAACTTGTTTTCTTGACACTATCATGGACACATTCAAAGTGGAGGATCTGGTAGAAGATGAGAAAATGTGCCTATATTCTTATCTGAAAATAAGGAAAATTTATCTTTTGACAATTACCTTTGGACTATGTACTTTGATGGTGCTAGTTCAAGGGAACGTTCGAGTGCAAGTGTCTTACTAATCTCTCCTAGTGGTAAGACTTTTAAGTTTTCATTAACTTTGTTATTTTCTTGTACAAATATTGTTTCAGAGTATGAGGCTTTATTGATTGGGATGAGATTAGTTTCTAAGAATGGAATTAAGAATCTTAGTGTGATTGGAGATTCAGAATTAGTCATATCCCAGGTGAGATCCAAATACGATTCCAAAAATAAGAGATTAAAACAATATAGGAATGTTGGTTGGGATGGGATTAAAATTTTGATTCTTTTGGGATTGAATGGATGGATATGAGCCACAAAAATATTGAAGATCTCCTAGAAAATATTTCTGTCAAGCCGGATGATGTCATATTTGTAGGAATTTAAAAGGTTGAAGTGCAAACTAGGCCTTTAGTTCTTGACAATATTGAAATCTGGCAAGTATTTGATGATGAATCTAACATTATCAGATTTTTGAATTGTGAGGGTTAGTATTGTAATGAAGAGATTTAATTTAGTGGATGTGTGGAAAGTTCAGGTGGAAAGGATACAGTGTTTGGGAATGATGTATTACAATTAAAGAAAATAAGGTTATCAAAAGCTTGGTAGTCCTAGAAATGGATTTTGATAACAAAGACAAAATAATGAGCATGAAGATTGTCCGTAATACTGAGGACTTGGAGGAAATAAACCTTGGAACAAAAAAGGCTCCAAATAATGCATACATCGGTAAGAGGTTGTCTCCAATGGTGAAAAAACATATGCATGTTTTTTCTTGGTCATATGACAACTTAAAATCTTATAGAGAAAATTTATTCCAGAATGTTGTTCTCTTTAATGGTGATGCAAACCCAGTCAGGAAAAATAAAAGGCCCATTAATCCCACTCTTCCTCCCAAAATGCAAGAGGAACTGATCAAAATGAGAGATATCGATATCATCAAGCCCATCAGACCTTCTTCATGGGTTTCCAACCTAGTGCCTATGAGAAATAAAAATGGAGACAAGATTGTGTGTAGATTTTAGAAATTAAAATATATGGATTCATTATAAGATAATTATGGTTTTCCTACCATGGAAGCAATGTTGTAGAAAGTGACTGCGTGTGAGCTCATGTCAATGATGGATGGTTTCTCTGGATACAACCATATAATGGTTGAAGAAGTAGAGTAGTACAAAAATACGCTCACAACACGATGGGGAGCCTATGTCTATGTTAGGATTCCATTTGTCTTGAAAAATGAAGGGGCTACATTCCAGAGAGAAGAAACCCAACATTGTGGGCATTTATAAAAAATATTTTTCAAAGCCCTTGATTATGGTATTTCTTTCAATCCAATAAAATGTGTGTTTGGGGTGACTGAAGGCAAGTTTCTGGTGCAGGAGCACATAGGCTATCCTCAAGGCCCTAGTCAGTTTTGGCTTGTAACTGACCCTAGACAAGTTAGTGTGTGTTTTCTTAAGACCTTAGAAGGTTTTTCATTGTGTGTGACTAGATGGATTAGTGGTTAGTACTAATCTCATCTTAGTCTTTGTTATTTTCTTTTAGTCCTTAGTTTGGTCTAATTTAGGGAAATGATGTCTAAATGTGTCCAAGACCCATGTGTGGGTATAAATATGATTAAGGAGGCATAAATGATGTTATTTAATCAAACTAAATACGTTAGAGGCCCTAAAATGTAGTTTGCATCATAAATGCAAAAGATGCCAAAAGTTGTCATGGCAACATTTGCAACTCGACAACATTGGATTCCATCCATTATAGGAGTGGAAAATGAAAGCTAGTGGCCTGAAATAGTGGAGGAATCATCTTTAGATACTCTATGGCTTGTTTCCTGAGGTAGAGTTGATGTATGCAAGTTTTGGAGAGCAATAGAACAGGTGTTTTAAAAATAGAGTACAATCGACTTCTTTGTGTGTTCTTTGTGTTTTAATGGATTGAATTAACTGATCTAAGTGTGGATTCATGTCGTAGGGACTGATCTAAGTGTGGAATATTTAATTTAGAGTGCTATTAGTGTAGAGTTGATTTGATAAGTGTAGGAAATTGTTTAAGAACTAGGTAGTCTGCTGGTTCAGTTTAGGTAGTTTTTGGTTTTATGCCTCCCCCATGAAATTCAACCGTAGGAAACTCAAAAGGTTGAATGAATGTGTTAGGGGAGCCTCTATATAGTGTACATATGTAGGTAGGAGGTAAGAATATTTTATTTTCTAATTTTAAATCCATTCCCTAGGCGAGCTAGGACAATCTGGTTAGATGTATGGCAGGTGAAAATAAGAATGCAGAGACATGGGTGTGCATGGGAGTACTGAACCAAGTGTGGTCTCAGTGTCTTTAGGGTCTCATAGATCCCTATCATTGAGTTTAGAACCCACCCAATCCATTTGGATTTATTTGTCAATAGAAATCATAGAAGTGCTTGTGAGGAGCCAAAATAGGCCTAATAGCCCTACATTTCAGGATAGAGATTGACGGAAGGCTTGGAGACCTTAGAAATTAAAAATATTTTAGGTTTCCCAAAAGGGTATCTAGATACTTGATTTATTTTAGGGGTTTTATGGAAGCTTTAAGAGTAAATCTTGAAAAATCCTCTAGATAGGGCTAATTGGTGTTTTAGGCCTAATAGGAGCAATTTGAGTGCAATTTTGGAATTCGACTAAGTTGGGATTAAAGACCTATGAAATTTGGATTGCATGGATGAAAAATGAACATACAAAGAGTTTACAAGGACCTTGTGACATGTGTGGAGTTGGTATGAAGGATTTGAGATTGAATTTTCCAAAACCAATGAGAAGCATTGTGAGACAAAACTAATGGTGGATGTCCTTCAAGGTGAAACACAATAGTTGTAACTCTTAGAGAAGAGTTAGGAGAAGTATTAGGCTCAGTGTCTTGAGACTAGTGTGGTCCTAAAGGAAAATTGGGAACCTAAGTGGACTAGGAAAATCTAGGTCCTGTCTAGAAGTATTGTGTGAGGACACCTTGGGGTTACTTCTATCAGATTGGTATCAAAGCATCTTTTGATCAGGCTCGTGGTTAATGCTTCAACCAGAAGAATCAGTTGGAGAGTCAACAATGGTGACTAATGCTGAGTTGGCTAAGAAGGTAGATGAACAAGAGGAGGAGAATAGCCTACTCCGAGATCAGTTTGGTTCAATTGGAGCAAAAAGGGGATGAAGTTGATATGAAAGCAAATGAAGTGAATGATAGAATTGAAGGGAAAGGAAAATAGATTTCCATTGAAGATTAAGTAACTAAAGCTAACCCTGTCCTAAATTAGAAGCCATTCTTGAAAGCTTTAAAGGCTATGAGTGGCAAAGCACTAGAGGGAGTTCCAATATTTACTATAAATATGGAGCCATAGATAGTCCTTGACTGGATAGAGGGACTAGAAAACCATTTTGAGTGTGATGGAATCACAGAGGCTCAAAAGGTGAAGGTTGAAAAAGCAAGACTAAGAGGGTCTACACTGACTTGGTGGAAATTCATCCAAGATGAGAAAGAGAAGGAAGGGAAAAGACCCATTTATTCATGGAAGTCTATGGTAGCAAGAGTGATAGATGCTTACATTCCTGAGGATTACAAAATCCAGTTGCACAAAAGAAGACAAGGTCTAAGGCAGAAGGACCTAGATGTCAATTCATACAATGAATAATTTTAGAGACTTTGTATGAGGTCAAGAGTAGTAGAGGATGAGAAAGTGAAGGTTGAAAGATACCTCAATGGACTTAAATGGACCATTCAAGATGAGATGAGTCTTTTGACTCCAAATACAGTTCAGAAGTGCCACCAAATTGTTGTCAAGGTTGAAGACAAGCTAAAGAAGAAACAAGACTTGAGTACCTCCAAAGGAAGAGGTAGAGGAAGAGATATGAGAGGAAAAAGAATTGGATATGGTGGAAGGAGTTCTGAATCAAAGAACCAAGGAGATACTAAGTTTAGTGAACAACAAGAAGGAAATTGTAGTAGAGGAGGTTCAAATAGAGGAAGGAACTCTAGTGGAAGAGGAAGAAAAAATAACCAAGACAGAGGGAACTACTTTTCCAATATGAAATGTTACCATTGCAATTAGATGCGTCATCCTGGATACAAATGGCTAGAGAAGAGTTCAAGTTCCCAAGGAAGTGATAAGAGAGTGAACTATGTTCAAGAAGAAGCTAGTGGTGGAAACAAACACCCTAAGGTTCCCTTAGAATCAGAAGAAGGTGAGAACCTTATGATGAGAAGGGCTCTGATTAAGGAGCCATTAAGAGAAGAGCCAAGCCACAAGAAATCATTATTTAGAGGAAAGTGTAAGATGATGGGAAAAGTGTGTAGATTCATCATAGACTTAGGTTCTACTGACAAAATAGTATCAGAGGAGGCAGTTAGTAAGTTTAAAGTGACAAGGATACCCCACACAAATCCTTAAAAGGTCACTTGGCTAAACAAAGGACAACATGTCCTTGTAAATGAGAAATCTTGGGTTGAATTCTCAATTGGGAGGTATAAGGACAAGGTTATATGTTATGTATTACCTATGGATGCATGTCATTTTCTCCTAGGTAGACCATGGAAATGTGACAGGCAGGCCATGCATGATGGAGTGAAGAACTCCTACTCATTCAAGAAGGACAATGTAACTTTGAAAATTCAGTCACTGTTGGAGGATGCATAATTGAAGTCTACTAGTCCTAATGTTCTTATGGTGAGTGAAAAAGAGTTCTTAGAGGCTTTGGAAGAAGTAGAGGGAGTTGGTTTTGCCTAAGTGTTGAAACCAAAAGAAGAGAATGCAGACAAAGCAGTGAAGAAGACAAAGTTGCCAAAGGAAGTGCAGGAGCTGCTGCAGAAGTACCAAGGCATAGTCAGTGATGGAAAATCTTCATCCCTACCACCCAAGATGTTAGTAAGCCATCAAATAGACCTAATCCCTAGAGCTACCCTACCCAATAAGGAAGCCTATAAAATGACCCCTCAACAGAATGAGGAGATTGCTAGATAAATCCAAGAGCTCCTAGAACAAGGCCTTATTAGGAAAAGTATTAGCCCATGTGTTGTGCCTGCTATCCTAGCACCTAAAAAGGGAGGAACTTGGAGGTTATGTACAGACTCCAGAGCAATCAATAAGATTAAAATAAGGTATAGGTTCCCTATCCGTAGGATAGAAGACCTAATGGACTGTCTAGGACGAGCAAAATATTTTACCAAGATAGACCTAAAGAGTGGCTATCATCAAATCAGGGTAAAGGAAGGTGATGAGTGGAAAATAGCCTTCAAGACCACAAAAGGACTGTGTGAGTGGCTTGTCATGCCATTTGGATTATCCAATGCTCCATCAACTTTCATGAGGTTGATGAATGAAGTTCTTAAAGATCATATTGGTAAATTTGTGGTGGTCTACTTGATGATATACTCATCTATAGTAAGACAAGGGAAGAGCACCTCAAGCACCTAGAAATGGTTTTCAAAAAGTTAAATGAGGAGAATTTGATGATCAACTTGGAAAAGTGTGAATTTGTCAAACAAGAACTGGTGTACCTTGGATTTGTGCTATCTTAGGGTAACTTAAAGATAGATCCTATAAAAGTGGAGGCCATCATCAACTAGCCTACTCCAAGAACAAGCACCGAGGTAAGAAGTTTTCATGGCCTAGCACAGTATTATAGAAAATTTATTAAGCAATTTAGTGCAATTTGTGCTCCTATGTTAGACACTATTAAAGGAGGCATGAAGACTAAGTTTATTTGGAATGAACAAGATAACCATGGTTTTGAGCTAATGAAAAAGAAGATTGCAACCCAACCAATTTTGTGTTTTTCCAAGCTTTGGAAAGCTATTTACAGTCGAATGTGGTGCCAATAATGTAGCCATTTGTGCAGTCTTGAGCCAATAGGGAAGACCAGTGGCCTTCCACTCTGAGAAAATAAGTGAAGCTAATAATAAATATTCTTCTTATGACCAAGAGATGTATGCTCTGGTCTAGTCACTTACAAAATGGATTCACTACTTGCTTCCAAAGGAGTTCATAGTCTATTCAAACAATCAAGCTTTGAGCTTCTTGAACTCACAAGACAAATTGAGTCACAAGCATATGAAGTGGGTTGAGTGCCTACAAGCTTACACCTTCAACATCAAGCACAATAAGGGATTGCAGAGTAAGGTTGTAGATTCTTTAAGCAGAAGAACATTGACTATCCAAGAAATTCAACTGCAGAGTATGGGAATAGATAATTTCAAAGACATGTATGGTGAAGATGAGGACTTTGCAGATATTTACAAGGTATGCCTAGAGTATAAAAATCACTTTCATAGTCAATACTCTGAGTATACTTTACAGACCAGTCTATTTTTTAAAGGGAGTCAATTGTGTGTCCCTAGGGGGTCTACTAGGGAGAATCTAATATAGGAGAAACACAATGGTGCACTTAGTGTCCATTTGGGTGTTAATAAAAAAACTCAAGAATTAGTCCAAATATTCTACTTCTGGCCCAAGATGAATTTGGATGTTAAGAGATATGTGGAAATTTGTGTTGTCTGTCAGAAGGCCAAAGGAACATCTACTATTGTTGGCCTATACCAACCTTTTCTTATTCCAACCAGACCATGTGAATGTTTGAGCATGGATTTTGTAGTTGGTTTAACCAAAAAAAAAAAGGGAATGGACAACATATATGTCATTGTGGACAAATTTAGTAAAATTGCACACTTTGTACCTTGCAAGACAACTAATGGTGCCAGTCAGATAGCTTCCCTATTCTTCAAAGAGGTTTTCAGAATTCATGGATTACCATTGAGTATAGTGTTTGACAGAGACACCAAGTTCATGAGTCATTTTTGGAAGACTCTGTGTAAAAAACTTAGAACCAACTTGTCATTTGGATCTTCCTACCATCCTCAGTATGATGGTCAAATAGAGGTAGTCAATAGGAGTCTTGGAAATCTCCTAAGATGTTTAACAAAAGAGTATGGTCAAGTTTGGGACCAACTCATTGGGCAAGAAGAATATGCCTACAATGACACAATGAATAGGACTACTGGGAAAATTCCCTTTGAGATAGTCTATGGCCTTCATCCAAGAAGAATCTATGAGCTCATAGATCTAAAGGATGGAGCCAAGGGGAGTGGCTATGCTGATGATTTTGCACATTCTATGCAAGAAGTTCATGAGATAGTCAGGAAGACACTCATTGACAATACAAAGAAGATCAAGACTAAAGTGGATGAGAGAAGAAGAGATGTCCAATTCAAAGTGGGAGATCTAGTAATGGTTCACCTCAACAAGGCCATACTTTAGAAAGGAACACCACACAAACTTCAAATGAGAAGAATTGGCCCATGTGTTATACTGGCTAAATATGGAGCCAATGCTTACAAGGTAGAACTTCCAGAGGATATGGGTTTATCACCAGTGTTTAATGTTGTAGAATTGGGTCTATACAAAGGCCCAATCCTAGATACAAATTAGAGTTTGACTAAAGTAATACAGGAGGTGGAAGAACTACATTTTCCATCTTCACCAATCAAGCAAGCAGAGAAAATTCTAGATTCTAAAGTCTACAAGAAGACTAGAAAGAAGGAGTACAAAAAAAACTTAGTAAAGTGGAAAGGAAAACTAGATGTAGATGTAGTGCAGATCAAGGAGACTGAGTTTAAAAAGTTGGGCATTGATCTCAACTTGCTCAATCCAAGGGTGGATTGAAATATTTTCATTAGGGGAGGATGGTGCGGGATCACCTAGGCTATCCTCAAGGCCCTAGCCAATTTTGGCTTGTAAATGACCCTATCCAAGTTAGTGTATGTTTTCATAATACCTTAGAAGGTCTTGTCATTGTGTGTGACTAGATGGATTAGTGGTTAGTGCTAATCTCATCTTAGTCTTTGTTATTTTCTTTTATTCCTTAGTTTGGTCTAATTTAGGGAAATGATGTCTAAATGTGTCCAAGACCCATGTGTGGGTAGAAATATGATTAAGGAGGCATAAATTATGTTATTTCATTGAAATAAATGGGTTACAGGTCTTAAAATGTAGTTTGCATCATAAATGCAAAAGATGCCAAAAGTTGTCATGACAACATTTGCAACTTTTTGCAAATGTTGCATGCAAATCGACAACATTGGATTCCCTCCATTTGAGGAGTGGAAAATGAATTCTAGTGGCTTTAAATGGTCTAGGAAGCATCTTTAGACACTCTATGGCTTGTTTCTTGAGGTAGAGTTGATGTATGCAAGTTTTGGAGAGCAATAGAGCAAGTATTTGTAAAAATAGAGTATAGTCAATTTCTTTGTGTTTTAATGGATTGATTTAACTGATATAAGTGTGGATTCATGTATTAGGGACTTATCTAAGAATTTTTTCATTCAGATTTATAGTAGTGTAGAGTTGATTTGATACATGTAGGAAATTGTTTAAGAACTAGGTAGTCTGCTGGTTCACTTTAGGTAGTTTTTAGTTTTATGGCTCCCCCATGAAATTCAACTATAGGAAACTCAAAAGGTTGAATGAATGTGTTAGGGGAGCCTCTATAAAATGTACATATGAAGGTAGGAGGTAAGAAGAGTCAATTTTCTAATTGTAAATCCATGTCCTAGGTGAGCTAGGATAGTCTGGTTAGCTGTATAGCAGGTGAAAACAAGAATGTAGAGACAAGGGTGTGCATGGGAGTACTGAACCAAGTGTGGTCTCAGTATCTTTTGGGTCTCATAGATCCCTATCATTGAGTTCATAACCCACCCAATCCATTTGGATTGATTTTTCAATATAAATAAGAGAAGTTCTTGTGAGGAGCCAAAATAGGCCTAATAGCCCTACATTTTAGGACATATGTGTACGGAAGGCTTGAGGACCTTAGACATTAAAAATATTTTAGGTTTCTCAAAAGGGTATCTGGATCCTTGATTGATTTTAGGGGTTGTGTGGAAGTTTTAAGAATAAATCTTGAAAAACCCTCTGGATAGGGCTAATTGGTGTTTTAGGCCTAATAGGAGCAATTTGAGTGCAATTTTGGAATTCGACTAAGTTGGGATTGAAGACCTATGAAATTTGGATTGTATGGATGAAAAATGAACATAAAAAGAGTGTACAAGGTCCTTGTGACATGTGTGGAGTTGGTATGAAGGATTTGAGATTGGAATTTTTCAAAACCAATGAGAAGCATTGCGTGACAAAACTAATGGTGGATGTCCTTCAAGGTGAAACACAATAGTTGTAACTCTTAAAGAAGAGTTAGGAGAATTCTTAGGCTCAATGTCTTGAGAATAGTGTGGTCCTAAAGGAAAATTGGGATCCTAAGTGGACTAGGACAAGCTAGGTCCTGTCTAGAAGTATTGTGTGAGCACACCTTGGGGTTACTTCTATCAGTTTCTTGGTCACATTGTTTCAAAAGATGGAGTCATGATTGATCCAGAGAGGATGGATGCAATAGATAAAGTGTGGTAGCCTAAAAATGTGAAGAAAATACAATCATTCTTTGGCCAGGTAAATTTTTTAAGAAGTTTTGTTACTATTTTTTTTTAGAATTAGTAGACCTATTTCAAAGATGATGAAAAAATGGGCCAAGGTTGAATGGGATGTTGGACCTTCTCATGCGTTTAAAGATGTTAAGCGAGCAATCAAGGATGCAACTATTTTGAGGAATTAAGTGATTATAAAAATCCTATAAAAATATTCTCATTTGCATCTTTTCACATTGTAGCTACATTGCTCTTGTAGAAGAATTTAGAGGGGTTTGAACAACCCATATCTTTTTTTTTCAGTAAATCCTTGCAAGCTACAGAAATAAAGTATGAAATAAATGAAAAACAAGCATATGCATTGGTGAAAGCTGTTAAACATTTTAGGTGTTATTCAATTGGAGAAATTATTATTTTTTTATGTACCCAGTGTAGTTGTTAAAGATATCTTCACTCAACAAGAGGTCTCTGGGAGAAGGTGTAGGCAGGTCAACAGGATCCAAGAATTCAACATAGATGTTAAGTTACCAAATTGGTAAGAGGCTAGGGGTTAGCGAAACTGATGACTCAAGTTAATATTGATGCTAACCATGTTAATATCTTAGAAGAGGGTCAAAGGTCATTCATATGTGATCTTGACAACTGTGAATGGTAATAATACATTATTTTATACTTGCAAAAGATGATTTGCCCCCTGATATGGATGCTAGCAAGAAAAGGACTATGAAATTGTATGCCATAAAATATGCCATAATTGGTGGAGAACTATGATGGAAAAACAATGAAGGTGTGTTTCTTAAATGTGTTAATCAGAAACAAGCCCAGTAGCTTTTAGAAGAAATGCACAGTGGAGTGTGTGGTGGTGATTACATGGATACAACAACTGCTCATAATATATTGAGGTCTGGTTTCTGGTGGCCAACTATTTTCAAAGATGCACATAAAATGGTAAGGAGTTGTGATGCATGCCAAAGGTTTTCAGGTAAGTTTGAATTTTTTGGTAAATTACCTCTTTGGCCTATAAATGTTCAAGCACCATTTTAGTAGTGGGGGTTAGATTTCATTGGAGAAATTGTAGGAAAGTCAAGTGGTGGTTACTCATGGATTTTGGTGGCTACTAATTATTTCACTACCCACTAAAAGAGCTACAAGTAAAGTGGTGGTAGATTTTATTTTGAAGAATATTGTTATTTGGATGCCCTAAGAAGATAGTAGTTGATAATGCTATGTGTTTTAGGTCTGATGAATTTGAATCTTTCTATCAGAAGCATGGGATTAAGATATTTTACTCTTCTCCATACCACCCACAAGGAAATGGTCAGGCTGAATCAAGCAATAAAAGCTTGATTAAAATCATCAAGAGAGTCTTGGAAGAAAATACGAAGGCTTGGGATTCCAAGTTAAGGTTTTCATTATGGGAAGATAAGGTAACTACAAAGAAGGCAATTGGGTGTACACCATTTAACCTTCTATATGGCATTCGGGCCAGATTACCACAGAATAGCTTAATGCAAATGTATAAGTTTGTGCAAGCTTATGATGAGGACTTAGATGATGAAATGAGGATGAGAATAAATGATCTGATGAAGCTAGATGAAACAAGAAGAGAAGCACGTGATAGAAATACCAAGCTACAGATGCATATTAAAGATTTATATGACCAAAAGACCACTATCAGAAAATTTGAAGTGGATGATATGGTCCTCATGTGGAATGCCAGATTGGAAGAAAAGAGAAAACATGGAAAATTTTACCCTATCTGGTTAGACCCATATATTATTGATAGAAAATGGGGCGATGAATCATATTTGTTGAAAACCATGGCTGAAGACATTCTGGAGTTGGCAGTTCATGGACAATTTCTTAAGCATTATTCCTCTTGAAATAATGGAATATATCCATGAACAATAGATAGTTTATATATATGTAATAAGTTTTTGTGTGTATTTTAGGTTTAGGTTTTGTGCTCTATTTCTTAGGGTTGGTTTTCTTAACCTATAAGATTCTTGTTTTTCTCATCAGAGGATAAGTGTCCCCAAGCCACTGTTGACACTCTCATTTTTTTGTGAAAATTTGATGAAGGCATAAGAAATACCTCTGTGCACTATTTGGAGAAGCCCTGTTTTGACACTCAGATTTTTAGCGAGGTGGGATGAGGATGCCCAACACTGATTTTTTTGTTTTGACTTTTAAAGACGCCAGGCATCCATTGACCGTGATCCACATATTTTATTGTCAAGTCATTGAGTGCATAGGTTATGAAGGTATGACAACATGCAAGAAGGGAAAGGGATGCTTAGTTGGGTTTATCCCACATTGGTCATGTCAGGGGGTAAGTTATTATTTTTATGCATTGGCACACATATAAGAAGTGCAAAAAAGGCAGACACCTTTTGGAAGGAGTCTCACATGCGCATGGTGCAGAAACTTGGAATTTTTTGTGGGCCTAAGGTGATGTGGAATCAACATGGAATATTGACAGAAAATCAGTGCACTCAATGTGGCACAAATCAGTGATGAAGATGATGAGGTGGCTAGTCAAATGGAAATCAAGCATTTTGTGGTGGTCAATGGTTGAAGCCAAGAGTTGGAGACTTGCTAGCTCACGGGAATTAAAAGACTTAACATTTTTATTTAGAGAGTTAGTAATGGGTGGTTTGATTACATTGGTCTCTAGTTCACAAGGTTGTGAAGCCTTAACAATTTCAATGGAAGATATCAAGACTAAACTGTTGACGACTTATTGCTAGATCATGAGCTATTATAAGGAACCATCATTTGGACTGAGACCTGGCGAATGGGCACCATGTGTCTCAATGTTTTTTCCATAACTTTGCTGAGGAATAAGTGATATATTTCCATGAGTCTAGATCCAACGCGTGTTTGATGGGTGGTGGACAAGTGGTGAGATATGATTAGTTGGATTTGTTAAGTGAAATCCACTATCTTTCTGCGAGCACTAGGTCATTGGAGAAATGAGAAGATGGAGGTAAATGCATATCAAATGTTTTGAGCAGGAAATGTTCAAATATCATTGATGTCAAGTTGATGGACATGGAGTGGTACATTAAAGAAAGAGTTTTCAGTATTAGTAAACATATTTTTCCTTTTACACAAGCTTTCAAAATGACTCCTAAATGCCCAAATTGGAAGACAAAATGTGAGACTCACTTGCAATGGCTATGTGCAAGTGCTATCTAAATTTTGATATGAAGGTACAACTCCCTTCATTTAATCTACAATGAATAAAATATTGATTATGACTTTAACCAGAAGACACAAAGGCACACTAACATTCACCCATCAACATGGCATGAATGTTGTTTCCAATTAAAGGACCAAGAAAAAACAAACAATGGCACACAAACCACCTATTTAATCTTCCCATTATAGAGAAACGAGAGAGATATTTAATGTTTCATTTTGCACATATGAATGCATAAAACCAATTAATTTCATAACATGCATACACTTGACAAAATGGAGCAAGACAACATCTAAAACTGACTGAAACAATCTACATATTAATTCCAATCAGAGGAATACACTCAAACTCATATATCTGATATCTATTTCTCTTTATTTTTAAATAATTAATAAAATTGACCAACATATCATTTTATCCTTGCACCAAAAGCAGTTTTGCAACATAATAATATAATTCCCCTCCCTCTCTTACAATTACAGAACTGAAAAAATATTTTCCCCCTTCCCTAGTGGCCCACAGGCTTCTGGAAAAAGAAGAAGAACCCCCCTCTTAATTGAATCTTGAAAACCTTTTAACATTTCCTTTTCACCCACTCGTAAAAATGAAATATTTCATAAAAAGGTTTATAGAATCACTTATTACCAAAGAGGCTTTCTTTTACCACAACTATTCCCATTATTTTATCCTTTCCAATTGATTCTCCAATACCACTCTTGGCCTTTTGTAATCAAATCTTCAAATCACATTTCCCTCTTTTCCAACAGATGTAATGTTTAATTACTTAGCATGAGTTAAACATTATATCTAAGTGGCATATACTTATATAATTATCAGGCAACAAAGAATTGAGTGACTCGATCTCTGCTTCTATTTCAAAAACAACCTTTGTTCCATGTGTCACGAAGCTAATGAATCTCTGCAACTCGATACCCATCTTGATCCCATGATCTGATAATGTGAAGAACCACAATGACCTTCAACGCAAAATGAATTAACATCTAGAAGAGGGTCGCACTCACATATTTCTTCTTCATAACCAATACCTACGATTGATTTCAAGAACTAAAACACAAACCTATCGATTTGGCTAAATTCAACACCGTCCCTCTATTTTGACCCTATAGACGTACCCATATTTGGAAACCATTGTATATTTAGCTATTACGATGTTAGTTGAATAGGAATAGAGATAACCTCAGGGCACATTTTTTTTGACTTGACTTTGATGTCGTCAAGGAAATCAAATCTTCTAAGAGTAACATCTTTTGAGTTTTCAAACCAGTGACAATGTCAAGTATATTTTTCAACCATGGGCCATCAAGATTGCAATAAGGGGCCTCAAATTATCATAGTTGTCTATTTAAATCATTGTTTGAAGTATGCAGTATCCCAAGCTTTGATACTTCCTCTTATAAACTCGATAATTTAATTCGAGCCCGATAATCACATGATCGTCGACACTTTGGATATTTTCCAAACCATGTTGGGAGTTTGAGTTGGCAACAATTTGATCAAATCTACCACTATAATGACTAAACACTACAAATGTGCTCACTGACCATATATTTATCATGATTATAAGTGATTGAGAATCTCGCCCATTCTGGGCAGATTCATCATAATCTTCAAAAACCAGAGATAAAAGAAAGAGACTGTAACAATACCGTCGTAGGTTATTATTTTTCATGTTCCTCTGCTGTCAAATGTATTATTTCTTCAGTAATATTTTCAAATATGTTATGTGTAACCTTCTTTTGAAATGTGATGCTTTTAATCCATGAGATACCCATGTAGACTTGTTTTTTTTAATATTGTTTTCATCTGTGGTATGGGTTTGTTTTGGAAATAGTGTACTCTCTCTATCACCATCCTACCATAATCAGTTTGATAGAACAATTGTACTTTTTATGTGATTCATCTATGCTTTCCAAACTTTGAGAAGGACCATGATCAATTTGGGAACCAAATTGTATGATTTGTGAAAATTTCATTGAATGTCAAAAAATAATTATTAAATCTACACTTTACAACCTGTTCAAGGAATTCAAGAAGGACAAATTGTATGAACTATCAAGCATCAAAGAGGTTGCTTCCACAAAGACCTGATTATTTTAGAGAATTTCAAATTACTGAACTTTTGAACTCACTAAAATTGAACCTTGAACCTAGGTATTTTGAACTCTACCTTTGAACCCCATATGTTGGTTCAATAGCTCAACAATTCCTTCAAATGTTGTCTTTTATGAAATGTCATTTTCACAGAATGGTTATAAATAAAATCATGAGGGAGACAAAAAATTACACTTTTGATCATCATCAATAAGTTAAGGACCTAGCTTCTAAAAATTTTAATTGGGGGGACCAAAGTAGGCCAACAACCAGCTCTATCTGGGGATGTGGACTACAAGGATACAGAGAATCCAGGATGTCTTTGGTAGAGGACCAGTGCCTAATCCATTGGGTAACAGAGTCAAAAAGAGGCAAAAGACAGGGAGCTACCTGCAGATGGGTGGGGGGGAGCAAGGCAAAACTAACAAGCCAAAACTAACACAAAGCCAAAGCTAAGCTATTCACAAAAAAAATTGGCAAGACAACTTATTTAAAAATATATACTGGCAGGAAAATCCTACCTTGAGAATTAAGGCCAAGAAGTGCTTACACAAAACCATTCACTGGTAATGAGAAGTATGAGCCCTTCCGGAGTAATGGATTGTGCTCCAATGAAGTAACCCAATGCTGATTTCCTTTGGCAACCTCCTTAGTGCTAAACACCAAACTAATAACATACAAAAACTTTGTGGATAAATATCTATGCCCAAAGAGCCAAATTTTATCATAAATCTCTATATTATTTGGAATCCTTTGCATAGTGTTTTCCAAGCTTTATTTTCTTATTGGCCACAAGTAATATTCAGAAACTTATGAAACAATGAAAATATCACTTCCAATACTTTTGTTGTTAAAATCATCATTCTGAAAATGGTTTTGAGATTTTACATAGAACTTGAAACAAGAAATGACTTCATCAAGTATGGGATCTATTCTATATGAAAGAGATTCATCTTTCTTGACTGCAACCAAATATAAAAATTATTTACCATAGACCGAGGCATGAGATGAATCAATACTTGAAGTTTTTAAACAGGTTGTTCTTGCAGCAATCACAAGAACTGATCTATTATCTCCTCTTGACAAAGAGAACTGTTGTCCAACTCATCAACCGATTCTTGTGGCTGCCATACTTCATCTTGTCTATCATCTTGCTCCAAACTTAATTTAGAATTTTCTTTTTTTTTATTAGATTTTCATAGGTTGGAAAATATTTTCCAAAGCATGATTTTACTTTATTGTCAACACAAGCTCCATTAGGGAGACATGATATTTCTTCATTTTCAAAATGAAAAGATTCTACAATGGGCTCATTACATGATTTTAAACATAAAGAATCATCTTTATCAAGTTCTTGTGTAAAACCAAAAGCCTCATGCTCTGGTTGCATGTAAACCTAAATTTTTTTATCCTTTATACCTTTTGAAACAAGACAGTTTTCTACTTTTTTAAAAATGAAAGTCTCCATTTTAGGATGAGAGGAAGACCACAAAAAATCTTTTTCATTCAAGCTCCCAGGCCCACCAATGTTGTCTTGGTCGTTCTTTCTTACCCATGTTTGATTTTTATGAGGTTGAATAATTTCTTGTTGAAATTCTCGCTCATTCATGGTGAGGTAATTGTGAGAGAGAGATGAAACTGAGATGATTGGAGTCTCATCATCATCAACCTTTAATACTTCTTAAGTAGGGAAATTATTTTCTTATACACTTGTAGCATGTTTGTCTTTTCTTTCAATTCTATCAACTTGTGAAATTTGACACAAAGACTTCTCCATTAAAGAGTAGATGTATGATCTTCTTCAATACTCAGCTTGGTTTTTAGAGAATGAGGAACACTCTCTTGTAACGGTCCTAGAACTCATGAAACAATTTATCATCCATCTCAATAATTTCAAATATGGTGGGATTTATTCTTTTCCCCATTCTTTCAACCTTTTGATTTTGTATGATGGTCTAACAGAGTCGCAAATCGTGCATACACAAAAATATTTAATAAAATTAAGGAAAGAAAACATTGATTTTTCATTTCTAAATCCCTAGTGGAGTCACCAAAAATCTATTAGTAAACAGATTTGTCCTTTTACACAAGCTTTCAAAATGACTCCTAAATGCCCAATTGGAAGACAAAAACTGAGACTAATAGTTTGGTGCAGGAGCACCAAGGTCAAGGGTAAAGCCATGGAGGTACACCAGGGTCACTGGAAGACCTTGGAAGGAATGGAAGGATAAGCATGAACAAATTTGGTCATTTTATTGTAATGAGACCATATTTGGTCATTTGATGACATGTAAATGTTCTTTGTAATGATTGAGAATCCTTTGTAAAGGATCAAACATGTAAGCCATTAAGGGCATTTGTAAGGGCTAAGTGAACCTAGGGGTCACTAAGGGTGATTAGTTTGATCCTAGGTTAATATAATTAGCTTAATGACCTATAAAGGTCCATGGAGTTGTAAAATGGCCTATAGAGCCATCAAAAATGATGTAAATGCACTCAGAGTGCCAAGTTTGTAATTTGCCTCAATATGGAAAAATAAGGCCTAAAGGGCTAAATGAGGGTTTAGTAGGGATTTAAGGTGTTTAGGGGATTCAGATAGGATCCTAAAAACTTTTGAAAGGTTAGAATTCATGCAAGAGGATTAAAGTTGTCAAAGTCGACAACTAGTTGTCAACTAGACAACAATACAAACAAAAAACTAATTGTTAATAGTCATATAAATGACTATGTTGGTTAAGAAGAGGTTGTGAACCGCTTTGGGAGATTATTAGTTGGTTGTGTACATGAGTTTTGAGGGGGAGGATTTTTATAAGTTTG
Source organism: Thuja plicata (assembly GCA_018584345.1). Classification (NCBI taxonomy): domain Eukaryota; kingdom Viridiplantae; phylum Streptophyta; class Pinopsida; order Cupressales; family Cupressaceae; genus Thuja; species Thuja plicata. The sequence goes on along the minus strand of MU223727.1, from coordinate 2,805,946 downwards.
GGGGAAGGTATTTGTGGTAAAGGAAAGCAATGTAATGAACTCTCAAGCAATAAATTTGTAATTCTTTGCAAACAGTCACTTCTCTACCTGTGAGGACACTGTCTTGTGTTTTGTATTGTTAAACTATTTATTTCAATGCAATATTGATTGGAGATGTGTTAGGTTGATTGTGGATTTTTTTACTCTCATTTATATGCAAGTATTAGATTATTTTGATAAGTTTTGAGAAAATAAATATCAATTTTGCATTGACTATCTCTGTCATTAATTTGGTGCAATCAACAATTTGTTTTGAATTCTCCATGATGACTTAGAATGCACCACCTATTGTGGCTAATGTGACTTGTGGGGAGAGTCTAAACCCTATACAATATGTGTTAGTATGAGTTTTCATGCAAGGATGGATGGGATATTGAAGAGAGTATAAGACAAGGTTGAAGAAAGTTGAAGATGACTGTCCCAGAAAAATGCAGTTCAGTGCGGGGGAAATATCTTTCCAACCAACCATTGGATCTTTCTCAGATTGGAGTATGGTGGTGAGAAACTAATTGTGCCCATTCTCACCGGAGCGATCGAGAATTTTGGATCTGCTTCGTGTACTCCGCTATGTGTGCGGGTCTATCTAGAGACAACAAGGAGGTATATTTTTGGTGATTTGGCTAGTGAGCACTTGGTAAGAGATAGTTTCTAGATCCAGTTAAATGGATGAATCTAATGGATTAGAAGAGGGAAATGAAGTTTTTTCTAAAGGTGTAGAGAGGGTGGTGGCATTAGAAATCACTTTTGAACTCTGATTAGGTGAATTTCGTTGGCAAGTTGACTACCTGAGGATGCATGACTCATTTTGTGTTGTCATCATGGCAACAAAGTCATGTTTAGTCTCTATCTTAAAAGACAAAATGACTAAGTAAGGAAAATAGGGCAGATAAAGATACTCAGTGATCAGCACATCAGCGCACGTGCGAGAGATCGATTCAGCATATGCGCGTTCAGATATAATTTGTATGACACATGTACATGCTACATCCAGACACGCATAGTACGGAACTACAGTACAGAAAAGTTACAAGCAGATCAATAGACTAGCAGTTCAGGAGACAGAGAATGGAATTCGACTAAGTGTTTTGATCAGCGTGTGTTATTTTATAATGTAATGGCTAAGCGCCTTTGGTTATATGATTGTAATGATGTAATTAACATTGTAGTAAACATGCTTGAGCCGACTTGTTCGGAAGCATTGTATATTTTGTTTTAGAGCTGACTAATGTTTTTTTTTTGGGTCGCGCCTATTTGGATTTGAATATATAAGTATGTAATGTAAAGATATGATAGAAGCATCGATTATTATGCAAGAGGAAGATACAGAGGGATAGTACTATGAAGTCAGTATATGATATAGCTCTTTGAGAGAGTAAGAGCATTTGCGCATACAAAGAACTGATCAGACAACAGTGTCATCACAACAGTTCATTCTGATATAGTGCATATCATCTTTCAAAAGGTTGTAGCCTTCATCTTATTGGGCAGTGAGCCTAGGAAGTGAGCCATATACCTTTAACAGGGTTTTTTAAAAGACTCCTAACAGGGTCCGACCTTTAACCAGGTTATTGTACTCATATTGTAAAAGACTGCTTCTAACAGGGCAAAGGAACTCTCACAAGTTCATTATACGTAGTACAATATTTGTGGGTACTAATTCCCACCAGGGTTTTCCTTTGATCAAGGTCTCCCCGTAATCATATCATGTGTTATGAGTTGTTATGTTAAGCTTCATTCTATGTATGTTTGATTTATGTTTAAGTTGCTGAAAAGTAATTAACAGATAACCACTGATTCACCCCCCCCTCTCAGTGTTTCTAACAAAGTTGGCATTGGATCAAAGAGGATGATCCTTGAGAAGGCCTAGTTAGTCTTGTGTGAAGAACATCATTGTAGTCCCTCAAACTTAGTGATTGAAGTCCACCTTTCGTAACTCTGCATTACAGTTGAGTCACTTGTAATGGTTATGTGCAAGTGCTCTCTGAATTTTGATATGAAGGTATAGCTCCCTTCATTTGATTTACAATGAATAAAATATTGGTTATGTCTTTAACTGGAAGACAAAAAGACACACTAACATTCACCCATCAACATGGCATGAATGCGGTTTTAGATTAAAGGGCTGAGAAAGAAAAATGGAACACAAACCACCTATTTAATCTTCCCATTATAGAGAAACGAGAGAGATATTTAATGTTTCATTTTGCACATATGAATGCATAAAACCAAGTGATTTCATAACATGCATACACTTGACAAAATGGAGCAAGACAACATCTAAAAATGACTGAAACAATCTACAAATTAATTCCAATAAGAGGAATACACTCAAATTCATAGATCTGATATCTATTTCTCTTTATTTTTAAATACATAATAAAAATAACCAACAAATCATTTTATCCATGAACCAAAAACAAGTTTGCAACATAAAAATATAATTCCCCTCCCTCTGTTACAATTACAGAACTGAAAAAATATTCTCCCCCTTCCCTAGTGGCCCAGAGACTTCTGGAAAAAGAAGAAGAACCCCCCTCCTAACTGAATCTTGAAAACCTTTTAACATTTACTTTTCACCCACTCGTAAAAATGAAATATTTCATGAAAAGGTTTATAGAATCACTTATTACCGAGAAGGCTTTCTTTTACCACAACTATTCCCATTATTTTATCCTTTGAAATTGATTCTCCAATAACTAGTGGTAAAAAGAACTATTTCATCATTACCTTCTTGATCTTTTGTAATCAAATCTTCAAATCACATTTCCCTCTTTTCCGAGAGATGTAATGGTTAATTACTTAGCATGAATTAAACATTGTATCTATGATGAAGGGTGCTCCCCTTGATACCACAAACACATAACATAAATAGAGAAACAACAACAATATGCAAGAACAAAAAATTGGCTTCTTATTATCTCCACAAATGTGGAATTACAATCTTTCAGAATTACAATATGCAAAGCCACATGGGCATTCCCTTACACTATTCTGTAGGACAAAGCCTCGAATTATTACCCAGATCTACTACCCAGAACTATCCTGAACTGCCTAAGACAATAATACAGCCTTCCTTATATAGGCAATTTTCCACCGCCTGGGAAGGTTCTAGAA
>MU223727.1:2761818-2780357 GCA_018584345.1 Thuja plicata | reverse complement strand
TTATGCAACATAGCCTCCATGTTAGGTAGTCCATAATTATCTTTCAATGAGGCTACATTCAAATTTCTAAAATCAACACACAACCTTATCTCCCCATTTTTCTTTCTTACAGGGACTAAGTTAGAGAACCAAGATGAAAGTCTAATAGGCTTGATTATGCCTGCATCCCTTAGCTTCATTAGTTCTGCCTGCATCTTGGTATCCAGTAATGGATCAATTGGCCTTTGTTTTTGTCTGAAGGGTTTAATGCCTTCTTTTAAAGGGACATCATGTTGAAATAAATCTTCTCTATAGGATTTCAAATCATCATAAGACCAGGCAAAAACATGTTTGTACCTTTTTAGCAATTTTATCAAATTCTGTCTCACATTGCTGTCCAATTTTTTGCCAATGTAAACTAATTGGGGAGATGTTTCAGATCCCAAATTAATTTCCTCTAAATCTCCCACCTTGGCATTGGACTTCTGAGTCATATAGTTGTCATTTATGCTGAAAATTCCTTCCAATTCAACCAACCCTTTGGGAATGTGATTAGTATCCAATTGGATGACTTCTTGATCAAAAATATACTCCTTATTGTCCACAATTGACACTAGAGATTCAAAATCAATCTTTTGACCATCATATTGATCTATACACTGGATAAACTTGAGGATATCATCATCATCCTCAAAAACTTTACAATTATGAATATTATCAGGAACTACTAGCCTATTTTTTATCTCAACCACAGACATGCCAGTAAGAGTAGCATCATTATTTTTCAGGGCAACATTTGCCAGGAAATCTACCATTATGTTATTTGATCTTTCTACCCATAAGATATTGAAAGCATCAAAGAATTATATCCTATCCTAGACAACATATTTATATAATTTTAATCTGTCATCTTTAGCAGCATAATGGTCCCTAATCTGAGATATAATTAACTGAGAGTCTCCATGGGCTTTTAAACATTTAATACCATGCTTGATGGCAATATCCATTCTCAAGATCAAAGCCTCATATTCGACATTGTTGTTTGTGCATTAAAAATTTAACATGAATGAATACTTAAAAGTGATAACTGATGGGGATATAAACAAGACTCTTGCTCCAGATCCTTCTTTTAAACAACAATTCATCCACAATTGGGTCAGTGTTCTTTAGCTGTGGCTTAACTTCTTAAATAACAAAATTTTCCATATCAAGATTCACACAACAATTTAATTAGTCAGGTAAGACCACCTCAACCATAACAAATGATCGGGGTTCTCTGTACAATTTGAACTCATTCCCATTTACAAGGATAGTTGCATAGGATAAATCTAACTGCATCTTTCCTCCTACTGTTGTTGCCCATTGCCTTGATAAAATCATACCATAATATGGTTTAGTATCCACTACCACTATGTCTATTCTGTAAGTTTCTTCAAGGAAAGCAACAATTTTTACTTCAATATCCTTCAATGTTCCTATCATAGGAACTTCCTTTTTATCCATAGCATAGCAGTTCCTAGCAGATGTAGTAACCTGAAGGCCTAATTCTTTCATCACATGATAAGACATCACATTTGTTGCTGCTCTAGAATCAATCATGCAGTTTTTTACCAAGAAAATATTTACCATTAAGGTGAGATAGAATGGATCAAAAAACAGTGGTTCTTGGGTTATTATATTTCCAATACAAATGTTAGAAAATTCCTTGCTCTTTCCTTTTCCTTTCACTAGTGAACCATCTTCTCTAGCACTATTTAGTGTCAAAGGTATCTCCTCATGATTAGGGACAAATACATCATCTATTCCTTTTAATAGTGCTAGAGTAGCTTCTTTATGTTCTTTTATTTTCAACATTTCCATAAGTGGGACTGAGACTTTTATTTGGGTCAAAGCATGTTTCATGTCAAAATGAGGTGATTCAAGGGGCATATCACTTATTTTCTTTATTTTCTTGAGTTTCTCATTTGCTACTAATTCTTCCTTTGATACCCCCCCAGCATGATCATGAGAAGATCCTACTTGCTTCCCACATTTATCATTGTCATCTTCCTTAGCATGAAAATCCTCATTTACTTGAGGTGAGTCTTTTCTAACATAAATAGGGGTAGACTTGCCTTGAGCTGGTTGTACTGTTCTATTTCTTAAGTTGTAAGCACTTCTTGCATGATTAATTGCTGCAACAGTTAAAGACCTTTTTTCTTCATCAATAGGATTCCTAAAATGAGATTGTGAACTATCATTACCCACTATGTTTATAGTTACCTGTGAAACATATTCATCCTGATCACTTTGATAGGTTGGATCTTTTAATTGGTTTATAAAACAATAATTATCCTCTACACATGAATTATCAGAGGATGAAGCAATATCAGGAAGCCATGGATATGGTTTCTTTACTATGAACATATTGATAGCAGGGCCTTCCTGTTTTCTTTCTTCTGTTTGGTCAAACAGAGCCTGAGCTACTATACATTGCTAGGAAGAGTGTGGCATATTGCAAGCATCACACCAGGGAGTGTTCTCAACATAGTTGGCATTGTTCTTTTTCAGGGGATCTGGGGTTTCTTTTTCTTTTGGGTTATCTTGCCCCTCAGGGATAGGTTTTACATTATTCCAATTGGTCTTGTAAGGATAATCCCTCCGGTTAGGATTTTTGTCAAACCTTTGGTTAGAATACTTATTATCTTAGTACCCTCCTCTATCATTCTTATCCATCTTGGCAATAAGGTCTTTCATTGCAATTACCAGTTTATCCACTGTATCATCTTCTTTGACATTTTTATTGGTTGATCCCTTTTCTTTCCAAAGTTTATTGTCTTCCCTCTTCCCCAATTTCCCTAATGCTCTCCTATCACTCTCAATGTCAATTTCTATTTTGTAAGCATCCCTTAAGGTAGTTGGGTTCTTATCTCTAAGTAGATAAGAAATTTTTCCATCAACAACATTAATGTAAGTGATAAGGCACACTTCCTCATCTAATCTCAAGACTTGGAACAATTTGTTCATGGCCTTTTGAAATCTACTGTTAAAATCAGCCATACTTTCATTGGGGAACTTCTTAATGTTATTAAAATCATTTAACATGTATCTAGAATTAACATTCTCTCTATACTACTCCCTAAAAGACTTTACAAATTCATCCCCAGAAGCAATACTATCATTAGGCAGATTTATGAACCAATCCCTAGCATCTTCAATTAAAGATTGAACAAAAAGTTTCATAATGACATCCTCATCTTCAATCTCAAAGTCAGTTATCTTATCACTAAAAGCTTTTAAATGCTCCTCACAAGTAACAACATTACTTCCTATGAACTTAGGGATCCTATCTCTTACCTCATTGGGGATCACATTAGGGTGACTAGGAATGCCTTAAAAGAAGAGAGCTTTGTATCTGTTCATGCAGACAGGCCTCCTTTGGAAATTCCCCAGCTCATTCTTACCATTTGGTCCAGTAGTTCCTCCTTGATGTTGAATAGGTGGGGGAACACCCTGCTTGGGCTTGGCAGCTTGAAAACTTGGGCCAGGACCCACAAGTCGAGCAACTACATTAGGACCAGAGTTTTGAACATTTGGGTTTTTCCCACACCTTTGGACTTTAGGAGGATCACCTTGCTTTTTCACATTTAGATCAACAAAAGGATTTAATTGTTGTATTCCTTGATTCACATGCATAGAACTACTTCCAGTAGTATTATTAGTAGCATAAAGCAAGACTATCTTCATTTTCATATCAGCTGCAACAGCTTCCAATTCAAACTTTTCTAGTTGTTTTGACAAGTCATCTTTAGCCTTCCTCGCTTGTTCAATGTCCAAATCAATTTGAGGTACTCCTTCAAGGTTGGAAACTTTCTGTTTAGGCTCATTTATGCTGATACCAACAACCTTTTTCTTACCTTTGTCAAGGGCATCTTTAGTAGTCACTTTGAGTTTCATATTTCATTCATTCTCATATGGGAACAACTGCCTAATGATAGGTCCTTCCTTCTCAAACTCATCCTTGTCAGGGTTTGAGATTCTATTTGGGGCTTTTCTTCTCAAAGCATTGAGGCTACCAAACAATTCTGGATTCAAACCTTTAACTTCTTGATTCAGGCTTTTAGTCTTGAGGTCATTCCTTCTAGTCTCAGCCAAGAGTTCTCTTTCCAATAATAAGTCATATATCCTTTGCCCACGTTTTTCCTCTACTTCATCCATTTCCTTCTCTTGTTCTTTCTTTTTTCTTTTCAAAGCCACAATCTCATCTTGCAACTTATAAGAATCATATGATGTTGTTTCAGCAGCAGATGTCTCTTCTGATGGAGCAAGATTTTCTTCCATAGGAAAGAACCCTATGTCAATATTTTCTCCATCCCTAAAGGGATCAAAATTGGTATTAGCTCTATAAGAATCAACTGGTCCCATAGGTTCTACATCTTCAGATGAAGATGACTCTCTTTCTAGAATAGGGATATCCATTCTTCCTTCAGAGGTATGTTGGGAATCATGTTTAGATGCCCCTCTTTTGGACCATTGTTTCCTTTGAGGCGTATGGAGCTCTTCTCCAAGATCCTTTTCAGGTTTCATTTTGGAATACGATCTGGTATTTCTTTGTCAGCTCATCTCATAGAACAAACAAATATTTCATTGTGCAATACTAGAATACACAGAGGTTAGAGTCGCCACCTCTTTTTAGAGGACTAATATATGTAGAGATCAAACGCCTTGTCCTATCTCAGATTTCCTCTTATAGCAATAAGCAAATATGGAACTTTGCAGATAGAGTAGGCTTGATAATTCTTCACCTGGTAACTTCAAGAAAATGATCTTTCACTGCCCATAACTACAATTCTTTTCAATTCAGTAGATTTCCTCTTGAAAACAAACAAAGGGCCAGATTAGATATTTTAGAGTTACCAACTATTCCAATTGAGACAAAATCTGTATCATTTTCAGAATCAAGACCTTCAAGTAGTGTGCCACAATAGATATACAAAATAAACTCACTTTAATGACTATGAGAAAAAACAAACTAATTCTCAATATGGTAAGGACAAATTCTTTCATGACCATGACTCTGAGAACATTGCAAGCCCCTAGTAGAGTCGCCAATTTGTTAGCTCTTTTTCTTGTAGAATAAATTATAATAACAATGAATGCTAGACTCTCTAATACCCAATTTAGATTCTCACAGGGAAAAGGCTAATTAACAAGGATGGAAATCATTCTACACTTTGGGCTCCACATACCCAGGTGGGTGCAGCTTTGACAGAGTATTATCTTTCAATAATCTTAACAGTGGATTAAGGATTTGTGATTATTTTTCTTTTATGCCACCAGGCTTAGGAAGGCTAACCTATTGATTCACTCTTCAAGGAATTGATAAAATGAATTGTAAATAATACAATCAGCTAGACATGTATTTGAGATAACACAAATGTAAAGATTGATTAAAATTGGATTGATGATAACAACCACTTGTCAGCATTTTGGCTAGTGCCTAATCATGGGTCATAGAGTCAGAACAAAACATACATACATCAAGGATAATTAATGGAAATACAAATAAACCTTAGATGGAATGCCTTACAAACTATCCTCTCATCCTCATACCCCTGTATCAAATTCTTGCATAAACCCTAACCCTCTGCAATTATCTGCAAGATTCAAGACTTTCCTTGAAAGCAACTTACAAACAATGACGTCGCTACCTTATAACCAGTATACTCAAAATGCCTTACAAATTGAACATACAAGAACTAAGAGAAAATGCAAAAAGACATCATTGGTATCAAAATAGAGATTCCATTGTATTTTATTAATGTAAGCTTGATATCAATACATTCAAAAGACTCAAAAACAACATTCAGACACAATTCAGAAGTCTGCCTTGTAGTTTTATTTTTACCATCCTTATTACAACATTACAAATTACTACTTATAGACAGCCACAGTCATCTTGGAATCCTTTTGGAAAATAAGGATGCAACAAGCTACAGATGACTAGGCTAGAGGAAAAATTACAGTTTACAGATGAGACAAAATTTCAAGTGGATGGGATAACAAATATTTGTTATAAGCCATGTAATCTTTTGTCCTATGATCGCCTGAATGCTTGAAGTTTCTCTGAGGTGGCTGGGTCCTTGTCATCTGGAATTTGTCCTCTTGCTGAGGTAGAGCCCCCAATATCTGATTTTCTCAAACTTCTCAACCTCTTTGGTGTTCGTTGTCCCCTTTATATTTACTGTCTCATGCTACCAAGGTGACTATACCATACCTACTAACCCATGTGGTGAACACCTCATCATTTGGCCAACTGAAACTGAGGACCTCATCCATCTAGCTATTGAATTCCTACCAATCAAAATTGGCTTTCTCAATTTTTGCCTCCCAGGATTCAAAAAATGCCTTGGCTTTATTTCAAATATCAATAGTTAACACAAACCAGCCAGTATTTCCCAATGTATTAATACTTTTTGTTCTGCTAGTTAGTGTTTCATTTAGTTGTCTTAGCCATAAGGCTTCATTTTTTATGTTCCCATCCTCGTTGAACATGTTGGGAAACATGTCATATTTGTCCCCGGAGAACTCTTCTCTGAAATTTGTTACCCTCCTGATGACCATGTTCTTCTTGGTGTCCAAATTAACCATCAATTTGAGACACTTATAGGTGCTTGTCAGGATGATATCAATATTTTTATGCTCCTTTGAAAGAAAGTAAAAAGATTTGACATGGGCTGCCTTCCCCTTCTAGTTATTCACTATCAGATCTCGTTGGTCCTTTCCACCATCATGTCTGCTTATGATTCCTGCAATCTTCTTTCCTACTAAATATAGGTTAGAAAGGTTGACCTCACTAGCACACCACCTGATGTTGGAAAATATCTGGTTAGAACGTTTTTGTTTCACCAATTCCTTAGCCTCTTTGTATGCAGGGGAGTCTTCAAGATCCCTTTTGCCCTCTTCTTCTAGTCTTGATCTCTCACTGATCAATCTATTTTTCTTAGCCTCTAGTTCTTCTCTTTTGGCATCAATGGCCTCTTGGGTGGTGGGACTCAAAGGTGCAGGGGATGGGGGATATGTCACAAATGGACTAGAGGAAGAGGGTTGGTGAGGTTCCCGAGCAATTACCCCTTAGGGCATAAGTTGGATTTTTTTCTTACCCTCTAATACTGCTATTATGTTATCCTTCAACAAGGATTTGACCTTTTCCTCATTATAGGCTTTAAGTACAAATTCATACTTCTCATTTAAGCTAGCATAAGGCTCCCTTTCTTTCTCAGCTACCCTTAGGCTTAAAATAGCTATTTGAACAATGAGGTTTGCTTCTTCAGTTCCTGAAGTGTCAGCAACCCTCTTCACAATTAGGCTTCCTATATCCTCAATATTATCACCTTCCTTTATTCTCCTCTTGTCATTTTTCTTTAATGACCAAATTGCTAGGGCTGCATGGTCTTCACTAAACTGAGCACCAATTGATATCCCAGTAGTGCCCATAGGGTTTGCTTGTTTCTTGACAACATTGAAAACTACTACATCTGCTAAATCCCATTGAGTCAGTATGAGCACTCCCTGTTTCTTAATCATTTCCCTACCCTCTTCAGGGGTGACCTTATCAAAATGTCATACCATCTCCTGATTGACTTCTTTTTCTATATCTTCCTTAGCAAAGTTGGGCTGGGATTCTTGCAGCTTTTGGCACTTATGATTGAATTCATCAATATGGCATCTCCATAGAAATTGAATGAATGCCCTAGTTTTAATGAAATTGTCATCAGACAATAATTCATCACTAGCTTGCTTGGTTATAGGATCTAATTCCCTGCTAGTAAATTCTGCTATTGTGAGGTCAGCTGCTATATGTTTAGGTGCCTCTGGCATCCCTTCTTGTAACTCCTAAGTGGTGACAACAACTTCACTAGCATTCCTTAATTGTACCAATTTCTCAGCAATGGCTTGGTCATCATATTGCATGGGGGATTGGGAAGGAGAGTGCAATTCACTCTCTTGTTCTTTTGCTTCCACCCATTGCCTTTTGGGAGAGGGAACTTCTTGAATATCAACACTTTCTAACCTTTTCCCTTTATGCTAAGGAAGTTTTCCAGCTTTAGGTGCAATAGTAGTGTATCCTCTCCTTTTATACACTACATAATCCCCTGGTGCGACTATTCTTCCTTGTGGAAATTTCTTCAAAATAGCAAGAGCCTTTTCTGGTTCATTTTCAATTGTCCTCCGCTTCTTCTCATTTAGGGTCTGTATGATGCCCTCAAATAGATTCATTAGGGAGTCAATCATATAAGACCAAAGGAAAAAATCCTTTAAAGGATCATAAGTATTGTCAAAATTACGTACAAAGTCCAAAGACTTCTTGTATGCCATCCATTTCTCCTTCCTAACTTCTTGGATACCAAGGTCAAAATTTTTTCTAATGATATCCTCAGGGTAGTTGAACTTTTGTTCAAATATGAAGCACTTACTCCTTTTCCTGAACATACCCATGATAAAGTCTTCATTATCTGCACACTTGGATACAGACGTGGCTAGATGATAAGGCTCAAAATACTTGTCAAACTATGTCCATCCACCTTTGGTTATGATGAAATGATGTGCTCTGGTGAGGGTAGGGAAAATGTTTCCCTTCATCTTTCCATTCAGGGCTTCTTCCTATAGCCCACCCAATTGCCTTATGATCTTTGCTATTTCGATCTTGAGAGGGACTCTGTAGGGAAGCACATATGGGGTTCCCCTGAATCCATAAACCCTAATTACTATAGAAAAAGGGTACAAAATTAGATCTCCCCAATTGTGAGCAATTTTTAGTTCTGGGGCATATTCCACAGGCCTCAAAAGCCTCATCATTTTAGTGTGGACTATAGAATTTTGATTGCACAGCAGTGAATTGAGTCTAGTTGCAAAAACTCTATTAAAATAAACATAACTAGCACTCTTCCTATCCCATGACAGATTAGTACTCCACATCTGAACAGCTAATTCTTCATCACCTTGGAACTTAGTCAATTCCATTTCTTCCTCAAAGAAGTTTGCATTGTTGAAAAAGAACATATGCATCATGAGGGAATACCATCCCATTGGTTTTTGTATGTTGTTGTCTTGAATTCCTGCCAGACCCTCATACATTTTCTGGGCAATATAAGATGCAAAATCAAATACTACTGACAGGAGGGGATGCAGAATTTGAACAACCATTAGCATTATATGGATAGGCATCATTACATCTTCCCCTACCCCCAAAACTTGACATAGAGCACTGTACATTTTTCTAGCTTTGCCATTAAAGAGATCCAACTTGAAAGGTTCTGGGGTCCTAGGCCCTACTACAACCAAGTCTCCTATTTTATTAAAGTACTCCTTCAATGCCTCATCCCTGTAATACTCCCTCTAAGTCTGGTATACTTCTTTAAAGTACTCAAAATCAATATCATCCATGTGCACTAAGGTGTCAGTCAGCTTGAAGATCCTTCTTATTTCATCAGCTGATACAGTTAATAGCACATTTCCCTGGGTATCCCTAACAACCCTAGCCACCTTGTCATAAGTGTTTGCAATTAAAGTGAATAAATCAGTTTCCATGAACACACCAGGTGCTATCAATTTTCCCACATCTAACTCCCAAATGTTACAGTCTGGGGTAGGGGCATTGCTCTCGCTATAGGCTATTTTGAACAGAGTAAGACCATGAAAACTGGTCTTGACATCTTTTTCCCATCTACCAAAATTATATAACCCGTCTCAAATTTTGAAACGAGGATGTGGTGGAACTACCCTTTTAATTTGAGTGGCATCTCCTGTGGAAAGTGACAATTGCTGTAACAAATCTTCCCTAACCTTTCTTTTTTTCATAATCAACCTCTCCATGAATCTCAACTCTAGGGGCCATTCTGAATCTAAGGTTTTTCTTTCGATATTAGATTTAAATTCTAAGACAAAGTTCTAAAAACCTTTCTGAACTGCAAATCCCACTAACAATCTAAATATTGGTGAATCAGAAAAGCTTACCCGTTCTGCACAGAAGTCACGTGAAGCCAATTTTCTCTACAATTCCATTTTTTCTCAAATGATTTTGATGAATCATTGTTCCTACAAGTCAACTTAATCAATTTTACGTCCTTAATCAAATTAGTCTATCGAATTGAATTTGACTGGAGTGGCCACACGTTCTGTAATTAATTTGCAGGCTTCAATTTCATGGCTTAACGACTCTCTGCAACACATTTTATCAACTTTGAATTTGAGCCATAGATTCTAGACATCATTCTCTGCATCTGACGGCTATCTTTTTTTCCTCAAAACAACTGTTCACCAAGGACACGTGTCGCCACCGCTTAATCACTTACTCACTAGATGTCGAGCATTTTCCTTTTAAGCGATTAAGCGGACCATTAGATATAAAACAACTTAACTGCCTTTTAAACTCTTGCCAACTCTGAATATCTGGGTGCACCAGCTGCTAAGTGTCATCACCGCTTAATTGCTTGTCTAATAGATGTCGTGCATCTTGGGTATAACCCAGTACGCCCACTGTTAGATCTTTTCAAGCTTTAGAAACCTTTATGTTGTATGCAACCGGACCCAGATTATTTCCTGGAGACGTGTTTCCACCGCTTAATGTCTTACCCATTAGATGTCGCACAATTTTCTTTTAAGCCATTAAGCGAGCCGTTGATATAAAACAACTTAAGTGCCTTTTAAACTCTTTCCAGCTCTAAATATCTAGGTCCACCAGCTACCAGGTGTCATCACCGCTTAATGTCTTGTCTGATACATGTCATGCATCTTGGGTATAAGCCATTACGCCCACCATTAGATATTTCTGAGCTTTAGCAAGCTTTATGCTATCTACAATCAGACCCACATTCTTTCCTGGACACATGTCACCACCGTTTAATGGCTTACCCATTAGATGTCGCGCACTTTTCTTTTAAGCCATTAAGTGAGCCATCAGATTTTTTCATACTTGCCCACTATTTAACTAAGAACCTTCACGACTGTTCAGCCCCACCAAGGACACGCATCACCACCACTTAATCACTTAACTAATATCTTTCATTTACCTTTTGACTAAGCCATTAAGCGGGTCGTTGGATCAAAACCAACTTGCTCACCACATAAGATAATGATATAAAAGGGGTTTTTTAGTGGCATGACTTAGGAATTATTAAAGAGGTTAGGATAATACTGTCTTTTAAAAAACAACCCATTTAACATGAACACACGACTTGAGGTAACTTAAGTGACCAAAAAAGTAACATGAAAATAGAATCAGCCAAGACACTTAGGGTTTTTTAGACATTTTCCACCATTTTCAACTAGGTTAAGGGTAAGAACAAACTTTGCAAAGGCATAAGAATAATTTTAACCCTGATTTCAAAGCCTTGGATACCACCAATGACAAGGGACCCTAAGAGAATTACAAGGCACAATTCAAACAAGAAATAGCACCAACATGTAGAGCCCAAAATAAGATATGCCCAGAGATTGTATCGCAACCCAATGAAACCAGAGCATTTTTTAAAATTCCACCTAGGGTTTTTCTCATAGAAGATGTTAGGTCTTATATTCACTGCAAGATCGCTGAAATAAGAGATCTAGAGATGGATGAAGCTTATAAGAAGCTTTGTGATGCAAAAGGGCATCTAAAGGAAGAGCACAAACACTTAGAGGTCAAAGGGATAACTAATGCCCTATATTTCCTGAGGGACTTCAAGACCGACTGGAATAGGTTGGTACTTAGTATATTGCATGACTAGAAGTCGTGGTTGGATCAACCCAATAAAATACCAAGGATTTCCTCTACACTGTCACTGGTTATCCAATAACTGACAAGCCAAAGGCTCACAAGCATCTCTATAGGCCAGAAGTCACAAAACTCACAAAAGCTGAATGGGACAACAGAGGTCTGAAAGTAAACACCATCACCAATGAGGAATTGAGGTTTGGTGCATGTGTGATTGGTTATAAAATCTTTCAAGAAAGTAGGTTGAACAACATATCTACAACATTAGTAAGCACGGATTACAAGATTGTAACCAAAGGCATACAGATGGATCTATGTGAGATCCTGTTGAAACAACTTGATGAAAATATGAACACAATGAGGTCCAAAAAGACCAACACATGTAAGTTCGGTTCACTTATCATGTGTATCTTTTTCTATTTTCAAGAGTACTTTACCTCAATAGGAAAAGTAAAGTGGGACACTACAAAACCGGTGACATTATAGATCAGTGAACTCATCAAGTCACTAGGAGACAATTTTGAATCTGTCATGACTGCATACTTCCTTGAATTCATGGAGAAGATGATGGAAAGAACCAGGATCCATGAAAAACTTGTCTAAAAACATAGGGATGAGATATGTTTTATGGTGGACATAGATTTCACCCACATTAAACTAGTTGTACCAAGAACAACTTGGTTAGCACCACTAGACTATGAAATCAACATAGATCAGGCTACAAATGCAATTGAAGCTTTGATCAATGAGCCTATTGACAACAAAAAACCAAGGTTTGGAACCTATGAAGAGGCCAGATCTAAGATAAAAAGAGGCCTATAAATAAAGAAGTCTGTCAACAAAAAGGATAAGATGGTTAAGAATCTCAAGAAGATTCTATCAGTTATAGAGGAGGAACAGGAACAACAAGAGGAAACGATGAACAAGGCACCATCGGAGAAGGACAAGATGAACACAAATCAGATTTCGAGGAGACTAAATCTGATATACCTCCACCTCCTTCAAAGAAGCAGAGGATAAGGAGTCAAACTTCTAAAAATGGCACCACACCTCCTAAGAAAGGTCAAGTAAGGACCTATAAGAGGAAGCAACTGACAACAAAGAAAACTAAGTAGAAAACTATTAAGGCCACACCCCCAAAGAGGAGAAAAAGAATGGTTAGAACTAAGGCTAACATAGAGGACTCTAAAGAAGATGAGCCCGATGTAGTAAAGAAGAATTACAGGAATCAAACAATTGATGAGGATATTGAATCTATTGTTGCATTTGGCACAATGCATGACAAAATAATTAGACAATGGGATACACTCACACCAGAAGACCAAAACAAGATACAAGATGCCATAATAAGGGCAATGGTCAAGTACAAATATGTACCAGCTGAGTTCATCAACCAAATACCTAAAGGGCTGGGTAATAGAATATCCCAATAGTGGTCATATGCTCTACAGACTGAGAGAGAAGCAAGGGAGAGGATACTTGTCAAACTAATGCCTCCTGAATCTAAAATTGAAGAAATCAAAGAAATAATGAAGAAGCATTAAGGAAACTTTATAGCCAAGATAAGGGCATACAAAGTGCTAGAGGACAAGTTCATAGAGCTGGAAACAATGACTGAAACAAAATAGAGATAACTCTTAGATCTACTGGCAGAGTCAACAAGTGGTGAGAATCAGTTACTTCTCACGAACACACCTCATAGAGAGGAGGAGAAAGACAAAGAAAGTCCTCAACACATTTCTTTGGACAATAGTGAAGATATGGAACAAATTGATTTGGACAAGGTAATGGATGATCTTGACATTCAAGACATCATAAATTATGACTATTATAAAGATCCATAGAAGAAAGATGATTTTATATTCATAACACTTAAGGATCAAGGACAACAACAAGATTTGCAGACATCAGATGGTAAAGAAATGAATGTTGCTGATGAGACATTGCAGGACACTTCAATCATGGACTTAACCAAACTAGAACCTATAGAAAAGATATAAAAAGATGAGTATGTCACTACTCTAAATGAACAAACTGATGAGTAGGACACCACTTTGGATACAACCCAAGCTACCACTCAAAGCAATATGCCTGTATTAATGAAGGAAATCAATATTTTAGAGGGTAATGATGGATCTGCTGCAGAGGACACAAGCACACCCGAGGACAAGGGTGATGCTAAAGAAACAGACACTATAGATGCTACAAAGGACACCATTGTAGAGAAAGCTACTACTGACGATCAGAAAGATAACTCTACTGATCAAAATAAAGAAGAAACACAAAAGGTAGAGGAGGAAAAGAAAAAAGATAAGAGTGAAGAGGAAAAGAAGGATGAGCTGGAGAAGAAAATAGAAGAAAAATGTACAGAGACACCCAAGGTGGATGGAGAGACATCTTCACCAAACCATTAGCTGCACCCGGAGTAGAAAACCCAAGAAGCATCTTCTACAAAGCCTTCACCAAGCACTTTAGAGAGAACAAATGAACTAGCAATGCTAGTTCATACATCTGCGTCCCCACAAGTCTCAAAGAATAAGAAGGGAAAGCATAAGAATCCAGTAACTCTGAATGAAATCATTGAGATACTAGTTTGTGATCCGAGGACATTGGATCCAACTAAATTGACCAAATATGCAAAAGTCTATGAAAGAAAGGCAATGCAAGACAAATTAAGGAAAGCCACAAAAGAGGCAAAGGTACTAGAAGTAGCAAGAGGGATACTTCAGCAAATAGTACCAGATGTAGATGTTGATCAGACAACCCCAATGCTTGATCAACTAGTGGTACTCAAAGAGGCAATCACATCACATAACATCGATGCTGAAAAGGTCATGGAAGAGAGACTTGAAAAAAAGTATGAGTTCAAGCTAGCTGAGAAGATAAGCCAGGAAGTGGCATTGAAAAAGGTAAAGCTTCCTAAATTGATCAGCACAATAGATCCAATAATCTCAGAAGAAATTACTTTAATACAAAAATTGTGTACACTTGATCAACTCTCACAAGAGTATAACAAAAAGATAGCACAAATTGATGCTGATCTTAAGACAAGTACACAAAGTCTCTAAAATAATGAAGAACCAAACATACAGATTGCAGAGACAAAGTACAGAGATGAGGTAAATGAGCTCCAGGCTCAACTCTTACCGACACTTTCACTACTACAACAACATGTGATAGAGGCAAACAGACTAATTGCCACCCCAGAAATGTCTATCCTAGACAACATTTATGATATGCATGTAAGGATAGAGCTAGAGCACATGGCACTAGAACTCCTAAATGAAAAATGGGAGAAATTTCTTGAAGACATCAAGACAACCCATTCCCATATTCTTGACACATTGTAAGTTGCACATTTTTGTCACAATTTTTGGAATCTTATAAGTTGTACATTTTTGTCATGAGTATCAAATAAAGGGGGAAATGATATGTACAGTTCAGTTAGTATAAAGGAGAAAATAAACAAAAGAAATAATATGTACAGTCATACAACTGAAAGAGAAAAGAACAGGGAATGTATAATAAAGAGGCAAGTATACATATGTACATATATACTTATAATATACCGATGCATACAGTTAGGGGGACTCATATAATGACAAGGATATAGACATGGCGTACATACTAAACACTTTAGTATTGTGCACATATCAGTTTTTGATACTAATGTCAAAGGGGGAGATTGAAGGCATCATATTTTGACATTAGTATACACAAGGAAAAACATGATCTGCACCATCGGTTTACACTACATCGATAGACAGGGCACAACACACCCGACACCAAGGTTACCCGATACTGCAAAGTTCAAAGCATCCCAACAAACACTATTAAGTGTTATCCGATGAAAAAAATGTTAATGAAATCTAAAAAGTAACAACAGTGCAACCCGATGGAATAGCACAGAGTGGAACCCGACAGATGAAGGGAACCTAATGATCAGTTCAAAAAAGGAATACCGACAGACTTTCAGTTCAACCCGACGACCAAGAACCGACAGTCAGTTACATCCCACAAAAAGTGGATCTGACTTTCCACGTCAGATAAATCACTAAATTTGTATTTATAGCTTCTTGATTTTCTTTTAAATCCATTATGTGTGGAGGAAGCAATGTATTTATTATTGTTTTAATTAGTTTTACTGATTTAAAACATGCAAACTAAAGATCAAGGTCAAGTTGTAAACCTTGGATCTAAGAGTTAACATTGTAATGCTTGATTCAAAGGTAGGTCAAATACTTGTATAAATAGAAGCTCAATCTATTGAGAATTGTTGTTGTTCAATGAAGATTGTAGCCATGGAGAGCATCTAGAGACCAGACAAGACAATGCATGCAGAAATACAGAAAATAATCAAATCAATTTTAAGAACAAGAACACAGCCTACCGATGAGTAGAGAAAGGTATTAATCAGTCACTTAAGGTGATATTATTATTATGAGAGCTTTAATGGATCTGTAATCAGAAATTGTAGATTTCATACAGTCAAGTCAATCATATGTACTCATTCTAACAAGTGTAGTACACATAAGAAATCCTTTCAAGAAAGGTGGACTTAACAGTCTTATTGTAAATCTCTTAACTGAGTGCACACTTAAATCAGTGTTTCTAAAGCTCTTAATAGAGTTGATCTTAACCGGTCTCCACCTTAATACTCCTAATAGAGTAGATATTCATAAGTGATCATTTGTAGGCCTTTACCGGCTCCCTTTCATTCTGCAGATAGTGAAGTTTTGTGGGTGCCATCCCCACCGCAGTTTTTACTTCCTAACATAAGTTTTATGCGATATCATATCTTTTTTTATGTGTTTATTACTTTCATGAATGTTGCAAACAATTAAAGATTATGGAATAAAACTACATGCATAAGAAAGAACAATAGTAATGATCAGTAATACAGTAATGAATGATTACTAATGATGAATTATGAAAAGTGTTAAAAGTTTTAGAGGTACTAATTCACCCTTCCCCTCTCAGTACTAATTCTCATTATATCCAACAAAGGGCAGTTCAATTTTACTGTCATTTGATGATGGTTTGTACTAAATAGTAACACTTTCATAGTGTTCTATCTTTTACGACCAACAATGAGTTCTTTCAAGGCCTTAACATTGTTCTATCCTTCCAATTCCTTGTTTCATGTGTAGAGCAAGATCATTATGGATAATATCCTTGCTTGCTCTTTTTATTTTTTATTTTCAAATTTAAACATATTAATTTTAACTTTATGTCATGGATGGAGTTATTAATAAATAAGCCCTAGATCCTAATCATTGTTTGAGCGTGTCTTGCACAATTTGTTGTCGATTAGATTTCCCATAGAATGAATGTATAATTTGGAACAATGCATAAGTAAAGAAGTTCATCTTAATTCTTGGATATTATGATGGTTTCAAATGAATAAATTGAAATGGTATAAGTATGCATTGCTAATATTGATTGTAATAAATATCATGTGTCTAAAGTTGTAAAATAAATCATAAATTGAAGATCACTATACTATATGATAATTTTATTATCTGCACCAAAGGGTTAGTTGAAGTGTCATGTCGTATGGTTATTAACTTTATGTCATGGATGGAGTTATTAATAAATAAGCCCTAGATCCTAATCATTCTTTGAGCGTGTCTTGCACAATTTGAGGTTGATTAGATTTCCCATTGAATGAATCTATAATTTGGAATATTGCATTAGTTAAGAAGTTCATCTTAATTCTTGGATATTATAATGGTTTCTAATGAATAAATTGAAATGGCATAAGCATGCATCCCTAATATTGATTGTAATAAATATTGTGTGCATAAAGATGTAAAATAAATCATAAATTGAAGATCTCTAGACTATATGATAATTTTATTATTTGCACCAAAGGGTTAGTTGAAATGTCATGTTGAATGGTTATTATACATAAATTGAGTTGTCTTAAAGACCCAAACCCTTTTATAATGGGCTACCTACAAGTGAATAAATCCTCAAAACATAAAAGATTGATGATTGAGAGACTAGACACTATGAGATGTGGATCTCACTAACATAGAAAAAGAAATAAATAAAGTATGTAGGCTAGAAGCACACAAAAAATAGAACATGCAACAAAGATGAAAAGAAAAATAAATTGCATAGAAAATGTTTCTTTTAGGTCACTAATTGCCTCTCATTCCTCATGGATTAAGCTTAAGTGTGCCACATAGATTTCAATCTTTATTTCAATCACATCATTAACTTTAATACTTTTCTAGGATCTACTGGACTCTCACTAGGTCCTCACCTTTGTAATCACCTGAATTTGGTCTGTTGCAACTATGGACCCTATTTTCCCTAAGTGTGATCATACCCTCGATTTATGTCCAAACGACTCTGTTACTGCTTGGCATAATTCTTTTAATCAATTTAATGTCCTAGGTGATTTTTATCACTGATTTATATTAACCATTATAGCCATACAATTCAAATCAATTTCGACCAATTAGATCAAATCAAAATCAAACATGGCTATAGTATTTAATTATAAAGGAATTAAATAAATCCCTAAATCAAATATCCACTTGCAATCAACCCATTCCCCTAGCCTACTTAATTTAATTAAAATGGCTATAGTCCTTTAATTATTAAAAAGTAATTTTATTGTTTAAATAATTAATTCCTATATTTCTAAATGAATTAAATAAGTTTATTTCATTTATTAATATTCCCCTAAACCCCAACCTAACCCATCTAAACCACTTCTACCCTGGGTTCTAACCCTTCTCAACCCATTCACCCATGCTAATCTAATCCTAATCCTAAATTCTTCTCTAACCCACCTCCTAATGTTGTCACATTC
>MU223727.1:2712776-2724898 GCA_018584345.1 Thuja plicata | reverse complement strand
CTTAAGCCCATGTCTCTCCCATGCCTTATTAATGCCTTGGGCATTAAAGGCTCTTACATGTTCATTTATTGGGCCTCCTGATTCATAAATGAACGTTGTCCCCCTCTCTCTCTCCCATTCTTCTATAAATAGAAGCCTGTTTTGAGAGCAAATAAGCCTTCACTTGAGATTGAAATTGTATTGTTATGCTGCTAGATTAATCATAGAATTACATTCCATAGCTTATTACATATTTTTACATTGTTCTCATTTCATCTTTTAGAGTTAAAATACATGCTTTTCCATCATTTAGCTTGTTTTTAAATAAAAATGCTTCATGCTAGGTTGTATTCGTCACTGGTTTATAACATATTCTGAGGGCTAATATGTTGTTAACCACACTCCTCCTAGTTAGCAGGCAATAGGTCAGTTTTAGTGGGTTCTATATGCTTTACATGCTTTTACTAACCCTTTTTGACTAATATAATGACTTATTGAGTGTTTGTGTTGATTCTGACAGGTACCCATTTACACACACACAACCTTCAGTTAGGTTCTCTCTTCAAAGGGTTATCATGGAGCATCGAGATACTTGTAGCCAAATTATTAATTGTAGTCTTTCTTAAATGAATCACCTTGTTTAAAGAAGTAATAAAAGCATATTACTTATTTTCTTATTCAACAACCTAGCTTTAAATAGTCAATCTTAATAAATAGTATATTATTGGTCTCGGTTATATCACACTCTTTCTTAGATAGTTTAACCTTAATATTAATTAGCCTTAAATGATTCGACATTGAATTTATTGTGAAATTTGATAATTTTTTCCTTCTATCTTTCATTTTATACTTCAAACCACTTCAAAATACAATGTTGTGGGTTAAAATTATTTTCTAAGGCTTTAATTTTTCATTTAAGCTCCTCATGGTTCAAATAGGTATGAAAATCAAGATCTCCATTAGCAATAGTTTTATCCAATTTCTTCACCTACTTAACATTTTCAAGTTTACATATATTACTAATATATTGATACATGAGGTATCACACCAAAATCTATATGGAACCTCTTCCAAAGATGTTTTTCATTTACCCTTGATGGTTGGATTCATAGAGAATCTAGAGGGGTTATCAACAATTTCATCCAATTATGTGGATATGGGAGAAAAGGGGTTCCATTACATGCATGATCTAGTTATATAATGTTTCTGATGTTTTATGTTGTTTTTGTGTAGGTTGATCCAAGCTAACTAGTTTGAAATTTCTTAATTGGTTTCATGAGCCTTATCCTACATTATATTAGCCATCTTAATACATGTGAAATTGATATAGTCTATAGCAACTTATTTTTACTAACATCACAACTACCAAAGTGTGAATTGAATCACACTTAAGTCATTCGCCATTGAATTAGCTTGCACATTATTAGATGAACATAAAAATAAAAAAATGGAAGTATTTATGCACATGACAATTTGAATGACATTATGGGTGTATCTTTTCTATGCACATCAATTGATGAAGATTTATACATTGATGGTGCTTACATATGTTCTTTACCCCTATGCTAACTCAAAATATGTAGGATTATTTTTACATACGTCTATATTTTGTACATGCTTTCTCTAAAATATAGCTATCAACTCTATCTTGTAGTCCTAAAATATAGCTTGCACAAATTAAATACATTATTTAGAATGTTTTTTTTTTATGAAATACTCTTTCTTCCAATTATGGAGTGCACCTATTGTAGACACTAATAAATGGTTAACGTATATGACTAAGCTTTTTAAAATATCTTCTATATCAGTCGTTTGGTCTTCATCTTTCATCGATATTGTGTCATTATTTTATTAATTAAATAATTTTTAATATTTAACTAATTATTAATTATGTCCTTTGAGCTCATTATTTTAAATTAATTTGTCCTTGATTTCTCTCTTTCTTTTGGTCCGATTCAATAATTTTATCAATTATTTAATCTCACCCACTTGTCATTCATTTGTCCTAGGGAAAATAACTATTTAGTTATTTTTACCCCTTAACAAAATCTCTTCTCGGTGATAAATAAATGCACTTATTTATTCATCCCTTTTAATCCCCTCGAACAATTAAATAAATTATTTTATTTAATTAATTAATTAACATATGACTAGGGAATTAATAATTCCATGCTATTTCTAACTCCATGTCACTTATTTCCTTCAACTTCTTTCTCCACTTCTAGGTCACCTCCTCTCCACTTTTCACCCTCACTTACTAATTTCCCTTCCACTTAACTCCCCCTAACTCTCATTTCCCTCTCCACTTGAACATGTTACTTTCTCATTTTCCTCCACATAAATAACCCTCTTGATCAATCTTGTTTATTGATCGCCATTAAATGTTTTCTATCCAGTCAATTTAAAAAATCTATAAATTAAGGCTACAATATTCATTTTTTACAACCACAATCCTTTGATTACCCTCCCTATCATTCTATTATTTTGTTATCATTGCTTTTTTCTCATTCTTGCCCTTTTCATATTGATAGCAACATCAAAATTTAGAGGATAAAGAAGAAACAATGAAGCGCCATCAAATGAACACTTTCAAATGAAGGCACAAAAAGAAAAATCCCATCTAGACAAAGAAAATAAAAAAAATGTCCATCTAGACGAAGAGAAGAAAAACAAAGCTGGTTTATACACAACAAATCAAAGCAGTGGCATACCTGCTTGCAAGTTAGATGATTATGACAAGGAAGATGAGTATCCTTATACTATCCCTCCATGTGTCCTATCTCTCCTCAATGAACAAGAAGGAAAAATACCATAGATCAGTGCTACTGAAGAGTGTGTCTCAGGGGAATCACCAGTGGTTCTTGATCAGTCAAAGGCCACCACATCTTGGTAAGATCATGACATGAAAAATGGGAATTTAACCAAAGTAGAGTTCTTAGATAGAGCTCACCCAGACTGGGGGCAATGAGTGGACTTCACTCACTCCCTAGATATGACAGACTATGCTGAAACGGGCTCTCATGATTATGATTTTGATAGTCTGTCAGAAGAAAATCAAGACAAGGAAGTGGATATGGTACAAAAATACATAAATCCATTCGAGGTAGGTGAAGGTTCAGGGTCTATATCTTATGATTTAGAACCTCTAATCCCTAACACGGGCTTTGATGAGATCGGTAGGGCTCTTACTGATTTAAATGCATCTATACAGGGTACCAATCTAGAACTTTACTTGACGGTCCAAGTTTGTGACAAACATACTGTGAACACTCTTTAACCTTTCGATCCATTTCCACTCATACATCCTGAACTCATTGACTAGGGCTTACAAGTACAACCTATAAATATCCTCACCTTCCCTAATGAGTACGATTTATCCTGCTACCTAAATATTGTTAAACGAGTAACCTCTTCCGCCACCAAACCTAGCATGAATATGAGTGAAGCGGATATCAAGTACCTCAATCATAAAATTAAAATGAAAAAAGAATAGAATTTCTAAAGGTGAAAACCACATTGTGGTGGTTTTAGAACACAAAATAGTAAAAAGAAAAGATGCATCTGACGGTGAAAACCTCTCTGAGGTGCCGAAGGATGGGGTACTTTATATCCTGCCTAGTCACTTCTAGGAATGATCATCAATACTGATTGAACCAACACAACCTATGAATACTGGGATGACAGAGCATCCACATCATTCATGTTGCAAAACCATTATCAAAAAAAGAGCTCAAAGAATTCACTGAATTCTTTGAAGAAAAAAAATTAACTTTGCATGGAGTTACTCGGACATGCTGGGTTTAGATCTATATATGATTATGCATCATCTTTCTACTACACCAATGAAAATAGAAGCTCCAAAAAATGTACCCTCATGTTGCTTTGTTAATAAAGGTAGAACTAGAAAAGTTACTCAAAGTTGGGTTCATAGGTGCCATTGATTATGCAGAGTGGATTTCAAACATTGTACCTGTATCAAAGCTAGACAAATCTATCCGAGTTTGTACCAACTTCAAGGATCTTAACAAGGCTTGTCTGAAGGATGAATTTCCTTTTCCAAACATTGATATGATTGTAGATATGATAGTTGGGTATGAGATGTACTCTCTCATGGATGGTTTATCTGAGCATAATCAGATCAAGATTGCTCTGGAGATCAAGAAAAGGCTGCATTCACATGCGCTTGGGGTACCTTCTACTGGAATGTTATTCCCTTTGGAATAAACAATGGAGGTGCTACTTATCAGCGGGATGTCACAACAATATTTCATGAAATGATGCATATGAACATGGAAGATTATGTAGATGATACACTTGTTAAAACCATGGAAAGATCCACACGCCTACAAGACTTGGGTAAAATTATCGATAGAATGGAGTAGTTCAAGCTCCGAATAAACCCAAAGAAGTGTGCATTCGGTGTAACCTTAGGAAAATTGTTGGTATACATTGTCTCAGTGAAAGGAATCGAGGTAGATCCTACCAAGGTACAAGCGATATTAGAGATTCCACCACCCAAGAACATCAATCAGATGAGGACACTCCAAGGGAGAATTCAGTCTATTAGAAGGTTTATCTCACAATTGGAGAACAAGGAACAACTATTTACAAAAACTTCGTGCAAGGGAGTCACATATCAATGGGATGAAGACTATAACAAAAAATTTGATCAGATCAAAGAATACCTGGCAACCTGCCGGTATTGATGCCTCCTACATCGAGAAAACTATTAATTTTGTACATCTCTACCATAGAAACATCACTGGGGCACTCCTGCTATAGGAAGATAAAAAAATAGAAAGAACGAGCCATCTACTACATCAGTAGATCCTTGGTCTCGTATGAGATAAATTATTTAGTAATAGAGAAAGCGTGCCTCACGGTTGTATTTGCATATCAAAAGCTGAGACATTACATGTTAGCTCATTCTACAAAGTTGGTTGCAAAGATCGATCCATTGAAATATATTTTGAGTAAAGCCACTTTAACTGGTAGGATAGAAAAATGGGTCATGGTCCTCAGTGAGTTTTGCATCAAATATTTTGAACACAAAGCAATCAAAGGACATGATATTGCAGATATACTAGTCGATGCTCCATTATAGGATAATCTCCCTATCAATGCTTAATTTCCAGATGGCTCTATTCTGCACATAACTCACAAGTCTTGGAAGATGTTCTTTGATGAATATTTCACACAAAAGGGTTTAGGTGTAGGTGTACTATTCATCACTCCTCAAAGATTTTTCATCCCAAAGATGTACAATATTTTTTCCCTTGTACAAATAACATCGCTGAATATGAATCATTGGTCAATGGAATCAAATTATCTATCGAATGGAACATCTCTGAGTTACACATCTATAGTGATTCCTTGCTAATCATAAACCAAATCAATGATGTCTACCAAGATAAGGATGATAAAATCATGCCTTATAAGAGAATGGTTGATGATTTCAAAACTATTTTACCTACATCACATGTTAGCTAATCCTAAGGACACAAAAAAGAGCAACCGATGCAATGGCTACACTAGCATCCTCACAACAATAAGAGGAAGACTTTTGCTACGAGTTCCTAGTGGAAGAAATTCATTTCCCTACTTACAACTCTTGTGACTCCCACATGGTCTATAATATCATAGGATATGAGTCATCCTGCTACAAACATGTCTACGCATACCTATACCGTCAGGTCATTTCTGATGTACTTACCTGGAATGAAAAGAAACACCCTATCTACAATGCCTCACGATATATTCTCATAGCTGATGAACTTTATAGATGAGGAATAGATGGTACATTG
The DNA here is from genome assembly GCA_018584345.1 of Thuja plicata. Lineage (NCBI taxonomy): Eukaryota > Viridiplantae > Streptophyta > Pinopsida > Cupressales > Cupressaceae > Thuja > Thuja plicata. The sequence goes on along the minus strand of MU223727.1, from coordinate 2,719,115 downwards.
CTTAGGTGTCTAGAAAAAGAGGATTTTAAACATGCATTGGCTGAGGTCCATGATGTTGTTTATGGTTCTCACTCTAATGGTCTGACTCTAGCTCAAAAACTGCTGAGAGCGGTTATTACTGGCCAAACATGGAAAATGATGTGTTTAGATATGAAAAGAGGTGTAAGAAATTCCAACTACATGGAAATATTATACATGCTCTAGTAAGGGAGCTAATTCCCTTTATCACACATTGGCCCTTCCAATAGCGAGCATTTGACCTCATCTATCAGATACACCCATCTTCTTCTAACGGACATAAGTTCATCATCATAGCCATTGAATATTTTAGAAAATGGGTTGAGGTGGTCCCACTAATCAAATCTACTGGCCAACTTGTGGCCTTATTCATTCTGAATCACATTATCTGCAGATATGGCATTCCTTCAGCCATTATAACTAATAATGGAGGACAGTTTAAGAACAATAATATGGATGAACTCTGTGAAAAGTTGAAGATCAAACAACACTATTCTTCAATATACTACTCGCAAGGGAATGGCCAGGTGAAGGCCTCCAACAAAAATCTTCTTAAGATCTTACATCATAGTAGTGAACAAGTATGGAAGGGATTGGCACTTGAAAATCAATCCTGCGCTATGGGCTTACAGAATGAGCATCAGAATGCCTAATGGGGAAACACCCTTTGCTCTCATCTATGGAGTAGAAGAAGTATTATCCATAGAGGTAGAAATCCCATATCTGAGGGTTTATCTATGAAGGTTGATCATAGATGAAGACCATAGAGTCTCACAGATACAAGAAATGGAACTTCTGGATGAGCGTCAACAAGTGGAATTTGATCACCTCAGAGCTTATCATAAAAGATTGTCTAGAGGATATAATAAAAAGGTCAAACCAAGAGAACTTTATATTGGTGACCTAGTGTTGAGAGAGAATTCCCGTTGCGAACCTCACTGAGAACAAAAGGTTAAATTTGAACCCAACTTGCTGGGTCCATATATCATAACTACAACATTCAGATCTAGAGCCTATCGACTCTCCACACTTGTAGGAGAACACCTCTGGGAGCCCATCAACACTCTCCATCTAAAGAAGTTCTACACCTAATGCATTCTCGATGACCAACACCATGTACATATTTATGATCCTAAAGAAAAGACTAAAAATTGAAAAAATTCATGAAAACAATGGTTATCTTGGTGAAAACCTAGCAATAGGCACCTTGATGAATTAACAAAAAAATATCAAAAAAAGAAAAAAAAATTAGAAAAATAAAAAAATGGAAAAAAGACAAAAGAAATTTGAAAAAGAAGAAAAAGTGCCTCGATGAAAACCTGGTAAACAGGCACCCTGGTAGAAAAAAATAGAATCTCTGCCAAGCAGGTGAAAACATGGTAAATAGGCACCTCTTGTATTCAAGTGCTCCATCTATCAATCCTCAATCTTGACAAAATCCCTTTTACTTCAGTTTGTGCATAGCTTCCAATCACTTTTGTGACACTCTGGTTCTTCTAAGAACCCTCCTGGCTTGAAACCGATCCAGAGTCATAGTCTAGGGGAAATTGAATTGGATTTTTCCTAGTAGTATGAGTCAAGTTAGCCATCACAATTTGAGTTTTCTACTAGGGGGCATAGGTCCCCAATTTGATCAAGTTTTTGAACCAAACCTAACGCTAGTATTTTATTCATTTCTGAAGGAAAATTTTCTACTGACACACCAGTGTTTATCAACACTCTAATCACCAGTATTTCTTAACACTACCTCTTTGGATACATATGTGTTTCTCAACACACTTTAGATAATGCAACATAAACTTAAGCACTTGATTGATAATAATAAAACACAATGAACTCACAAGCATGATGTTGTTTCTTAACACCCCACATCTAGACAAACGTGAAACAAAATTTTTTTGAAGACATGTTGAAATTTTCTTTGTATGATGTTTGTTATCAATGATTTTTGTTAAGTTTTCCTTTGATTTCTACTTGGTGTGGTCCTGATGATCCCACAATGTCAAATAAACTAAGTGTATGTGGTTAGAGTTTCTACATTCAGGTGGACAAGCCTCACATCCCTCAACTCTATTTACTTGTATGCCAAGGTGAGGATGGAACTATCTCCTTGACTACTATTGATCTATTTGTTTACGCAAGACCATCTTCATGGTTATCTTGGCTCGATATGCATCAATATTTGCGCACCCTTGCAATATCAACTTGAAATAGTGTTTAGGTTGTCTCAGTTGTGGTGTCTCGACACTTACATTAGTTTCCCACATCTTATCTGATGAAAGTCATATAAATATCCTTATGGTTGCAATGGCACCAGTAATGGTTGTATCGACTCTAATGTATCAAACGCTCAATGATGAAAAATTTCAAGCTCAAATTCTAGTGACTAAGTCCTATGATTGCATTCATGATAGTCTTGCATTGTAGCTGCATTGTGTGAAATCTCCATAATATCTCTAATCTCTTTATCCAAAGCGGGGATCTCAATCTCGGTTCGATCAATATTTCTTCTATCAAGTGGTCAAGCTGTGTGTTAAATACAAAGACATCATCAAGTACTTGTGCTAAAAACACCAATTTCATACAAGAGATATTATAAGTATTTGACTGTCCTGATTCCATTTTTGTGATTGAAATCAAACTTTGAGATCATCTTACTTGTCAAATTGGACAGTTGATTTCTTCATTCAACCATAATTGACCGCTTGCATAATTAGTCTTCTAGACTCCAAACTAATGGAAATCTCTCATACTTTTCTTCCGGCCAATCCTACTGTCATAAATTTTGGTCAAAATTGATCAACCCTACCACAATTTGAGGCAAATATGGTCAACAAGATCTCCAATCAAGTGCACATTCTGTCCTAACCACTTGATACCTCTTTCTAGTCATAGCAACTTCTTCTTGCATCATTTTATCAATTAAATTGTTTCTGATCACTAAGGCACTTGGCCATATTTTGATTTCGCTCCCGAGGGGGCAGGATAAGGACATCAACAAATCAGTGATCACATCATCAAGCAAGACCTCATTGCTAGGGGCATCTTAGCATCATTGCATCAAATCAAGTTGAGATCATCTTCAATCAAAGGAAACCTAATCAATGGTCTTATATAGTGATGAATATGCTCAAAACCAGACAAGATCAGTCTTACATGAGTTGTTCATTATTGAAACTAGATACATTGATCAAATTGGCTTCATCAGTTCAAATCAAGTCAATTTGCTTGCTAATAACATATCTTAACGATAATTAGTTTCATCACTTCAAATCAAACTGGTTATTCATTCAAACCAATCAAAAGGCTTAAGAGTTTATGAAAAATGTTCAGTTTCATCACTTCAAATCAAACTGAGCATTCTATTTTATATCTTTTGATCGATCTTCATCCAATCAAGCTCAGACTCGGTCTTTCTTGACAATTATTGTTTCATCACTTCAAATCAAACTATTCTTCATCTCATCACTAACAAGTCTTTAATTCAATGCGTTGATCACACATTAATTCAAAGAGGGGAAAATGTAATGACCTAAAAATGGTCATCTAAACCCTAGACCCCCAATCTTGATCTCTAGTCAAGAAAACCCTAATCTTGATCAAATCCTAAGTCCTAACCCAAGGCAATCCATAACCTTCAATCTGATCTGACCTAAACCAGGGTAGGTCCTAATCTATCACCAAACTTGATTAATTAATTAGTTCTTAAAATCACAACACATTGGCAAAGAAACCTTATGTTATTTATTTAATTAATGTTGATTAAATAAATTATTGAATTCTCAATTAAATTCAAAAAAGAATTAAATTAATAAAGTTGAGTGAAAAGTGAATTTAATCAATTTAATATTTGAAAATGCATTAATATGTCATCATTTTAGTTAACTGAATATCAAAATAGTGTTAGAATAACTGAGAGGGGGAGGGGGGGTGGGGGGGGGGGGGGCATGAATCAGTTAGAATCAGTTTCCTCACAAATTATCCTACAGTCCCAAACTTCTCCAGATGTATACCAAAACAAATTCAATCATATAAAACTCAGCTCGGTGAAAATGTATTTTGTGAGGTTAAACTTTCATCAATAGTATTTACCGAGTGTCGGTAAATTAATAGTGTGATTACTGATATAGGTCAATAAAATAAAGCGTAAAGTAAAATAACAATCCACAGAGTTCATACACATTGACATAAATTTTTAATGTGGAAACCCTGCTAAGGGAAAAACCACCTGGGACCGATAACCCAAAATATTTTCACTCTTCTGAAGTCAGCTCAGTAGAGAGCCAACCCTGTTAAAGATTACAATGCACACTATTATATGTGACCTCGTTAGAGGATTTAAAACTAAGAGTTCTCTCTTGACTATGCATTCACTATGGGGTCAAAAAGAAAACAATCAACATTCTTTGAATGTAATAATAAGGACTCACTTTCCCACTTGGTTAAGAGATTTATCTGTAATAGTGGTTAAACTAATACAGTAATGATCTGATTCAAATACAAAACTGATTTGCATATATTCATATATATTATAAGTACATAATACCTCTGACCAATTTGTACTTCTTCAGTTCATCTCATACTTCATATTTGTTCTGGTCAATAATCCTCTTTCCTCTATTTTCTCGGCAATGTCTACAAAATAACGCTCAGTTCTGTCTTTAACCAGTTTGATCAGTCATGCATAAAATTTTTATGTAAGCATTAGGTGCAAGTATGGTGTGTTTCAAAATAATCTCTTATCTCTTATATATACATCATGTATCATTTAATTTTCATCCTTCAAATCTTGCTGCTTAATCTCTATCGTTCATTTTCCTGCTTGATCCTTCCTCGACATTTGTGTTAAAAACACGTTTCAATCTTTGTCATCTGATCTTAATTAAATTTTCATAACCATTTGATCGAATAAAAAACTTTATATTTTACCTTGAAATGATCAATTTCCAGCTCAGCATCCAAGTTGGCCTCAATTTGAATCAATTTCCCGGTCTTAGTATTAACTGTGTTGTGTCGACAATCCCTAGCTCGATTGTCACTATGCTTGGTATACTTTGTGTTTTACTCGGTTATCACTATCTCTTGGTGTATACAAAACTCTTCATTTAATGACCACATAAACATTGTTTGTTCTAGATCTTCAATACATAAAAATTTTTTTCCACCATAATAACACTCAAATAAGTTGATATCAATGAAAATACATTAACTGATAATGTTTATCATCATTTCTGCAACTCGGTTGAATATCAAAAAATGACTTCAAACATATAATCAGTTGTAGTTCGTCAATGTCTCCCTTTGGCATTGATGGCAAAACAATATGAAATATGCAATATAAAATGCCATACAACAAATACCAAAATTTTTTTCTATAACTGCAACAATTCTATAGCTCTCCCTAGCTTGAATATAATCTGTGTTAGTATAAAAAAGTACCCACCATGCCGAATCTCCCTGTAGTTTTGATGTTTCAGCTCTTGAATCTCTTTGTAGATTAGATGTGTCTTTTCTTTTGATGTTTCAGCTCTTGAATCTCTCTGTAGATTAGATGTGTCTTTTCTTTCATTCTCTGTACTCCTTTAATGAGTAGATATATATCATTGATCAACTTTCTCTCTTGATATTTCATGAGTCTCTCCCTTAGATGGATATATTTCATTGATAAACTCTCTCTATATTTCATTGACATATCTCTCCCTTTGACAACAATGCCAAAATGATGACATTATTTTTCTATTAGTATACTCACTGAAAAACATAGACAGAAAGCATTACCGGCAGATAGCATGCATTACCAGCAAACCATAAGAAGTACCGGTGAAATGCAAGCATACCCGACAGAACAAATATTTTTGAGAAAAATGCTAAGTATAAAAGTGACAAGCATCACTGGAAAACACAAGCATTACCGGCAACATAGTTTTCAGAACTAACCCGACAGGAACAGAAAAAGCATACCTGACGACTAGTTCAAGAAAGGAACATCGACGATCAAGAAAACCGACCATCAGAACCGACAGACAGATCAAGAACTCGCAAATTGTGGATCTGAGTTTTACACGATGGTTAAAGCAATGTAATTCTATTTATAGAGTTTTGTTTTGTTTTAAATCAGAATTTGATGGTCATGCAAGCTTTATGTAAATGCTTTAAAGAATCCTAATGGATCTAAAGCATATCTAACTAAAGACCAAGGTCAAGTTGTAAACCTTGGATCTAGAGTTAACTTGCGCTGCATGAATCAAGAATTGAACCTAAATTTGTATAAATAGATGTTCATACTCAATTGTGAGAACATGAATTCTTTATTATTGATAG
>MU223727.1:2685031-2707377 GCA_018584345.1 Thuja plicata | reverse complement strand
GAATCGGTAATCTACCAAATCTACCAACTTTACAACCAATTAAACTTTAAACACCATTCACAAGATTAACCTTAATAGTAGTAAATGATAACTTAAGCATCCAAGATCATCCAAAAATTTGACACATGGATTTTTATTGTGGAAACCCAAATAGGGAAAAAACCACGATGGGGATTAGTATGCACTAAATGATGTACTCTTCTGAAGTCTTCCCTGTAAGGAGCTTAATCCTGTTAGGAGTTTACAATGACACTGTAAAGTGCTACCCGATTAAGGGATTTACCTTAGGAATGTTATAACCTTTACCCTATTAAGAGTAGCCTTGTTAGAGGACTTAAAAACACAAGTTAATGTGTCACATTGTTAGAGGATTTACACTAAAGATCTGTTAGGATCTACCTTGTTAGGGGATTTCAACTATTGTAACTATTAGGGAACAACATCAACAATGATTTCCAAAATAGAACTACCTCTTCTTGATCAGATCCACTGAAGCATACAATCTCTTCTGAGCATACTTAACTCTTCCCTGGTTTGATCACAACATGCACCATACACCGCACTTGATAAACACACATGATAAACACACTTTGCATTGAACTTCAACCATTATATAATGAACTATTAAGTCCACCACATTGATCAAACCCTAAAATAAAATCACCAAGAATCCCACTCAAATCAAATGAGCTAAACACAAAAATTAAATACACAAAACTTATTTCAAAGACTGCATCAACCTGTAAAATGATTTACATATGAAATTGAGCCAAAGAGTCAAACATGTTTTGACTATAATTAAAATTCCTCAAAAATATTCTCTACATGAGATCATTGATCAATGTGATGCCAGATAATCAACTCCAATCATGAACACACGTCATCAGATCATAAATCTTTCATTGTTAATCACTACAGCATCGATACGGATCACCGATACAAGATCTTCCATTGATAGCTCACGAACATAAACACTTAACCTTTTGAAAAACACTATAACTATTCACCAATCACTTAAGCTTGTTACCAATTAAAAAAATTAGTTATGATTGCAACTGTAGCATCTAAACATTTTTTTTTATCACCATATCCTATGACTGCGTCACAAGATACATTATAGATTTGACAAAATATTCAACTCATCTATCACATGTCATCAATTGTTCTACTAGTTGTACTGTTATACTTCATTCGATTACAACATTCACATAAACTTACTTCAGCAATAGCGGTCATGAATTTGACATCTTGAGACATATCTAGGTCTCCGTTAAAGATAACAACCACTGAAACTCATTGAAACTCATAATCCATCACAAATATGCTTGACAACGTACTAATAACAAAAAGTCAATAGTTGACATCAATAACAATATAATATATGCTCGTCCTATAAGAAAATCACTATGTCATCACCAAAACACACTTACCATCACTACATCAGACATTCCAACAATCTCTCCCTTTGACATTGATGCAAACACTCTATGCTTTACAAATTTTGCTTCACTAATGATGGAAACACTCTCTTAATCTAACATGAAACATGAAGAAAATTTTTTCTACCTTTGTCTTTCACTGGATCTGCATTTACTCTCCCTTTCACTAGACTTATCTCATACTTCTTCACATCATTTCTTCTTTTACACACATCTTCTCCTCTTGTACATACATCTTCTCCCCCTTTGACAACAATTCCAAATACACCTAATATCACCTCTGTAGTACTTGATTAACTAAAGATCATCACTTTCCAGAGTGCTCCCCTTAAGAAGTAGCCTCACAAAATCAATCCACACATAATAATATTTAATGAATACACTTAGACTGATGTAATTGTTGGAAATGAGATAAGTAACTGAGAGGGGAGGGGTGAATCTGTTACTCCAAAACAAATCCTTTGTCCCTTAGATGTCTTAAATAATTTAGCATTGTTACTCAGTTAATTAAGATATTCTTCTGAACTTCCTTCAATGCCCGACTAAACTCGTTCAACACTAAATAACTCATTCTATTCACCAACTGTGCTCGGTCTAAATGTAGACATTTGTGTAAAATCACTCTATAAGTGTAAATATAGGTGTAACATCAATGACAATACACAATTGAATAATTGTCTTCAACAATATCCCTCTTTGGCATTGATGGAAACACAACATGTCATAATACAAAGAATTGTAGAGAAACAAATTTTTTTGTTAATGTCTTTAGCTTCATTCTGATTCTCATCCAAAAAACTCCCTCTGACATCAAAATCTCCCTCTTATTGTATTATTGAAAAACTCTTCCTCTTTTATCTTGTTCTTATGTATTATAGAAAACTCTCCCTCTTTGACAATAGATTTCAAAGACACCATCTCCACAAATATCAATAGTCAGTACTATTTCACTTTGTAATTGCAATGTACTCGAATGTACAAATTCATCTGCAATGTGCTCTGATGTACCTACATCAATTGATAGATCTTCATTGGCGCTAGGGTTGATGCATCACTAAACTATATTTTAGTGAGCTTTAGTTAGGGGAAGCACCCCTAGCTTTCCTCTAAGATACAAGAATGCATCCTTAGGTAAAGGTTTGGTGAATATTTCCACAACTTGTTCTTTGGTATTCACATATTCCAACCTTACTTCTTTATTTTGTACGAATTCTCTCAAAAAATGATTCTTTATTTCTATATGCTTGGGTTTGGTGTGCATCATAGGATTATTTGAAATGTTAATGGTGCTGGTGTTTTCGTAGTAGATAATAAATGACTCTTTTACTTCTTCCTTCATTCCTGACAACAACTGCTTGATCCATATGATGTTTGAACAGTTCACTGCTGCAACAACATATTTTGCCTCTACTGTAGACTGAGAGATACAATTTTGTTTCTTTCTAGTCCATGATACTAACCTCTTTCCAAGAAAGAAAGCTCCACCACTGGTGCTTTTCCTATCATCGACACTTCCAACCCAATCAGCATCAGTGAATTCTTTTAAATCAAAGTTTCCACCTTTTTTATACCATAAATCATAGTCTTCAGTACCCTTCAGATATCTCAGAATTCTTTTTATTTCCATTAGGTGATTATCTCTAGGATTAGCTGAAAATATTGCAACAATACCAACTGCCAATGCAATATCAGGTCTAGTGTGAACAACATATTGCAATTTTCCAATCATGGATCTGTAGTTGGTCTGATCTACCTCCTTTGAATCGTCATCTTTAGACAATTTATGTCCAATACACATGGGTGTTCCAACAGGTTTGGAATCTTCCATACCAAATTTATTAAGTATCTCCTTGATGTATTTTGATTGAGTAATGTAGATACCATCCTTCATTTGATGTACTTGAAATCCAACAAAATTTTTTATCTCATGAAACATAGACATCTCAAATTCTTTACTCATAGCTACAGAGAATGCTTTGCATAGGTCATCATAACCAGTGAATAATATGTCATCAAAAAATATCTCTGCTAACAATATTTTGTTCTATGGTCCTTCTTTGATGTACGGGCTACTATTATCATTGGTTCTCTGAAATCCAATACTTACTAGATATCTATGCAGTCTTTCATACCAGGCTCTGGGTGCTTGCTTTAGTCCAAACAATGCTTTGTGTATCTTGCAAACCATATTCCTTCTACTATGATCAAAAAATCCTTCAGGTCATTCAATGTAGACTTCTTCTTCTAGGATTCCATTTAGAAATGCAGATTTCACATCCATTTGATATACTTTGTATCCTTTAGGTGCAGCATATGCCAGAAGAGATTTGACTCCTTCAAGTCTTGCAATAGGAGAAAAAGTTTCTCCATAGTCAATACCCTCTTCTTGAGCATATCCTTTACAAACTAGTCTGGCCTTGTTTCTAGAAACTTTTCCATTTTCAATCATCTTATTTCTAAAAACCCACTTGGTTCCAATCACATTCTTGTCCTTTGGCCTAGGCACAAGAGTCCAAGTCTTGTTCTTCTCAATTTGCTCAATTTCTTTATTCATTGCTTCTATCCAACTTCCATCATTCAATGCATCTTTAATAGTTCTAGGTTCAAATTCAATTAGTAAGCATGTACCTTTGAGTTTCTTCCTTGTCATTACACCTTCTGTCTGATCTCAAATTATCTGATTAGGTGTAGGATGCCTTTTAACATATCTTGAAAGTACTGGATCTTTTATTCTAGATTCTAGACTTGATCCACTAGGTCTTTCATTCTCAAACATTCTTTCCTATTCCTCTGTCTAATGCTCAGGTTCCACTGTCTGTGACTTGGATCCCTCTGTCTGTGACTCAGGTTCCTTCATCTATGACTTGGTTCCATCTATTTGTGACTCAGTTCCCTCTGTTTGTGACTCAGTCTCTTCTACCAGTAGCTTGGGTTGCACAGTTTGCAACTCAGGTTGCATAGTTTGTGCTAGTATATTTAGTGTTGGATAGTTCTATTGTTCTATCACCATTGCTCGAGTCATAGGTATATTATCAGGTTCATAATACACAAATTTCCTATAGTATTCAAGCTCTTTACTGCTCTTCTCTTCACATTTTTCTACAAACTCATCAATCTTGACATGTACACTTTCTATGAATTTATGAGTAGTAAGATTCAGACATTTGTATGCTTTGCTTTTACATGAGTAACCTAGGAATATTCCTTAATCACTTTTTGCATCTAGTTTTCCATTTCTTGCTTCCTTCAAGATGTAGTATCTACTTCCAAATACTTTTAAATAATGAACATTAGGTTTATAGCCATACAATAATTCAAAAGGTGTCCTGTTAATATCTTTCTTCATTTGAACTTGGTTAAGGGTGAACACTGTAGTGCTGATGGCCTCCTTCCAGTATTTGGTAGTCACATACTTTTCAATCATTAGATTTCTTGCACAATCCATGATGGATATGTTTCTTCTCTCTGCTATTCCATTTTTCTATGGTGTACCAGGGGAAGATAGATGTCTTTTGATTCCTCTCTCAATACATAATTCATTGAACTCATTAGAAATGAATTCTCCTCCTTTTTCAGATCTTAGGAATTTTAGTTTCTTTCATATTTCCTTTTCTACTCTTGCAAGATACCACTTGAATTTCTGAAAATCTTCTGATTTTTCTCCGAGAAACATGATAGTCATCATTCTGGAATGATCATCAACAAATATAATAAAATACTTCTCTCCAATATAGCTTCTTGTTCCAATTGGTCCACATAGATCAGTATGTACCAATTCCAAGGCTTCATCAGTATTGTAATTCTTTCTTTTGAAACTAGTCTTGCTCATGTTTCTGATTTGACATTGTTTGCATATTGCTAACTTGTGTTTGTTTAAAATAGGAATACCTATGACTCTCTTATTCTTTCTTATGTTTACCAGATTATCAAAGTTTACATGACACAACCTTTTATTCCATAACCAGCTTTCTTCTACATGTGCAATAAAGCATGAACCTTCAATGAGATCAAGATAGAATATATTACCTTTAGTTTGTCTGCCAGTTCTGACTAGGTTCCCTTTACCATCTAGGAGCTTGGCCTTACCATTCACGAATTCTACCTCGAAGCCAATGTTGTTTAGCTGTGCTACACTAAGTATATTTCTCCTCAATCCTTCAACCCAATAAGCATTATCACATTTGATTCCTTCTGTCAGAATAATGCAACCCTTTCCTCTTACAGGGCAGGGTTCATCATTCCCAAAAATGACACTCCCACCATCATAGTGTTCAAGATGTTCAAACTTTGTCTTATCACCAGTCATGTGATGAGAACAACCACTATCAATTATCCATGTGTCATTTTTATTCATGTGTTAGAAAAGTGATGTCTTTTCATCTTCTTCATCTGACTGATCCTTAACAACAATATAAACCATTTCTTCTTCTTCATCACTGTCAGAATCTTTAGCAATATAAAATGAATTCTTACCTTTATCCTTGTAGCTTTTGTAGTTCTTGAAATCTTTCATGCCCTTGAATTTGTTGAAATTTTTTTCATCTTTGTCTTCTTTGTTCGGATACTTTGCAGCAATGTGACCAACCTCATTACATGAGAAAAAAATCAATTGTATCTTTCCTCTGTATTTTCCTTTTGCAGATCTTCTTGCAAGTAGTTCTTCAATGATGTCAAGCTCTTCATCATCAGATTCATCATCACTATCACTTTCAATCTGCTTCCCTTTTGAGTATCTATCCTTCTTACCAAGGTTCAGTTTTTCTTTGAATGCAGACTCAAGATTGCTAGAGCTAGGAGAGTAATTGTCAAAGTTGTCCAGCTCAAAATTTGTAAGCCTTCCCACTAATGTATCTAGAGTTATATCTTTATTTCACCTCATCTCTTGAATATCTGAAACTCTAACAGCATAGATAGGAAGTAAATTTCTTAGTACCTTGCTGACTACTATTGCATCTTCAATTATTCCACCTATAGCTCTGATGGCACTCACAATTTTCTTGATTCTGTCACTGTATCCTGTAATGTCTTCTCCTTCTTTCATTTTCATCTGGTCAAATTGTCCTCTTAGACTTTGTGCTTTGTCTCTCTTTACATTTGCATCTCCTCCATGAATGTCCTATAATTTCTTCCACATATCATAGGTTGTAGGGAAGTCCTTGAATTCATCAAATTCTGAGTAGCTGAGTGAAGAAGCTATGTCAATCATCATTATGTTGTGATGCTTCCATTCCATCATCTGTTCTATAGTCATAGTCCCTATTGGCTCCACATATTTTCTCTCCAAAAATTGCAGACCAACATCTCCGATAGTAGATAGATGTAGCTTCATCAGCTTATGCCATGATAGGAAATCTTCTTTGTTTAGCTTAGGGATCTCCCTTCTATAAGACATCTATGATCTTTAGCTTAGGCCTTGAAACCTTCTCTGAAATCACTTGAAGCTCTGATACCAATTATTGGAAACGAGATAAGTGACTGAGAGGGGAGGGGTGAATTAGTTACTCAAATTAAATCCTTTCTCCCTTAGATGTCTTAAATACTTTAGCACTATTACTAGGTTAATTAAGATATTCTTTTAAACTTCCTTCAATGCCCGACTGAACTTGGTCAACACTAAATAACTCATTCTATTCACTAACTGTGCTCGGTCTGAATGTAGACATTTGTGTAACATCACTCTATAAGTGTAAATACATGTGTAACATCAATGACCATACACAATTGAATAATTATCTTCAACAGTAATTGCATCTTCTCTTAATTTAGAGAAGATAAGGGAATGAACCCTAACCTACCTCTTAGGTAATCAAAATTATCCTTAGGAAATGGCTTAGTAAAGATGTTAGCAACTTTCTCCTTAGTTGGCACATCCTCTAACTGTACTTCCTTTTCCTGAAACTGTTCTATAAGAAATTGATATTTGATAGCTATGTGCCTAGTCTTAGAGTGTATCACTGGGTTTTTAGATATGTTAATAGAACTTGTATTGTTACAATATATAACCACTGATTCAGTTACCTTCTTCTATATTCTTTCCAGAATTTTCTTAACCCACACTATCCGAGTACAATTAATTGCAGAAACAACATACCTAGCTTCAATTGTTGACTATGATATATAATTATGCTTTTTACTTGTCTAGGATACAAGTATTTCACCAAGAAAGAATGCACAACCTCTTGTGCTCTTTCGATCATCAATATTACCTTCCCAATCAGCGTTTGTAAACACATACAAAGAAAAATCACCTTTATGTCAATACAAGAGACCATAATCTTCAGTCCCCTTAAGATATCTGAAGATTCTCTTCACTACAACCTTATGAGATTCGTTAGGATTAGAAAAAAATCTAGCTACTAATCCAACAGCATGTGCTATATACTGTCTACTACGTACAACATACTATAGCTTACCAATCATGTACTTGTAAAGTGTCTCATCCACTTCTTTAGAATCATCTTCCTTTGACAATTTGCAACCAGTTACCATAGGGGTACCAATTGGTTTTGAGTCTTCTAGTCCAAAAGTATTTAGTATTTCTCTTACATACTTGGATTAAATTATGTAGATACCATCTATCATCTGTTGAACTTGCAATCCAATGAAAAATTTGATCTCACCAATCATAGACATCTTGAATTCTTTCCTCATCTCATGTGTAAATGATCTGCTCAACTCTTTATTGCTACCAAAAATGATATCGTCTACAAATATCTTTGTAATTAGAAAATTTTCATCTTTCCCAATCTTAAAATACACATTGTTTCTGTCACTTGTTCTGACAAAACCAATTTGAGGGTATGTGTAGGATCATGGTATGCCAAAAAGTGGTGATGTGAAAAAGAAGTCCTGATTGGTAGACTGATTGAAAATAACTATAACTTTCAAATGCTATATCATTTTTAAATATAAAACATGTGTCACATTCTATGCTTCGCCTACTACAATAAATAAATAAAAAAATTCAATTTGATGAAGTTTAGACTAAATTAAGGTGGTCAGACATGAGATTTTTTATATTCTGGAAAAGTTGTAGAAGAAAAATCATAATTAATTATTTACTTGGAAAAAAATTTAAAAAAAATATGTGTCACATTCAGACATTAATCTACTACTTATATATAGAACCTAGTAAAAAACTATTATAATTTGACTGTGTTTAAGGTGGCCAGACATACGCTTACTTCTTATCTTTTTAGTCTTGATTGATAGACTGATTGAAAAATAACTATAACTTTCAAATGGCGTAACATTTTTGAAATCCAAAACATGAGTCGCATTCTATGCTTTTCCTACTGCAATTAAAAACTAAAAAAAATTCAATTTGATGAATTTTAGACTAAGTTAAGGTGGTCAGACACGAGATTTTTAATATTCTAGAAAAGTTGTTTTAGAAAAATCATAATTAATTATTTAGTTGGAAAAAAATTACAAAAAAATATGTGTCACATCCAAACATTAGTCTACTACTTATATCTAGAATCATGTAAAAAAATATTATCATTTGATTGTGTTTAAGGTGGTCAAACATACACCTTCTTCTTATCTGTTTTCTGAAATTTTGATACTACTACATTGAAATTTGAAATTTCACCATATAATTTTTTTTTTCAAAGAAGTGATAGTAGCTTAGAAACTAGATTCAATTTTCTACAGATTCTCTTCTTACACATTTTTGATATAAAATTGATAACTTGTCCAAAGTTTTACGTCAACTTCCCTAACCCTGATTTTCTTAATTTTCATTGCCACTTAAGGCCTAGTTGGGCATACCATGATCATGCACATACCCTTGAATTACATATGAGAGCAACCTCTTATACCATGATCTAGGTGTTTGTTTCAATGCATACAAAGATTTTTGTAATATACACACCATATTCTTACCTTATAGATTAGAAAATCCTTTAGGTTGTTCAATTTATACCTCCTCTTCCAAAATACCATTAAGAAAAGTTGACTTGACATCCATTTGATATACCTTGAATCCTTTATAACCAACATAAGAAAGAAATATTCTTACACCTTCAAGTCTGGCCACAGGTGCAAATTTTTCACCATATTCTAGGCCTTCCTCTTGTGTGTATCCTTTGCACACCTACCTTGCCTTATTTATCACCACTTCACCAGTCTCATCCATCTTTTTCCTAAAAATCCATTTCATAACAATCACATTCTTATCCACCGGCCTGGGCACTAATGTCTAGGTTTTTTTTTCCTCTCAATCTATTCCAATTCTGCTTCCATAACTTTCACCCAAACTTCTTCTTTTAATGCTTCTTTTACTATTTTAGGCTCAAATTTAGATTAAAAACATGTTCCTTCTCTTTCCTTTCTCCTAGTTAACCCACCCGCATTCCTATCTCCAATAATTTGATCAGGTGAGTGATTCAACTTTACATACTTGGAAATATTAGTTTAGTTCTATGATTTCTTTCAATTGTTTGTATGTGTTCATATTTATTGACCCATCTTTCCGTTGGTTCTTATGTAGTGTCTTTATCCACCAATTGCACATCAACAAACCCATGATAGTTTTCAAGTTCCTTCTTGTTGGATTCATCATTCTTTTCAAAAAATTTACTAGTCTAACACTAGAACTTTTCACTATCTTATTTGTTCTTTTGTTCAGGCACTTGTAAGATTTACTCTTAGAGGAATATCCTAAGAATATCCCTTCATCACTTCTTGGATTAAAATTTACATAATTTTCATCTCTTTTAATGTAGCATCTACTTCAAAATATTTTAAAATAATTAACACGTGGTATTCTACCATAACACAACTCATAGGGGGTTTTGTTTGTACCTTGCTTTAACTGAACTCTATTCAAAGTGTAAACTATAGTACTCACTACTTCTCTCAAATAGGTCTGAGCAACACATTTCTAAATCATTAATGTCCTTGCACAGTTAATGATTGATCTGTTTCTTCTTTCAGCAATACCATTTTGCTGATTTGTTCTTGGAGAAGACATCTATCTCTAAATTCCCTGATCTTCATAGTAAGTAGTAAACTGATGTGATGTAAACTAATATCCTCTATCATATCTAAGATATTTCAAAGTCTTACCGGTCTCCTTATCCACTCTAGCTTTATAGATCTTAAACATGTGAAAAGCTTCAAATTTTTTGCTTTAAGAAAATAATCCACATCATTCAAGAAAAATCATCAACAAACAACATGAAGTATCTATCAGCATAGTAAATCCTATTTCTCATAGGACCACACAAATTGATATGAACCAAATCTAAGATATTTTTAGAAGAGTATTTTTTACTGCTGAAACTAGAACTTGTTAACTTTCCAAGCTGAGATTCTTTGCACATTACATTGTCTAGTTTCACTAGGTTGGGCAAACCTCTCACTAACTTCATCTTATTTACTTTGATCAAGTTATCAAAGTTTACATGAAAATATATCTTATGCCACAACAAACAATCTCCAAACCTAGCTAAAAGACAACTCTTAATAGGAGAATTTAGATGGAACAAGTTACCTCTTGTTTGTTCATTGGTAGCAATCAATTCTACCGATTTCCCAATAATTCTGCACATACCTTCATTAAAATCTAATCTAAAAACTTTGGTATTTAACTTAGTAACACTTAAAAAATTGTTTCTTCAATCATCAACCCAGTAAACATCATCACAAATAGTTTTATCATTCAAAGAAATGGATCCTTTACCTTTCACCAAACATGGAGCATCATTCCCAAACCCTACCGAGCCTCTATCACATTCCTCCAACTTTATGAACCTATTTTTATCACCAATCATGTGATGGGTGCATCCACTATCAATAATCCAATTACCATTGTGATTCATGTTAGAAACTAAAGCTCTCTCACCTTCTTCTGAAGGATATTCCTTCACTAATAAAAACACATTTTCTTCTTCATCTCTTCCATCAAATTCCTCATCGATACACCTTCCTCAGGTAAGAAACAAACTTTCATGTTCCTATCCTTGAATCTTCTTGGTTTCTCCTTCCTATCACTGTCAGGGCATCTAGATGCAATATGACCAATTTTGATACAATAAAAGCACTTCAAAGGAAACTTACCCTTGTATTTACCTTTTCCATTAGGAAACCTTCTAGCAATCAATTCTTCTAGATTCTCATGATCTCTTTCTTCAAACAAGATAGATTCATAATCATTAGAGTGACATTTTGAAGAATTATTAAACGTCTCTTTTTCTTTCTTAGATGCTACACGAGTCAATGATGACTTTAAAGAAGCTTCAACTTTAGGTATGCTATTATCACAATTAGTTAGCTCAAATGTATTTAACTTCCCTATTAATGTATCCAAAGTAACATTAAAATATTCTAAAGATCCGAGTTCTTGAATAGCCGAAACCCTAATTGCATACTGAGGTAATAAATTTCTTAACATTTTTCTTATCACATCCTCCTCAGGAAGATTACCTCCAACACTTTGGATATCAAAAACAACTTCTTTGATTCTCTAACTATACTTCTCAATGTTCTCATTGTATTGCATTCTAATCTCATCATACTTTCCTCTTAAGTTGTCAAACTTTACCTTCTACACATGTGGATCTCCACCAAAGATGGTTTTCAACTTCTCTCACTTTTCAAAAGAAGTATCTAAGTCTTTAATATCAACATATTGTGCATTTGGAAGAGTACTTGCAATAGCTTCCATAGTAGCTATATGTTCATGCTTAACCTTCAACTGATCTAGAGTTAGGGTTCTTGGAGGGATAGTATACTTATTTTACACATTTTCCCAATACTGATCAGCCAAGCCCTTAAGATAGAGCTTCATTTGACCGCACCATATGCATTAGCTCTCTCTAGTGAATTTAGGACCTTCCTTTTTCATCATCTTAGATCTTTACCTCAAGCTATTAAGCTTCACCACAATAGAGGACCAGAGCTTTGATACCAATTGTTAGACCTGAGATCAGATTACGAGAGGGGGGGAGGGGGGGGGGGGGAATCGGTAATCTACCAAATCTACCAACTTTACGACCCNCGAGAGGGGGGGAGGGGGGGGGGGTGAATCGGTAATCTACCAAATCTACCAACTTTACGACCCTTAAACTTTAAATACCATTCACAAGATTAACCTTAATAGAAGTAAATGAAAAATTAAGCATCCAAGATCATCCAAAAAAAATTTACATAGATTTATCTCATTGAAACCCAAATAGGGAAAAAACCATAGTGGGGATTAGTACCCACCAAATTATGTACTCTTCTGAAGTACGCCCTATGAGGAGCTTAACCTTGTTAGGAGTTTACAACAACACTGTTAGTGGTGGAGGAGAACCTAGGCTAAATCAAATCCCTATGTTTTGGTTGTGGCTTGTACTGACCCTAGCCAAGTTATTTATTTTATTTTTGACCTTAGAAGGTCTTTCATTTTTGTACCTAGTTGTATTAGACTAGGATCAATCTAACTAGATGTTTAAGGTTTTGAGTGTGTTTAGGGTAATTTAGCCTAAATTGGGAATTTGGGGTCAAGAAGCCTAGGAGGATTAATGTGGCTTAGATTTGTCCCTAAGAAGGCCTTTCTGATGTTTTTACATCATGTCATAATTATTGGAGGTCATTAAACTAAGTTTTAGGCAAAGATAGAAATGTTGCTAAAATGTTGCTTGACAACATTTTGCAACTTTGTAATGTTGTCTGAAAACATTGTGAAGTTTGATTCCATTCGGTGAGTGGAAAAGTTAGTTAAATAGTCACCTTAAAACATGGAGAAGGCATATTTAGAGACCATGAAGCCCATTTCCCAAGGTAATGGTGATGTAATGTAATTTTTTGAATAGCAAGGAGAACTCTATTTTCTGGTTGCATACATAGTTGACTAGTTTTGTGTTTGAGAATTAGTATATGGATTGAATAGTACAAGTTAGTGTTTGATTTGAGTTGTAGAGGTATATTTGAATAACTTTTATTTAGTGTGCAAGTTTCTGTGGGTTCATTAGACTAGATTTGTAAAATATTTTATAAGTAGACTAGTTTTTGGAGTTGACAGGGTGGTTTTGAACAAAATGGTTCCTCCATAGTTCTCCACCGTGAATTTCATCATGGAATGGAGTAATATGGAAGGGGAGTCTCTATATAGTGTATATATGGAAGGAGAGGTTTAGAAGACTGGTTTAGCTATTTTAAAATTTGTTCCCTAGGCAAGATTGGAGTGCCCAGATAGGTGTTTGACAGTGTTCTAACTGATTTTGATTGTAGGGACATAGTGAGTTGTAGGAAACCAAGAATGGTTTTGGAAACCTAGGGGATATAAAAACACCTCCTAGGAAGGATAAGACTCTACCAATCCATTTTGATACATTCCCAAGCATAATTCATCTGACTGCACTTATCTAACCCAATTAGCCCTAGTTGTCCTTAATTCTAGGAATCTAGTGTATGGACACCCTAGGACCCTAAGACCTACAAGATCCTTTGAGTCTTTGAAAATGGTATCAGAATCCTCACCTTGTTTTGGGGTTATTTGGGATTATTTTGCAAGAATTGGGAAAAAACTTGTCAAATAGGGCTACTAGAATAAATAGGCCTAAAAGCAAAATTTAAAGGTGAATTGGGGGATCGTTTGGAACAATTATGATACCCTGCTACGAATATGATCATGTGGAGTTTAGAACATTTTTGAACATGATAAATTTACTTGTAGACACTTGTAGAGTTGAAAGGTTAAAAAGGCACTTGGAATTTTCCAAGGAAGAGTGAAAGAGTGAAGTACAAACTAATGGCAGTTGTCCCCATGTGAAGCACAATATACACCAACTCTTAGAGTGGTAGTGAGGTAGTCCTAGAATAATATAGTGAGGGCTAGTAAGATCCAAAAAAGGAAGCATAGGGTCTTGTGAAGACTAGGAATAGTGGAGGTCCTAGTAGGCTTGTGTGAGCACACTTGGGAATATCTATCAGATTGGTATCAGAGCCAATAAGATTTGTCTTTTAGTGAATATTACAACTAGAAGAGTCAGTAGGAGAGTCTACAATGATGAAAAATGTAGAGTTGGAAAAGAAGGTGGATGATCAAGAAGAAGAGAACAAAATGATCCAAGATAGATTGGCACAATTGGAACACAAAGTGGACCAAGTAGAAGAAAAGACTGAGGAAGTGAAGGATAAGGTTGAAGGAAAGAGTAAGGAGATTTCCTTAGATGATGAGGTCCTTGAAGCTAACCCTATCCTCACTGAAGAACCATTATTAAAAGAACTAAAGGATTTGAGTGGTAAGGCATTGGAAGGAGTTCTTATCTTCACTGGAAATATGGAACCAGGGATAGTCCTAGATTGGATAAAATGACTAGAATATCACTTTGAGTGTGATGGAATACTAGAATCTCAGAAAGTAAAGGTAGCTAAGGCAAGAATTAGAGGGTATGCACTCACTTGGTGGAATTTTATCCAAGATGAGTGAGAGAAGGAAGGAAAGAATCCCATAGCCATGTGGAAGGCTATGGGAACAAAAATCAGAGATGCATATGTACCTAAAGAGTATGAGATTCAGTTGCATAAAAGGAAACAAAGTTTGAGACAGAAAGATTTGGATGTGAACTCTTATACTGAATATTTTCAAAGGCTATGCATGAGGTCTTGAGTTGTAGAAGATGAGAAGGTGAATGTAGCTAGATACCTTAAGGGTCTCAAGTGGACTATTCAAGATGAGATGAGACTCTTAACCCTTGTTACTATTTAGAGATGCCACCAATTTTTTGTTAAGGTGGAAGAGAAGTTAAGAAAGAAGAAAGACTCAAGCACTACCAGAGGTAGAGGTAGAGGAAGATACAATAAAGGATAGAGAGGTGGATATAGTGGTAGAATTTCAAAGACAAATGCTCAAGGAGAGACCAAAATTACTAAATAGAAAGAAGGGAGCTCAAGTAGAGGAGGCTTCAATAGATGAACATGCTCTAATAATAGTGGAATATGAAGGAACAATAGTCAAGGCAGAGGTTCCTACTTTACAAACATGAAATGCTATCACTGCAACCAAATGGGACACCCTGCATATAGGTGTCCAAAGAAAGGCTCTACTTCTCATGGAAATGACAAGAGGGTAAAATTTGTTCAAGAGGAGTCTAGTGGTGGAAACAAACACCCCGAGGTATCATTAGAGTCTGAAGAAGGAGAGAACTTGATGATGAGAAGAACATTAATCAAGGAGCCAATGAAAGAGGAACCAAGCCATAGAAGGTCACTATTTAGAGTGAAATGTAAAATTATGGGAAAATTATGTAGAGTCGTCATAGACTCAAGGTCTACTGACAACATAGTGTCAGAGGAGGAAGATAGCAAGTTAAAGATGAAGATAATTCCACATAGTAACCCATACAAAGTTAGTTGGTTGAACAAAGGACAACATGTCCTTGTGAATGAGGAGGCATGGGTGGACTTCTCCATTGGAAGGTATAAAGATAAGGTTTTGTATGACATCCTACCTATGTATGCATGTCACCTTCTTCTTGGTAGACCATGGCAATTTGACAGACAGGCCATGCATGATGGAGGAAAGAATGCATATTCTTTCAAGAAAGACATTGTGACTTTTAAGATACAATCACTATTAGAACAAGGAGAAAAGAATTCCTTAGGCCCTAATTTCCTTATGGTCATTGAAAAGGATTTTATAAAAGCCTTAGAGGAAGGAGAAGGAGTGAGATTTTCACTGGTGTTGAAACCTAAGGAAGAAAATGTAGACAAGTTAGTCAAGAAGACAAAGATACCAAAAGAAGTGCAAGAGTTGTTGCAGGAGTAAAAGAGCATAGTAAGTGATGGGAAACCATCCACCCTATCCCCTAAGATAGTTTTTAGTCATCAAGTTGACTTTATCCTAGGAGCTACCCTTCCAAATAAGGCTTCCTATAAGATGACCCCTCAACAAAATGAGGAAATTGCCAAGAAAATTCAAGAACTCCTAAGCCAAGGTCTCATTAGGAAAAGCATTAGTCCTTGTGCTATCCCCACTGTCTTAGTACCCAAAAAGGGAGGAAATTGGAGGATATATACTTATTCAAGGGAAATAAACCAAATTACCATTAGATACAAGTTCCCTATACCTAGGATAGAAGACCTAATTGACTGTGTAGGAGAAGAAATGTATTTTACCAAGATTGACCTAAAGAGTAGGTATCATCAAATTAGGATCAATGAAGGGGATGAATGGAAGAAAACCTTCAAAAATATAGAAGGTTTATATGAATGGCTTTTGATGCCATTTGGGCTATTTAATGCCCCATCTACATTCATGAGACTCATGAATGAAGTCCTAAAAGACTACATTGGAAAATTTGTGGTAGTATATCTAGATCATATACTAATCTATATAAAGACTAAAGAGGAGCATCTCAGACATCTACAGATTGTTTTCAAGAAGTTGCATGAAGAGGAGCTGATGATAAATTTGGAAAAATGTGAATTCATGAAGTAGGAGCTGGTGTACCTTGGGTTTGTATTGTCTCAAGGAAACCTAAAAATGGATCCAAGAAAGGCAGAATCCATTCTTAACTGACCTACTGCAAGGACTGCAACAAAGGTGAGAAGTTTTCATGGTTTAGCTCAATTTTATAGGAAATTCATTAAGCAATTCAGTGCTATTTGTTCCCCTATGTGAGATACTATCAAAGGAGGGATGAAAACCAAATTTTTTTGGAATGAGAAAGCTAACCATGGATTTGAATTGTTAAAGAAGAATATTTCCACTCAACCAATCCTAAAACTACCAATTTTTGAGAGGTTATTCATAGTTGAGTGTGATGCTAGTAATGTGGCCATTGGAGATGTTTTAAGACAAGAGGGAAGACCAGTGGCTTTTCATAGTGAGAAGGTCAGTGATGCTAAGAGGAAGTACTCTTCTTATGAGTTACAGATGTCTGTCTAGTCCAAGAATTAAGGAAATGGAGGCACTACTTACTTCCTAAGGAGTTTGTGGTATATTCAGACAACCATGCTCTTAGTTTCCTAAAATCCCAAGACAAGCTTAGTCACAAGCACATGAAGTTGGTGGATTACTTGTAGGCTTACACCTTCAATATCAAGAACAAGAAAGGAATGTAAAACAAAGTAGCAGATGCTTTAAGTAGAAGGATACTAACAACATAAGAAGTAGAGTTGCAGAGCATGGGTACAAAAAGTTTTGAGGACCTATATGTTGAGGATGAAGACTTTGTAGAGATCTACAAGGTATGTAAGGAGCATAAGAACCACTTCCATGGTGAGTTTTCTAATTACTCTTTGCAAAGTGAATTATTGTTTACAGGGAGTCATTTATGTGTCCCTAGGGGATTAATTAGGGAAAATTTGATTCAAGAAAAGCATAATGGTGCACTTAGTGGTCACTTTGGAGTCAATATGACCCAAGAGTTAGAGCATAGGTTTTATTTTTGGCCAAGGATGAACTTAGATGTTAGGAGACATGTGGAGTGTTGTGTATTATGTTTGAAAGACAAAGGAACATCCTCGAATGTAGGCCTTTACCAACCTCTTTCCATCCCAAGTACACCATGGGAATGCTCAAGTATGGAATTTTTTGTAGGGTTACCAAGGACCAAACTAGGATTTGACAGTATATATGTCATAGTAGACAGGTTTAGCAACATGACCCATTTTTTTCCTTTCAAGATAGTCCATGATGCAAGTCAGGTAACTCATCTATTATTCAAGGAGGTGGTCAGAATTCATGGGTTACCATTGAGAATAGTGTCAGAAAGAGATACAAAATTCATGAGCCATTTCTGGATGACACTATGGAAAAAGCTAGGAACCAATTTGTCTTTTGGGTCTGCATATCACCCTCAGACTGATGGTCACACTAAGGTACTAAATAGGAGTCTAGGTAACCCCCTAAGGTGCTTAACTAAGGAGTATGGTCAAGATTGGGACCAACTCATTGGATAAGCAGAGTATGCCTATAATGACACTGTCAACAGAACCATAGGGAGAAGCCCCTTTGAAATATTCTATGGACTACACCCTAGAGGGATATTTGAGTTCAGGGAGTTGAAAGATGGAGCTAAAGGAACTGGCTTCACAAAAGGTTTTGTACAATCTATGAAGGAAGTGCATGAGACAGTCAGGAAGAATTTGACTGAGAATACTGAGAAGATAAAGAAAAAAGTGGATGAAAGAAAAAGGGATGTCCAATTCCAAGTAGGGGATCTAGTAATGGTCCATCTGAACAGGGAAAAATTATAGAAAGGAGTGCCTAATAAGCTACAGATGAGAAAGATTGGCCCATGTACCATTCTAGCCGAATATGGAACCAATGCATATAAAGTAGAACTTCCAAAGGATGTTGGTTTATCTCCTGTGTTCAATGTGGCAGATTTGGTTTCATATAAAGGTCCTATGCTAGATCCAAATTAGAGTTTGACTAAGTTGATACAAGAAATGGAGGGACTGAACTTACCCTCTTCACCTTCCAAGAAAGTAGAGAAAATACTAGATTCAAGAGTCTACAAATAGACTAGGAAGAAGGATTACAAAGAAAATATGGTGAAGTGGCATGGAAAAGATGATGCAGAGGCTACATGGATCAGGGAGACAAACTTCAATAAGTTGGGCATTGATTCCAACTTTCTCAATCAAAGGGTGGATTAAAATCTTTCTATTTGGGGAGGATGGTGCAGGAGAACCTGGGATAAATCCAATTCCTATTGTTTTTTTGTGTCTTATACCGAACTTAGCCAATTCACTTGTTTTCTATTTTACCTTAGATGGTCTTGCATGTTTGTACCTAGTTAGACTAGACTAGGATCAATCCAACTAGATGTTTAAGGTTTTCAGTGTGTTTAGAGTAATTTAGCCTAAATTGGGAATTTGGGGTCAAGAAGCATAGAAGGATTAACATGGCTTAGATTTGTGCCTAAGAATTCCTTTATGATGTTTTTACATTATGTCATAATGATTGGAGGTTGTTAAACTAAGTTTTAGATAAAGATGTAAAAGTTGCCAAAATGTTGCTTGATAACATTTTGCAACTTTGCAATGTTGTCCGACAACATTGTCAAGTTTGATTCTATTCGGTGAGTGGAAAATTTAGTTAATTGTAGTGGCCTAAAAACATAGATAAGGAATATTTAGAGATCATGAAGCCCATTTCCTAAGGTAATGGTGATGTAATGCAAGTTTTTGAATAGCAAGAAGAACTCTATTTTCTGGTTGCATACACAATCGACTAGTTTTGTGTTTGAGAATTAGTAGATGGATTGAATAGTAAAAGTTAGTGTTGGATTTGAGTTTTAGAGGTATTTTTGAGTAACTTTTGTTCAGTGTGCAAGTTTTTTTGGGTTCATTAGATTAGATTTATAAAACATTTTGTAAGTAGACTAGTTGCTGGAGTTGACTGGGTGGTTTTTAACAAAATGGATCCTCCATAGTTCTCCACCATGTATTTCATCATGAAATGGAGGAATATGGAAGGGGATCATTTGTATAGTGTATATATGGAAGGAGAGGTTCAGAATACTTGTTTAGCTATTTTAAAAGTCATGTCCTAGGTGAGATTGGAGTGCCCAGCTAGGTATTTGATAGTGTTCTAATTGTTTTTGATTGTAGGGACATAGTGAGTTGTGGGAAACCAATCATGGTTTTGGAAACCTAGGGGATATATAGACACCTCTTAGGAAGGATAAGACTCTACCAATCCATTTTGATACATTTCCAAGCATAAGTCATCTGACTGCACTTATCTAGCCCAATTAGCCCTAGTTGTCCTTAATTCTAGGAATCTAGTGTATGGACACCCTAGGATGCTAAGACCTACAAAATAATTTGAGTCTTGGATAATGGTATCAGAATCCCCACTTTTGTTTTGGGGTTATTTGGGATTATTTTGCAAGAATTGGGAAAAACCTGTCAGATAGGGCTACTAGAAGAAATAGTCTTAAAAGCCAAATTTAAAGGTGAATTGGGAGATCGTTTGGAATAATTACGATACCCTGATACAAATGGGATCATGTAGAGTCTAAAAAGTTCTTGAAAATGAGAAATGTCCTTGCAGACACTTGTGGAATTGAAAGGTTGAAAATGCACTTGGAATTGTCCAAGGAAGAGAGAAAGAGTGAAGTACAAACTAATGGTAGTTGTCCCCTTGTGAAGCACAATATACACAAAATATTAGAGTGGTAATGAGGTAGTCCTAGAATAAGATAGTGAGGGCTAGTGAGATCCTAAAAAGGAAGCATAGGTTCTCGTGAAGACTTGGAATAGTGGAGGTCCTAGTAGGCTTGTGCGAGCACACTTGGGAATATCTATCAGTTAGGTGCTACTTGGTTAAAGGATTTACCTTAGGCATGTTGGATCCTTTACCCTATTAAGAGTAGCCTTATTAGAGGGCTTAAAAACACAAGTTAATGTGTCACCTTGTTAGAGGATTTATAATAAAGATCTATTAGGATCTACCGTATGAGGGTATTTCAACTGCTATAACTATTATAGAACAAAAAAAATAATGATTTGAAAAATAATACTACCTCTGCTTGATCAGATCCACTGAAGCACAAATTTTTTTCTAAGCATACTTAACTCTTCCCTAGTTTGATCGCAACATGCACATTACACTGCACTTGCACAACACAGTCTACATTGAGCATCAACCATTATATAATGATCTATTAAGTCCACCGCCTTAATCAAACCCTAAAATGAAATCAACAAGCATCCCACTCAAATAAAACAAACTAAACATAAAAAACTAAATGCACAAAACATATTTCCAAGACCGTGTCGGCCTATACAATGACTTACATATGAAATTGAGAAAAAGAGTCAAACACATTTTGACTATAATTAAACTTTGTCAAGAATATTCTCTACATGATAACATCGATCAATGTGATGTCATATCACCACCTCCAATCATGAACACACATCATCACATCATAAATCATTCATAGTTAATCACCGCTGCATCGATACCGATCACCGATACAAGATCTATCATTGGTATCTCAAGAACATAAACACTTAACTAGTTGAATAACACTATTTTTTTTCACCGATCACTTAACCTTCTTACCAATTACTCAAAGTAGTTGCGATTGAAATTGTAGAATCTAAACATTGTTATCACCATATCCTATAACTGTGTCACAAGATACATTATAGATTTGCCAAAAATTTCAAATCATCTATCACATGTCATCAATTGTTCTAGCAGTTGTATTGTTATACTTCATTCGATTAAAAATGTCACATAAACTTAATGCATTAGTAACGTTCATGTATTTGACATCCAGAGACATACCTAGGTCTTTCTTAAAGCTAGCAACCACTAAAATTTACTAAAACTCACAATTCATCACAAATTTGCTTGACAACATACTATGAACACAAAGTCAATAGTTGACATCAATGACAATATAATCACTGATCATCCTGTAAGAAAATCACTGTCATCACCAAAACACACTTACCATCACTGCATCAGATATGCCAACAATATATATATATATATATACATATATATATATATACATATGTACATATATATATATATGTACATATATATATATATGTATATGTATATATATATATATATGTATATATATATATGTATATATATACATATATATGTATATATATATATATATATGTATATATATATATATGTATATGTATATGTATATGTATATGTATATGTATATGTATATATGTGTATATATATAGATTTACATAAATTTATTTTTATTTATGTAATATTTTCTTTTGCGTTTGTAGGTGCTCATTTTTCTCCCTCTCTTTTGTGCTTGTGCTTTTGTTTTTTGACATTATTACATATTGTATCTTTTATGCCTTATATATATATTAGTACATAGCTATTATTTTCTTTATATTTTTTTTATCGCTATTAGTATTTTTTTTTTTAATATTTTTTGCATTACTATTTATTTTTTCTAATTTTCT
>MU223727.1:2670384-2684931 GCA_018584345.1 Thuja plicata | reverse complement strand
TTTTCATTCGAGAGGGACAAAATCGCCTACGACTTTATATTTTTTTCTTAATTTGAAAAAAAACTTCGCCATCATCATTAAAAAATTTCCCCTAAATTAATGTACGATTCGCCAAGATTTTACACTTCTTCCTAGGAGGGGGTTTCTTAAAGTTATCCCTGGCGACCTTGTTAGAGGATTTAAAACTAACAATTTATCACTTGACCTAGAATTCACTATGCTGTCAAAATAAAAATCTTTTGATACTCCTTAGGATGTATCTCAATATATTAAGGATGGTTAAATCCCACTTGGTTAAGATATTTTCTGAATCAATGGTTAAACTGAGTCAGTAAATGATTTGTTTGTTAATACAACTTTGAATTGCAGATCTTCAGATCTATTGTAAGTCCATAATAACTCTTCTGATCAATGTTCTCTTCAATTCCTTTGCTCCCGTTCTTTTTGCATTGTGAATGTTGTTGCTTCTCTATTTCTTGGTGTCCGTGGAATTCTTGGCTCTCTTCTTCATCCTGTATGATCAGATCTGCATGAAGAATTTTATCTTCACTACAATTACTCTCATAATTCCTCTTTTGATAATGAATTACTTATCTCTTTACATAGAAATGATTTCATCGTTCATTCTTCTTATTTTCTTTGTTGATCATTTCTTGATCTGTAAAGCTCGCCATGCTTCTTTTAGCTTTATTCCATAAATCTCTCCTTATATTTTGGAATAAAACATTCTTTTAAATATCCTTCTTATGTTTAGCTTTTAACTGATCAATATAAATAAAGCAAACAATCAGTTAACTCTAAATATAGCTCTACTAGCTAAGTTGTTTTTCATTTTCTAACTTCAGTCCCCATCGGTCAACACTCCAGTTGTTCTCGGTGACTACTGCAGATAGCTCGGACATCAAATTTAGTTATGTTTGGTGACAACTGCATTTAGCTTGGTAATGCTTTCTCAGGTATCACTTGCTCAGGTAACACTATTTGTCGGTTAATACTATGAACTTTTGTGCTCGGGGTTCACTATCCATTTGGTTTTACTGTCACTCGATGTATATGATTACCGATGACAAAAACTATCTCTTCAGATCTTTAAGTGTTGTGACAATATGTGCATGAACAATCATACTATATCAAGTTGACATCAATGACAATACAATACATTAACTGATTTAATGTCTTGCATTTACTTTTTGCAGCTTGGTGATCATCGGCTTTTCATCTTAAAAAATTCAATCAGTTATAGTTCATCAATCTCTTCCTTTGGCATTGATGGAAACATAATACCACAATATGAAATATATCATTTTTAGTTCATCAATCTTTGCCCAACTATTTTTTCTATAACCAATACAAATATCTGACTCTCGGTAAGCTCTTCTAGTTTAGATTTGATTCTTGTAGAGTACTTTCTTCATTCTGTATTCCCTTCACTAGATAGATGTAGAAACTTTTGATTATGTCTCTCCCTTTGTTGTAGAATCTCTTCTCCAATTCTCTCCCTTAGATGGATGGTTGTTTCTTTGAATCTTTCTCTGATGTTTTCTCTCTCTTTGACTATTTCTCTCCCTGATGAATATTTCTTCTTCTCTCCCTTTGGATGATCATGATAGATATTTCATAATTGGATCTCTCTCTCTCTCTCTCTCTCTCTCTCTCTCTCTCTCTCTCTCTCTCTCTCTCTCTCTCTCTCTCTCTCTCTCTCTCTCTCTCTCTCTCTCCCTTTTACAATAATGCCAAACTTAAATATATCATGAATCTCACTTTTCCATCAACAATACAACTCTGTAGTAGCCAACAATATCTCTGGTGTTCAGTGCAGATTAGTACCTTCTTGCACTGATGTATCATTTCACTCCATTTCTTAGCTTGCATCAACATGATTGACCATCTGATAATGTGTAGGCTTATGCAGCCTCCTAGTCAGCTTAGTGACTAGTAGACAAGGGTCGAACCCATAGTCTCTTCCTCAGGTACTCAAATTTATCTTTTCACAATGGATTTGTGAATATGTTTGCTAATTGTTCTTTGGATTGTACATATTTAATTATCACTTCTTTCTCTTGTACTTGTTCCCTTAAGTAATGATACTTGATAGAAATGTGCTTTGTCTTAGAATGCATGACAGGGTTCTTTGAAATGTTGATAGCACTTGTATTATCACAATAGATAATTAATGGTTCAAGGATTTTCATATTCATGTCTTCCATTAATTGTTTGATCCATGCAATGTTAGAGAAATTTGTAGCAGCAAACACATATTCTTCTTCTGCAGTTGATTATGAGATGCATCCTTTCTTTTTACTTATCCATGTGACAACTCTGTCACCCATGAAGAATTCTCCTTCTTTTGTGCTCTTTTTGTCATCTATGTTTCTAGCCCAATCAACATTTATATAGACTTGAAGCTCAAATTTTCCTTCTTTATTAGACCACAAGCCAAAGTCTTTTGTATTCTTTAGATATCTTAGAATTCTTTTGACAGCAATCATGTGTGATTCCTTGGGACTAGCAAAGAATCTTGCAACTATTCTAACTGCATGTGTTATATCTAGTCTAGTATGCACAACATACATGAGTTTTCCAATCATAGATCTATATAAGGTTTGATTTACCTCGGCTGACTTGTCTTCTTTTGTCAATTTGCATCTAGTCGCCATAGGTGTTCCAACTATTTTGGAGTCCTCCATTTTGAATATCTTCATAACTTGATGTATTTGGATTGTGTGATGTAGATACCTTAATCCTATTGTAGAATCTATACACCAAGAAACATTTTGATCTCCCCAAACATTGAAATCTCAAACTCTTTTCTCATTTCATCAACAAATTATTTGCATAACATATAATTACCTCCAAATATGATATCATCAACAAATATCTCAGCAATCATAATGTTATCATCAATATCATCTTTTAAATATAGATTACTATTATCACTTGTTCTTACAAATCCAATACTTATGAGATAAGAGTGAAGTCTTTCATACCATGATCTCAGTGCTTGTTTCAATACATACAAGGCTTTGTCCAGTCTACAAACCATGTTTCTCTTGTTAGGATCAACAAACCCTTATGGTTGTTCAATGTATACCTCTTCTTCTAGCATTCCATTTAGGAATGCAGACTTGACATCCATTTGGTATACTTTGAATCCTTTGTAAGAAACATAAGCAAGTAGAATTGTTAATCCTTCTAGTCTAGCAATGGGTGCAAAGGTTTCTCCATAGTCAATACCTTCTTCTTGTGCAGACCCTTTGCATACTAATCTTGCTTTGTTCCTCGTGACCTCTCCATTCTCATTCAGCTTGTTTATGAATATCCATTTGGTACCAATGACATTCTTTTCATTTGGTCTAGGTACTAATCTCCATGTTTTTTTATTTTCAATCTGCTCAATTTCTTCATTCATATCACTAACCCATTCTTGATTCTCAAGTGCAGTACTGACCGATTTAGACTCAAAATCACAAATAAAATATCTAGTGTTCAGTGACTTACTTCTTGTTCTCATTCCAGCCTTTTTGTATCCTATGATCTGGTTTTGTGGATGGTGTCTTTTGACATACTTGGCATGTATCGGTTCAGATCTCTATTCATCATTTTGATCATCATCTTGACCTTCATTTTGATCTTCATCGCTTGGTACATCATTGTGAGTAATTTCCTAATTTTTGGTGTGTGTAGCCTAATGCTCGGGTGCATTATTCTGTTGCTCGGTAGCGATACACTATTGTTTGGGTAGAGTGTCAAGTTCTTCACTGTAGAGAAATATGTTGTAATCTTCTAGTTTCTTTCTACTTTCCTCATTATTTTTCTTGGAAAATTTGTTTACTTGATATTTGCACTTTCAATTATTTTGTTAGAGGATTTTTTAAGACATTTATAAGCCTTGCTTTTGGTAGAATAACCTAGAAATATTCCTTCATCACCTTTGGAGTCAAGCTTTCCATTTCTATCATCTTTGAAAATATATCATTGAATTCCAAAAAATCTAAAGTAACTTATATTAGGTGTGTATCCATAACATAGCTCATAGGGTATCTTATTTTTGTCTTTCTTCAATTGAACTCATCTTAATGTGTAGACAACAGTACTGATAGATTATCTCCAAAAAAAATTTGTGATTCCTTTCTCAATCATTAGTGTTCTGTCACAATCAACAATTTATTTGTTCCTTCTTTTAGCAATCCCATTCTGTTGTGGTGTTCTCGATGCAGAAACATGTCTTGTTATTCCATGCTCATTAGAAAAGTTAGTGAATTCATTAGAAATAAATTCTCCTCCTCTATCTGATCTTAGATATTTTAGTTCCTTTCCACTTTATTTTTCAACTATAGATTTATACCATTTAAACATCTTAAATTCTTCTGATTTCTCTTTTAAGAACATAAGATTCATCATTCTAGAATAATCATCAAAAAATAGAATGAAGTATCTATCACCATATTAGCTCTTTGTTCTCATTAGTCCACATGAGTCAGTATAGACTAGCTCTATAATAGCATTATATGTGTAGGTTTTTCTAATGAAACTAGACTTTGTCATTTTACCTTTTTGACAATTCTTACACATGACATGGTTGGGTTTTGACATGCTCGGTAAGCCTCTTACTTTCCTTTTATTAATGCTTATCCTAACCATGTTTTCAAAATTCACATGACATAACCTTTTATGCCACAACCAAATGTCTTCATTTCTATCCAATAAACAAGTGGTCAAAATATCATCAAGATAGAATAGGTTATCTTTTGTTTGTTCACCAATACTGATCAACCTTCCTGATTCATTATAGATCTTTGCCTTTTTTTTTTCTCAAATGCAACTTGGTGTCCTGTGTTATTTAGTTGTGAAACACTCAATATATTATAGTTAATTCCTCTCACCCAATATGCATTTTCACATCTGGTCAGATTATTCAAAATGATTGTTTCTTTACCTTCAACTAGACAAGGTGAGTCATTACCCATTCTTACTGATCCACCATTATAATATTCACAAGTTTCAAAATTTTCCTTATCTCCAGTCATGTGGTAAGTACAACCACTATAAATAATCTAGACATCATTTTTACCAACCTTAGATATGAGTGTTGTCTCAACATACCTTTCTTCTTCGTATGAATCATCCCTCATAGCAACAGATACCACCTCAATATCTTCATTAGACTCGATGTCAGTATTATCAATTTTTTTCTCAGCCAGGTAACAAGCCTTCTTTCCTTTGTCCTTTTAGTCTTGATTGTCTCTTCTGTCAAATTGTTGGTTGCTTCGGTAATCTTAGTTATCACCTCTATCAAACTTCTTTTCATAAGATATTTCATTGTTTTTGTCTTCTTTTCTCTTGTTAGGGCATCTAGCAGCAAAGTGTCCAATCTATTTGCAATTAAAACATACCAATGGTAATTTACCTGTGTATCTAGCTTTGCCTCTCTACAATATTCTAGCCATTAGTGCTTCAATCTCATCAAGTTCTTGTTCATCACTATCACTTTCACTATCATTTCTCATAGTGTGTTTATTACTTGATTTACTTTTTTTCAGAGAAGATTTGAATTCAGACTCAATAGTTGTTAAGACACTGTTGTCAAAGTTATTCATCTCAAATGAAATAAGTCTACAAATCAAACTATCTAGATTAAAATTGTTATTTTCTACTACTCATTTCTTGTATAGAAGATACTCTAATAGAATAAATAGGCAGTAAGGTTCTTAGAATTTTACTTACCACTATTTATTCTTCAAGTATGCCTCTTACTCCTCAGATAGCATTAACAACCTCTTTGATTCTACTGTTGTACTGAGTGATGTTTTCTCCTTCTTTCATTCTTAGGTCATCAAAATTTCCTCTTAGGTTTTCAGCTTTAGCCCTCAGGACATTTTTATCTCCTCCATGTACTAGATTGAGTTTGTCCCACATTTTCTTTAGAGTAGTGCATGATTTGACATCTTCAAATTCAGCATCAGAGAGTGAGGAAGAAATTTATACCATCATATAATTCTGTTCATGCTTTTCTCTCAATTGATCAACTGTCAGAGGTCCAGTAGGTAAAACACATTCAGTATCCAAGTACTGTATGACATCATTTCTGGTACCTCATAGGTGGTCTTATCCTGATTTTTCATGATGCAAAGTTGTCTTTGTTCAACTTAGGCACATCCCTTTTTCTCATCTTGTGATCTTTATCTCGAGTCTTAAAACTCTCTTCCAAGCACACAAGCTCTGATACCAATTATTTGAATAATTGAGAGGGGGTGGGGGGTGATTGAGTGGCCTAAAAAATTAATCCAATAATCCAACCAAAAATTTATACCACAAATATAATTCCTCTAGTTATCTTCAATCCTACAAGATGTATGCCTTTATCAAAATAGTTGAAAGTACAAATGTAAAGATTGATGAATTTGTAGAAAAGAATGAACTAGAAAGCACAAAATAACTAGAGGACTATAAAAATTTTGTATACTGTGAAGGACCCACAACTCTACCTTAGCAACAGTGCTTAAATCCATAACAACATAATGTTGCAACCGATGGTCAGAATGTTGTTACCGATGGTCAGGATAATGATTAAGATAATATGCAAGGTAATGAAGATCAAGCTGATATACAAAGAGTTGTACCTGTACTTGCAAGATATGTAGGAAGGAACCATCTAGAGGACCAGATCATAGGAGATAATAAAGCTGGTACAAGAACAAGAAGTAAGTCTTTAAACTCAAATTGCTTAATTTGTGAGTTTGAACCAAAATATGTCAATGCTGCACTAGATAATGAAGAATGGATAAGTGCTATGAATGATGAGATTGAACAAATTGAGAAGAACAAGACATGGTCACTTGTGACAAGACTAGATGACAAGAATGTCATCGGTACAAAATGGATATTCAGGAACAAACTGAACAAGAATGGAGAAGTCACAAGGAACAAAGCAAGACTAGTATGCAAGGGGTATGCACAAGAGGAAGGTATAGACTATGGAGAAACCTTTGCACCCATTGCTAGGCTAGAAGGAGTAAGAATTCTACTTGCTTATGCTGCATACAAAGGATTCAAAATATATCAAATGGATGTTAAGTCAGCATTCCTAAATGGAATACTTGAAGAAGAGGTATACATTGAGCAACCAGAAGGGTTTGTGGATCCAGACAAGAGGAACATGGTATGTAGACTTCAAAAAGCCTTGTATGGATTGAAACAAGCTCCTAGAGCCTGGTATGAATGACTTCATTCCTATCTAATAAGTATTGGATTCATGAGGAGTAGTGAAAATAGTAATCTTTATTTGAAAGAAGATACTAATGCTAACACTTTGATCGCTGAAATATTTGTTGATGACATCATATTTGGAGGCAATGATATGCTATGCAAATCATTCACTGATGAGATGAGAAAAAAATTTGAGATGTCTATGTTCAAAGATATCAAGTTCTTTCTTGGTCTACAGATCATTCAACAAAGTGAAGGTATTTTCATTACACAATCCAAATACATCAAAGAAGTTATGAAAATATTCAAGATGGAAGATTCCAAACCTGTTGGAACACCGATGGCTACTGGATGAAAATTAACAAAGGAAGACAAGACAACAGAGGTAAATCAGACTCTATACAGATCCATGATAGGAAAACTCATGTATGTTGTACACACTAGACCAAATATTGCACATGTAGTAGGAATTGTTGCTAGATTTTCTGCTAACCCCAAGGAGTCACATATAACTGTTGTGAAAAGAATTCTAAGATATCTAAAGAATACTGAGGAATTTGGCTTATGGTATAGAAGAGAAGGCAAATTTGAACTGAAAGTGTTTATCGACAATGATTGGGCTAGAAATCTTGATGACCGAAAGAGAACAACTGGAGGAGCATTCTTTATGGGTGATAGACTTGTCACATGGATTAGCAAGAAACAAGGATGCATCTCTCAATCTACTGTAGAAGAAGAATATGGTGTTGCTACTGCAAACTGCTCAAATATTGCATGGATCAAACAGTTGCTAGAAGGTATGCATATGAAGATCATAGAACCAGTAATTATCTACTGTGATAACACCAGTGCAATAAATATTTCAAAGAATCCAATCATGCATGCAAAGACTAAACACATTGCCATCAAGTATCATTATTTAAGAGAACAAATTCAAGAAAAAGAGGTCATACTTGAATATGTGCAATCAAAAGAATAATTGGCTGATATCTTCACCAAGCAACTGCCCAAGGATACATTTGAGTACCTGAGAAAAAGACTAGGGGTCAAACCCATGTCTACCATTCAGTAAAAGGACTGAAGGCTGCATCAGCCACATATATTATCAAAATATCATTCATGATTGATGCAAGCAGAAAATGAACTTCAAAGCTACATCTATATACAGAAAGGGATATATCAGAACCGAGAACTAGAACATATTGTTATATTGATGATGGATAAGGGAAATTCAAGAAATATATTATGGAGAGAGGAAATTGTTTGACAGAATGTTAGATATTTGACAAATATTTGTTTGGCATTGTTGTCAAAGGGAGAGACTGTATCCATATTATCACCAGAAAACTATTCATTATCAGATTACTCCAAACAGGGAGAGATCATATCCATAGGGAGAGTATTTGTATAAAAAGTTACAAATAAAAGACAGTGACATCAAGAAGAAAAAAAGTCAAAAGAGAGAAATTGATACAAACAAAGGTCACAACACATCAGAAGAAGAAACAAAGAAAGCTGCAAGAATCAAATCTAAGCTAACACTGAGCTTACCGACGGTCAGACATTTTTTAGTTATCAAAACAAACTGTTTGGTAATTTGGTGAATCTCAAGAATTGTATTTTATATTGTATTAGAAATAGTATAGTGTGATAATATAGTGTGTTGCCATCAATGGCAAAGGAAGAGATTGATGACATGTAACTGATTGAATATTTGATAATGTTAAGTTGAAGATGATGCAAGACATTAAATCAGTTAATGGTTTGTATTGTCATTGATGTCAACTTGATATCATCTGTACAACATGTACATAATGCCGAAGAATTTAGAGAATCAATGGAACAATGATTATGCTTTTATCAATGCATAAAATTCATGTATTCACTGAGTGACAGACAACACCGACAGAGTGCACACCACTGGTAAAGACAGAGATAAAGTCATAGTGATGCCTGACGAGCAGAAGATAGTGTTTCCCAATGAAGAAGAATCCCAGGATGCCTGACAAGCTGAAAAATAGACTTTCCCAATGAGAAAGATCCAATGATGCCCGACAGATGAAGATTCTGAAGCTAACTGAAGATACACCGACAAAACTGGCAGTTGTCACTGGCGACGAACTGCAGAATTGACCGACAAAATAGAGAGATAGAAAATGACAAAATATCTAGCTGGCAGAGATTAAGAATCAAATTATCTGGTTGTTTTATTTGTTTTATTGAACCATAGTTAAATCAATTGATTTATACCATTGGCAAGAAGATAAGCATGAGATAAATCAGGAGTTAAAGCCATAAATCAAATTGGCTGGATTGTTTTTCATGCCAAGAATCAAGAATCAAGAATTAAGGAATATCATGTCTATATAAGAGACAAGCATAATTCATTTCCAAAATCACTCAGATACATGGGGGAGTGAATTGAAAGAAGATGCTGAAGAGAAACTGGTGAAGGATAAACTTCATATAGTCCTGATCAATCAAGCTAAGGGAGAGATAAAGAATTTTGTAGACACCCACGAACAGTAAAGCATAGCATCACAGAGCAGAAAGTGTGAAGTACAAAGGAATTGAATTGATACATTGATCAGAGAGGTAAATTACATAAATAGATTTGAATATCTGCAATTCAAAGTTGCATTAGAAACAGGTCATTGTGTTTCAGTTTAACCATTGAAGCATTAAGTCTCTTAATAGAGCAGGACTTAACCATCTTCTATAATTGAGGTATATCCTAACAGATTACCAAAAAGGTTGATTCATGATAGTAGCAGTGTTCTTACCTAAAGCCTATTGACATTCTAAGAAGGAGGCTGATTCAAGGATGGTAGTAAGATTAGCATAAAGCCTATTGATAGTCTAAAGACTGATTCAAGGATGGTAGCGTAGATGCCAGATACAAAGTGACAACCTATTTTTAAAAATATTATAACAAGGTCACACTTAAGAGTGTGTTTGTAACCTTTAACAGGGTTGGCTCCTAACAAGGCTCACTTCAGAAGAGTGAAAATTTGCGGTACCGGTCCCAGTGGTTTTTCCCTTAACAGGGTTTCCACGTTAAAATCCTTGTGTTATGTGTGTATGGTTTATTACTTTATTGTTTTACATTTCACATATGCATTTCAGGATTGATTGGTATACTCTACATATTTACTAAGTATCGGTAAATGAGTTTAACTGCTTATCAGTAATCAAGGAGAATAAGGACAAACAAGGTAAACCGACAGACAGTTATTTATTTCAAGTATTTCAAAGGCATACATCTTGTAGGGACTTAATAACATGAGGTGTAATAATTGGTGGATTAAAGTTTAAAAGATAAATTTTTGAGGCCACTGATTCACCCCCCCCCTCTCAGTTATTACTAACAGTTTTCTCCTTCTTTCATTCTTAGGTCATCAAAATTTCCTCTTAGGTTTTCAGCTTTAGCCCTCAAGACATTTTTATCTCCTCCACGTACTAGATTGAGTTTGTCCCACATTTGCTTTGGAGTAGTGCATGATTTGACATCTTCAAATTCAGCATCAGAGAGTGAGGAAGAAATTTATACCATCATATAATTTTGTTCATGCTTTTCTCTCAATTGATCAACTGTCAGAGGTCCAGTAGGTAAAACACATTCAGTATCCAAGTACTATATGACATCATTTCCAGTACCTCATAGGTGGTCTTATCCTGATTTTCCATGATGCAAAGTTGTCTTTGTTCAACTTAGGCACATCCCATTTTCTCATCTTGTGGTCTTTATCTTGATTCTTAAAACTCTCTTCCAAGCACACAAGCTCTGATACCAATTGTTTGAATAATTGAGAGGGGGTGGGGGGTGAATTAGTAGCCTAAAAAATTAATCCAATAATCCAACCAAAAATTTATACCACAAATATAACTCCTCTAGTTATCTTCAGTCCTACAAGATGTATGCCTTTATCAAATATATCAAATATATACTGCTCAATGAATATACTATTTATCTTTTTCTTAAGATTTACCAAATAGCAGTTTACCTTTTCTTAACCTTTACTGAATATCACTAAATAAACTTAGAGTTTACCGATCAATCTTATTTTAGTAATGTGTAAAGAAAAACATCAAAGAAATAAACCATATACACATTTGACACATGGATTTTTAACCTGGAAACCCTATTAAGGGAAAAACCATTTAGGACCGGTAACCCAAAATTTTCACTCTTCTAAAGTGAGCTCGGTGAAGAGCCAACCCTATTAAAGGTTACAAACACACTGTTAAGTGTGACCTTGTTAGAGGATTTAAAATAACAGTTTATTACTTGACCTAGCAATCACTATGATGTCAACATGAAAACCTTTTGATACTCCTTAGGATGTATCTCAATATATTAAGGATGGTTAAGTTCCACTCGACTAAGAGATTTTCTAAATCAATGGTTAAACTGAATCAGTAAATGATCTGTTCATTAATACAAATTTGAATTGCTGATTATCAGATCTATTGTAAGTCCATAATACCTCTTCTGATAAATATTCTCTTCAATTCCTTTGCTCCCCCTTTTTTATTCTTGGTGAATGCTATTGCTTCTCTGTTTATCGATGTCTATAAAATTCTTGGCTCTGTTCTTCAACCTATACGATCAGATCTGCATGAAGACTTCTATCTTCACCAGAATTATTCTCAACATTATTCTTCTGATAATGAATTACTTGTCTCTTTATATAGACATGATTTCACCGTTCATTCTTCTTGTTTTCTTCATTGATCACTTCTTGACCCATAAATCTCTCCATGCTTGCTTTAGTTTTATTCCATAAATATCTCCTTATTTTTTGGAATAAAACATGTGTTTAAATATCCTTCTTATCTTTAGCTTTAACTGATCGATAGAAATAAAGAAAATAATCAGTTATCTCTAAATATAGTTATGCCAGCTAAGTTATTTTGTTGTTTTCTAACTTCAGTTCCTATCATTCAACACTTCAGTTGTGCTTAGTGACTACTGTAGATAGCTCAAACATCAACTTCAGTTCTATTCAGTGACAATTTTAGTTATCTCGGTAATGCTTTCTTGGGTATCACTTGCTTGGGTAACATTGTCTGTCAGTTAACACTATGAACTTTTGTGCTCGGGGTTCATTGTTCGTCAGGGTTTACTGTCACTCGGTGTATATGATTACTGACAACAAAACCTTTGTCTCTTCAAATCTTTAATTGTTGTGACAATATGTGTATGAGAAATCATACCATATCAAGTTGACATCAATGACAATACAATACATTAACTAATTTAATGTCTTGCATTTACTTTCTGCAGCTCGGTGATCATCAACTTGTCATCTTTAAACATTCAATCAATTATAGTTCATCATATGAATCTTTTTTTTATACTCTCATATGGTAGATGTGTAAGCCTACTTCCTTTGTGTTTTTGTGTGCTTGCATTATTGTATAGGACATTTGACTATTTCCATGAGCACGGTGGGGTGGAACTGAGGGTACAACATGGTCAAGTGGCATTAAACACCACTATTGGGAACTGGTGTACATGATTACATAGGTCAATTACAAGAGTTCTTGTGTCCTCATATTTTATGCCCCATCTTCTCTTATTTCATGCTATTTAAGATCAATGTCAGGTAATGAATTTAAATGTTGTGTATCATTGTATTTTAATCATATTATTGGATGATTCATGATAGAATGATTGTAATTGGATAATTGGAATGCATGTGTATAGAATTTGAGTGCTAGTGTTGGTATCATGCATTCCCTTATTCTTAATTGGAAAGATTAGGTATTGAGGGGGGGGGGGTGAATCAGTTACTAAAAAACTTCAAACTCTTTTGCACTTAATTAAACTTTAATCCTTTTAACCATTGTTCGATATTGTTCCCAGTATTAATGAAATATTGTAACATAAACTAAGAAACAATAATCACAATAACATTCACACAAAAAACCCTTGGTTAGAGGGAAAAAATGTTGTGGAGATGATACCCACAAATCTTTACTGCAAATAAAAAGTTTCTCCTGTTAGGACTACAACATGTCACCTTCTAAGTGACTCAACTGACTAGGAGTGACTAATACATTGTTAAGTGTATCTAAAATCCTATTAATACTACTTTGCTAAGAGATTTAATCCTGCCTATACGACATTCACCTTGTAAAATAATTTACAAAAATTTCATACAATAAAGAACTTCTAAGTCCTGTTAGAGACTACCTGATTAAGGGATTTACAATACCTTGTAGAAACTGTTAGGATTCTTTACGAAGTAGTAATGACCTATATGCACTTCCTTCTAAAGTTGTTAAGATCCCTTAATTTCATAATCTCTATTCTTTGTTTTCCACTGCTTCCAATTCACTTCTCTGCTCCACTTTTCTTTGATTATCCTCTCTAATCTATTCCTTAATCCTTTTTATATTTAAATCTC
The DNA here is from genome assembly GCA_018584345.1 of Thuja plicata. Taxonomy (NCBI): domain Eukaryota; kingdom Viridiplantae; phylum Streptophyta; class Pinopsida; order Cupressales; family Cupressaceae; genus Thuja; species Thuja plicata. The sequence goes on along the minus strand of MU223727.1, from coordinate 2,671,312 downwards.
CTTCTCTCATTCTTCATTCCTGACCTTTGAGCTTATGTTTAACCAAAATCTTAATCTTGATCTTCCCATAAATCATTTTTTTGGTTTACCTCTTGTTGGCTACTTCATGATTTCCCTTAGGACCAATAGTGGTCGGCTTCTGATAGTTGACCTCTATATTACAATAATTATTCCTTATCTCCGATAGTAAGGGTAAAAGCACAATAATTTGTCCCCCCTAAGGACAATTCTAGGCATTCATTCATGTTATACTCGGTCGAGTAGGACTCGGCCGAGTCCCACACAGCTGACTTTACATGGGCGCCACATGGCACCGCGTGGCGTTGAGTGACGTCTACATGGTCTGGGACTCTTGGCTGAGAGCTACTCGGTCGAGTTGTACTTGGCCAAGTATATGAAACTTTTTAAAAACCCCAAAATAGCCTGCTAGCCCCTCATTTGCACATTGAGGGGCTAAGATTCAGAGTGTGGATGTGAGGAAGAAAACTCGACTGAGTTCCAGGTAGGTCCCCTTTTTTTTTGTTTTTAAAATGTTTTACTGTATTTATGAATATATGTAAAATGAATTTTTTTTATCTAGCATTATAATGTAATTGTTTTTTTCTTCATTTTCTAGAAATGAATTTTTGTAGGTTGAATAGAATTGATGTTATTTAAAAACATTTAAATACAAACCCAAACTTAAACGCAAACTCAAATTTACACATAATTTACCTAAAATTTTGAAACATAAACGCAAACCCAAATCCAAAATTATGAAACATTTATACGTAAACTTAAAATCCTAAAATCATATAATTCAACCAAAATGTAAACTAAAAGCATAACTAAATTGTTTCATGAATCTAATTAGTCTTTAGTCATCCGAAGCAATCATTATGTAGGGAATTAATTTAGGATATATATGACTATATTTATTACTTGAGAA
>MU223727.1:2631201-2660754 GCA_018584345.1 Thuja plicata | reverse complement strand
CAACCTAACCTATCTCAACCACTTCTACCCTGGGTTCTAACCCTTCTCAACCCATTCACCCATGCTAATCTAATCCTAAACCTAAATTCTACTCTAACCCACCTCCTAATGTTGTCACATTCCATTAAGGAATACTTAGGAACTCCACCCACTTGAGAAAGTCCATTTTCTCAAGCTGGACTTTCTTAAAGTCCATATTCTCTTACATCCTCCCTTCCCTCTTTAAGGCCTTCATTAATTCCTTCATTAATATGAAGACCTTAAGCCCATGTCTCTCCCATGCCTTATTAATGCCTTAGGCATTAAAGGCTCTTACATATTCATTTATGAGTCTCCAAATTCATAAATGAACCTTGTCCCCCCTCTCTCTCTCTCCCATTATTCTATAAATAGAAGCCTATTTTAAGAGCAAATAAGCCTTCACATGAGATCAAAAAAACATTTTTATGCTATTGAAATAATCTTAGAACTACATTTCATCTCTCATTCCATGCTTTTGCATTGTTTTAGTTTCATTCTTTAGAGCTAAAATACATGTTTTATCATCTTTTTAGTTTGTTTTCATCTTAAATCCTTCATGCTAGAATAGTATTGGTCACTGTTTTATAGCATATTCTGAGGGCTAAATATGTTATTCATTACACTCTTTCTAGTTAGAAGGTAATAGGCCGATATTAGTGATTTTGAACGTTTTGACTAACCTTTCAAACTAATGCAATGACCTATTGAGTGTTTGTGTTGTTTCTGACAGGTACCCATTTACACAAACACATATCTAAGCTATGATAAATTGGGAATCCCCATGAACTTTTAGACATTTAATACCATGTTTAATAGCAATGTCCATTCTCAATATTAATGTCTCATACTCAGCTATATTATTTGTACAATGAAAAGATAGTAAGAAGGAATAATTTAAAGTAATACCTGATGGGGAGATGAATAAAACACCAGCTCTTGATCCTTCCTTAGAGAATCCTCCATCAAAGTACATTTTCCACAGTCCATCTTGTTGTAACAACAACTCATCAACAATTGGATCAATATTTCTCATTTGTGGCTTGATCTCCTCAACAAAATTTTTTTCCATATCAATATCTACACAAAAATTTAATTGGTCATGCATAACCATCTCCACCATGATAGATGAATGAGGATCTCTGTACAACTTGACCTTAGTACCATTTACAAGAATTTTTGCATATAATAAATCTAGTTTCAATCTTCCACCCAGTGTTGTTGCCCATTGTCTTGATAGAAGCATACCATAATGAGGTTTTTGTATCTACAAAAACTATATACATTCTATAGGTAGCTTCAGGGAAAGTAGAAATTTTCACTTCAATGTCTTTCAGTGCTCCTATCACAGAAACATCTCTATTGTCCATTGTATAACAACTTCCAATTGGAGTGGTGACTTGAAGGCCTAATTCTTTCATAACATGATATGGCATTACAATAGATGTAGGACCAGAGTCTATCATGCAATTCTTGACTAGCATATGATTTATCATCAAGGTAACATAGAAAGGATCCATTGACAGTGGTTCCTGAGTAATAACATTGCCAATGTAGATATCAGAAAGTTATTTGTTCTTTTCCAATCCTTTTACTTGTTTTTTTCTTTTCCTTGAAAGGTGGAATCTCTCTTTGATCATTATTCACAGTCAAGGATACTTCTTGTTTTGATAATTATTCACAGAGGCAATTTTTCCTTGATCAGGTTCAACTATTCTATTTCTTAGATTGTATGCACCCCTATCCTGGTTTATTACTGCTATGGTTAGGGATATTTTCTCTTCACCACTAGGTAATATGAAATGGGGGTGCTCCTTTTCATCACCCACTGCATTGATAGTTATTTGAGATATAATACCAGTTTTATCATTAGAATAAAAGACAAGTTGAGGTTTGTATTCTAGGTACTTTCTCCTTCTGCAACTCACATCTTCAATAGGTTCACCCTTTTCAGGAGACCAGGGATAAGGCTTCCTTATAGTGAACATATTCACAGCATATCTTCCTTGTTCAGGACCTGATTGTTCATCTCCCTCTCCCATTTGAATAGCTAGGGTGTGGGCTACCACACATTGATAGGGAGAATGAGGCATGTTGCAAGAAGCACCAAAAGGAGTGTTCTCTACATAATTTGTGCTATTCCTTTTCAAGGGATCAGGGGTTTCTTTGGAATTTTGGTTCTCTTGGTCTTCAGGGTCTATTTTACCATTATTCCAATTTGTTTTATATGGGAAATCCCTCAAATTAGGCTACTTATGAACCCTTTGGTTTTGGTACTTGTTATCATGGTAGCCTTGGTTATTTTTATCCATTTTAGCAGTGAGTTCCTTCATTGCACTCACTAATTTATCAATTGTGTCATCTTCCTTGACAGGTTTTCTTGCTTGTCCCTTTTCTTTCCAAAGTTTACTATCATCCCTCTTCCCCATCTTTCCTGATGCTCTCCTATTACTTCCAATGTCAATGCCTACTTTATAGGCATCTCTTAGGGTACATGGGTTCTTGTCCCTAAGAAGGTAAGACATCTTACCATTAGCAGCATTAAAGTAAGTGGTCAAACATACTTCCTTATCTAACCTCAGCACTTGGAACAATTTTTTCATGGCCTTTTGAAATCTATTGTTAAAGTCTGCCATGCTCTCATCGGGAAATTTCTTGATGTTGTTAAATTTATTTAACACACAACCAAAGTTCACATTCTCTCTATGTTGTTCCCTAAAAGATTTTACAAATTCATCCCAAGATGCTATGATATCATTAGGTATATTTATAAACCAATCCCTAGCATCTTCAATTAAATATTGAACAAAAAGCTTCGTGATAACATCTTCATTTTTAATTTCAAAATCAGTTATCTTATCTGTAAAATCTTTTAAATGTTCTTCACAGGCTATGACATTATTTCCTGTGAATATAGGGATCTTGTCTCTTACCTCATTGGGGATCACATTTGGATGACCATGAATTCCATCAAAGAAGAGAGGCCGGTATCTATCCAGTTGAACATGTCTTCTTTGGAAATTTCCCAAAGCATTGTTTCCACTTGGTCATGCTGCACCTCCTTGATTTTGGGTTTGCTAAGGGCCTCCTTGTTTCAGACCAGAGCTTTGAGTACTTGGACTAGCACTAGATTATTGAGTAGCTGGGCCAACACCACCTTGTGCATTTTGTTTTTGTGTCCCAGTATTAAGAGGCGTGGAACTACTTGTAGCAGTATTAGTATTAGCATGCAAGAAAGTTATCTTCATTTTCATGTCAACAATGACAACCTATAGCTCCATATTTTCTAGTTTCTTAGCTAGATATTATTTGGCTTTTTTGGCTTGCTCAATTTCTATGTCAAATTGAGACATTTGTGTAGTGGTATATTTTTTTTTCATAGGCTCATTAATACTAATGCCAACAAATTTTTTATTACCTTTCTCAGAGAGATCTTTATTGCTTATTTTGAGCTTTGCATTTTGCTCAATCTCTTGTGGGTGCAATTGTCTTATGACAGGTCCTTCTCCTTCAAACTCATCTTTGCTAGAGTTTTCTCTTTTATCAACAACTTGTTTTTTCAAGGCTTCAAGGTCACCAAATAAAGTTGTGTCTAGACCTTTAACCTCACTTAGGCTTTTAGCCTTAAGTTCATTTCTTCTTGTTTCTACAAAGAGTTCTTATCTTTCAGTTGACAATTCATAGGAATCTTGTTCACACTTTTTTATAGAAGGTGCTATTTCTGATTCTTGTTCATGCTTCTTTCTTCTCAAAGCCATGATATCTTCTTTGAATTTATCAAAATCATAATATGTTGTCTCAGTAGCAGATGTCTCTCCAGGTTTTTCTAGTGTTTCCTCTGCAGGGAAGAATCTTGCATCTGTCATTTCTCCCTCTCTGAAAGGGTCAAAAGGTACATCAGCTCCAAAAGGATCTGTGGGACTTGATTTTTCTTCACTTTCAGATGAAGAGGACCTTCTTTTAGAGACAGGGCTCACCATTATCCCTTTTGAAGTATTTGGTGAATCATGATTTGATCCACCTCTCTCAGACCACTATCTCCTTCCAAGTGTATGAAGCTCTTCTCCTATTTCTTTCTTAGGATTATCTCTAAAATAGGACCTGGTGGTCCTTTACTAACTCCTTCCATAATCAAACAAGAATTTTCAATGTTATAATATGCAAATCACACTGGAATGCACAGAGTTAGACTCGCCACCCACAATAAGCATGTGAAAATATTAATAAACTGACCAAGAAATGGACTATGAACAATTAGTCATTACATAATTTATAAAAATCCACTCCTCCGTAGCAGAGTCGCCAAATTGTTATAGCTTTTTCTTGCAGAATCTGAATATAGCATCAATGCTTGACTCTTAGATTCCTAACTCTTGACTCATGCAAGTAAAAGTCTAATTAATGAGGATTAATCCTCCTTCTTCTTTTAGCTCCACAAACTTAGGTAGGTGTACCTTTTATAAGTTACTGCTTCACAATAATCTTAACAATGGATCAAGGGTTATAATGATTTTCATATTACATTTTACTGCAACAACTAATAGCACATCTTGCAGATGACTATGATTAGTTTAACACAGAGCTTAACAAGCCATACCATGAACTTGAAAGTAGAAAATAACATTGAAATAATGATTCACATCCATCTTATTTTTAGATTTCTTGACTGAGGAAGGCTAACCTAATGATTCTCTCTCCAAGGAATCAACAAATTAAATTGTATTCTCCAATACAACTAATTAAGCCTATAAGTTCTTGATAACAGAAATGTAAATGATTGTTTAGATTTTAAGATTGATGATGATAACTAATTATCAAAACCTATACTAGTGCCTAATCCTGGGCAAAGAGTCAATAGAAATATATCCAACAGGTTCCACAAGTTGAATCCTACAAGGGTTTGTGTCTACCAGAAAACAAATAGAATCACTGCACTTCTCTACTATCGATGGGGGTATCCGATAGAAGTCTTGTATTTTGATATGAAATTCCTTGAAGTATCCCCACATGATTTTATTAAATTCCTCTCCTATTTTTTTAATATACTCATTTATCTGGTAAATTATTGGTTTATCTATACTCCAGTTTATTGCACTAATTCCTAGATTTTTTTAATAGCATAAAAGTATAAACAAACAAGTAATGATCCAAACTTAACCTCTTGTTTTTGATCCTTCTTCAGTCTCTTCATGTTGGAAAATAATTGGTTCTACACCATATCTAATAAATTGTAGTTCTTCCCCAATTTTTCCATCCCGTAGGTTGCATACACAACACTACCTAGTACGTTGTTAGGTGGACTAGAGTGATACACTTTTTAACCAATAAACATTATAGAAAAATGGGTTTCCAAGTCCTTGAATTTGTCCACTCTCATTTTACGTCCATCTTCAGATGTCTTAGTTATCTTTCTCAAATCTTCCATGTTTCTCACCTGTAGGGTGCATTCCTTTCCTTCGACCGGTAAACTAATGACCATATGAATTAGGTATTTTGTTATCTTGACTAGTTTATCTTCATCTAACCACAAAAAATCATCATGTACTCTACTCAAAACATATATAATCAATGCTTCATTGAAAAATTTAGGCATAAATACCATATGTGTTAATCCTTTCAACTCCAGATGCTTGTGCTCATCCTTCAATATGTTATTTACAAATAACTTGTCAGAGTAATTTTTTTGTATTTCTACATCACCTAATTCAACTATCTTGCTATGAATAAAGGTTCTAATGTCTTCAATCAACATTACCCTTAGTGGTAACAATGATAATGTCTTTGATACCATAGAACATATACATGTATATGACAATGATCCTGGGGTTTCTTATTGGTTCTTCCATGGGGGAGTTATTGAATCAAGTTATTATTAATAAAATATGGTGGATAAACCACTTTTGCTTAAAAAAAAAAAAAAATGTTAAGGCTCTGGTGTTGTCATTTTCTCCTGCCTTTAGGGGGAACAACTTGAACTTAGGGGCTGGCTCCTCATTGATACTAACAACTACAGGATTCACAATCTTTGTTGCCATCATGTTCTATAAACTACTCTTGAAAACTTTCAATGTCAGCTAAGATTATCGTTAGGGCTTTCCTATAACTCTGGTAGCTAGGGCATGGAAATTCTCTAGATCACTCTGTAACAATTCTTACTGATAATTCTTCATAGTAGATTTATTTAGGATCTTTAAATACTAGCTCAAACAATTTATTTAGAAAATTAGGGTATAAAATGAATAGCGTTGACATGTATTTATCAACCAAAAAGTGCTCAAAAGTACATTTTCTACCAATAGTCATTCCTTTTATCCAATAACTAAACTTATTCACTGATAGCTATCTTTCTCTTCAAAAGGATAAAGCAATAATATATACTTACTAACTAATTCCAATATGAATACTACTGCATCTATTAATGTTGATATAATATTCAATCATAACCTTTATGTAAGGGACTAATAGATTTAACAATTTCTTTTAGGTCCCTAAGCAAAACTTATTTGCTTAGGTTTATGATGAGCTCCCTAGGTCGTTCGATATAGGGGCTTCCACTGATGTTACATCAACTTCTTTCTTTATCCATATCTTTTTCATGTCATTCTTCACCTGATCTTGATTCATTGTTTCTTTTCCTTTTTTATCTCCATTTCTTCCTTGTCGGTTATCTATGTCTTGTCATTTGTCTTTGGCTTGTTGGTACCAACAGTCTTGTGCTATATGTCCATACTTATGAAAAAAATAGCATACCATTCCTATTGATCTCCATGGTCCAGAATTTCTTCTTGGATTTCTCATTCTATAGTATTCCAATTTATGTCCATATTTAAAGCATGTATAACAAGAACCTGCAAAGCTTCCTTTTGATGATGTGCTATTAGCTCTTGATCGGCATTCTTTTTCCTGATGACCAAAATTATTACAATTGTATAAATATCCATGAACATGTGTACCTTTGACTTATTTTCTTTTTTAGACATTTGATGTGTGACCAAAATTTCCACATTTGTAGCATGTAGGTTTAGTAGTTTTCTTACCATCTATACTGATAGGCTCTTTTGGTTCTTGTGATTAGTTCTTAGTTGCCAATTTTGATGATTCATCAATTTCAAATTCACTATCACCAATATATCCTATGCCAAATTTGTCTCTCATTCTTCTCAGATTTTTCAATTGTTCATCCACTTTCTCCATGCTTAACTCAAACTTAGTGAGTCTTTCATTAACCTCTTTCTCAACTTTTAGATTTTTCTTCAAGTCTTTGACTTCTTTTCACACATTTATATTCTCGGTAAGTATCTATCTATTTTCATCACTTGTAGTGCTCAAAAATTCATTCAATGTGTTGTTCTCATCTTGTAAACTCTGTATAATGACATCCTTGTCTTTAATAGTTTTCTCAAGATTTTATTTTCTAGATTTAAGTTCTTTTTGGGAATCTTCTTCTATTCTCATCCTTTCCAATACTTTGGTCATCCTTAGGTCTTGACTTTCAAGTTCCTTTTGGGCTTCAGTTAGGTCTTCTTCTACATTGGTGTTTCTTTCCAACAAATCTTCAACAGCTGCATCAACTTCTTCCATGTGTGTACTATTTTTTGACAACTCTTCAATATTATTCAAGCTTATATGCAATTTCTTCGTTAATTCCTTCCTTTTACTGAATGAATATTTCAACTTCTTCTTTAGATCTTCAACTTGTTTCAAGTCTTATTCCAGTTGCTTCTCTCTTATATCTCTCCATTCTCCAAGATCTACTCTTAAGCTGTTAAACTTACCTTTAGAGATTTTATCTTTGATACCAATTGTTAATTGGAAAGATTAGGTATTGAGAGGAGGGTGAATCAGTACTAACAAAATTCAAACTCTTTTGCACTGAATTACACTTTAATCCTTTTAACCATTATCTGATAGTGACTCTAACTGATAGTGTTCTCACTATTACCGATATGTTGTAACATAAATTAAATAAAAATAATTACAATTAGATTCACACCTATAAATCTTGTATTCTTGTTACATAGAAAGCCTTGGTTAGAGGGAAAAACTGCGGCGGGGATGACACCCACAACTCTTTATTACAGATAATTTTTTTTCCTATTCGGACTACAATATGTCACATTATGATTGCCTCACCCGATTAGGAGTGACTGATACATTGTTAAGTGTATCTAAAGTCCTATTAATACTACTCTACTAAGAGATTTAAACATCCATATATGACATTCACCTAGTTAAAGGATTTACAAAAAGTTCATATAATAAAGAACTTCTAAGTCTTGTTAGAGACTACTTGATTAAGGGATTTAAAATACCTTGTAGAAAATGTTAGGATTATTTACAAAGTAGTAATGAACTATATGCACTTCCTTCTAAATCTATTCAGATCCGTTAAGTTCACAATCTTTGTTCCATGTTTTCCTCTACTTCTGATTCACTTCTTTGCTCCGCTTTTCTTTGATTGTTCTCTCTAATCTATTGCTTAATCCTTTTTATCTTTAAATTTACTTCTCTCATACTTCTTTATTGACCTTTGATCTTAGGGTTAGCCGAAATCTTAATCTCAATCTTCCCATAAATCATTTTTCTATTTTACCTCTCGTCGGCTGCTTCATTATTTCCCTTAGGACTGCTAGTGGTCGGCTTCCAATAGTTGACCTCTATATTCCGATAAATCTTCCTTATCTCTAATAATAATACCAACAATATTTGACATCAATGACAAAACTTATCATTAACTTATCATCATGCCAATGATTTTCAATGATCTTCTCAATGATGTCCAAAACTTATAGCTTTTATTCTTTGATGATTTTAGTTGTATCATACTTCATTAGTACAAAATTTTATTTGGTTATTAAAATTAACATAGGTGTTGATCTAGTTTTTATGGAGGTTTTTGAGGGTACTTATTACCCCTCTTAGTGTTTTCTTGTCCATTTGAAGGAATGGTAGTTTTTGGATAGGATTCCCAAGTGTGTATGTTCAATTCCATCTCATGTAGGATGCTCGATGTTTCTTTCCAAGTATTTCTAAGTGAGAATAGGGTCCTTGTATATTGGTGTCCTATTTGGCACCCTCATCATGAGATTTATTAGCATTTTGGTTGACATTAGATATTTAGTGCATGTGACTATAATTGAATTACTTGTGCATTTCATCACATGGGCCTGATTTTTAGCATGAGTGAGTTGTATATCTCTATACAAGTAGCTTATTCCCACAGTGAAAATATCATGTCTCAAGAATCTTTTTTTTTCTAACACCGGGTGGGAGATCCTCTTTATGATAGAGGGGCCCTTTTTTATTTTTATTTTCTTTTGGCTCTGTCCTTTCCTAGGACACCTGTCATAGCCGCAAAATATCTGAGAAAAAAATGAGAGCACTCAAGAGAAAGACCATTGTTGTGACATGTTTCATCTATGGAGTTTAAGACAAATGTCACTATTGTTAGCTCAAAAAACATTATGGCATAAATCTCAATGATTGGTTATTGAATGTGTGCTCATGGGATTTGGATCTTGCTTTATCGATGTGCTTGATTATGATGCTCTCTATAGTTGGAACTATAATGGTGATTCCCTATGCATTCTTTTGGATCTTGCACAAGATTTGATAAATATTTTATTTTGGTATATTTTTTCTATTAAGGGGGAAGTTGGTTCGATTCTAAGGGAATGACTATATTGAAACTAAGACATTGTTTTTCAAAGAAAATATTATTTGTTTTCAGTTCTTGTTAAAGATATACTATCAGAATTTTCTTCCATAAAGGTTTTTATTATTTTAAAATGTTGACTATGCTCTATAGATCCTTTTGAGGTAAAATTGATATCAACTATAATGGAATTCTAGGTAATTTGAGTAGTATTTGTCTTTTTTTTTTAAAAATTTATAACTCTGTTTACAAGACATTCTTTGATTTGGATCATGTTATGTACTCTTTCAGTTGAATATAGTTAAATAGATAAAGTTATTCCACGTCAATGGTGGCATTGACGATAAATAGATGAATAAGATTTTTAATGAATGTATATATCATCTCTATAGCTTCTATGGATGCACCCATGAAGTGATATGAAAGTTACAACTCATGCCATGGATCTAGTTGTTTTATTCTTACTTCAACAATGAAGGGACTGTGACACTTTAAGTTCAATTATGGGATGGTATTTATGTTCCTATTTACATGGTTGAGTCTAGATTATTATAAAGTAATTTTTAAGTTATTTGTGAAATATTCAAGTGCATCACCTTAATTCTAGCTTTATTTCATTACTCTTTCCCCTTTCGAAACCCTCAATTCATGAAGAGTTGGCTTGTCAACCTTGGGGTCTATTCAAATATTATCATCTTAGTCCCATAACATCTCAACCTCTCATAAGATCTATTACCTTTCTGGGTTGCAAAATTTAGGGTCAACAACTCCTTTTCCTGGTACGCCTGGTGGGACTGAACCAACCTTAAGCTTGAAATAAATATACATACATGAGCCACATGTCTTTCACAAGATCCCAAAATACTCCCTACCTAAGAATAGTGATCTCTCTATTGGCACCTACAACTAAACATAGAAGAAAATCCTTTGCATCAATTGCATACACAACACTACCCCCACTAAATACGCTGATATTATTGAAAGAATCCAAAAGAATTTCCTTTGGTTTGGTATGGAGGAAAATAAAAGGATTCCTTTAATTTATTGGGAACAGGTTTGTAAACTAAGGAAAAGGGGAGGGTTGGGAATCAGAAATATCAAACCTCTTAATTTGGCTCTTCTAGCGAAACAGGTTTGGAGGACGTTCTCAAAGAAACCAAAGGAATGAAATATGATTTGGAAAGACAAATATTTTCACCATTTTTCCATTATGGTGGACTTTATTAACTCTAATCAAATAATCAATGCTTCTTGTATCTGGAATAAAATCTACATAATGAAATATGTTCTCGCAAATGGTATCAGGTGGAAAGCATGAAATGGAAAAGTGATCCATTTCTGGGAGGACAGTTGGATAGGTTAGAAGCCTCTTTATTATTTTTATTGAGTATTCTGAGTGCATTGAAAATTCTAAACATGGAAAATGATTACTAGAGAAATCAGAGCTGGACTAACCTCTCCTTGATAATGGGAGGTTGGCTTCTATTCAATGCTATCTTAATGACACTTTATTAAAGGAAGCTTGCCTGGATGAGGTTAGTTGGAAAGTTACCTCTTTAGGAAAAAAAATTGTGGTCTCTGCCTTTAATATTTTGATTGAAGACAATGTGGTTGAGTTCCCTTTTTGGGCATGTGTCTTGAATAAGATCCTAATACCAAAAATCAATATCTTCTATTGGAGCTTTACTCAAAACAAAGTCTTTACTATTGATAATCTATGTAAGAGAGGATTTATGAATCCAAACTAATGTTATCTTTGTATGGAGTATGAGGAAACAACTGGCCACCTATTAATGCAATGTTCCTATTCCATGGAGGTTTGGCCTCATTCAAAAATGGAACCTTGGTTTGTTTTTTCCAAATTTCATTAAGGAGTTTGTGGAGCAGTGGAATTGTCTTTTATCTAATTATGTCCTTAAGATACTTTTGTCTCTTATGGCTCCTCATACTACTTGGGGAATCTGGAAGGTGGAGAATAATAGAATTTTCAAAGATTGCAACTCTCCCCTTTCATTGTGGTGGAAAAGAATGGTAGGGCTCTTGTTGAGAATCTTGACTTGATCTCCCCAAGACTTACTACTAAATAAAGTATGCCTCTTGATCTGGGGGATGCTACCATATCTCAAAGATGGAACTTGGAATTTGACATAGCTAAATATGTGGGTACTCCTAAGATTAGTAGAGAAGATGTCACCTAGATTTTTCCTCCTACTGGTTGGGTGAAAATTAATTTTGACGGGGTGACCAAGGGTAATCCTAGGTCAACGGGGTGTGGGAGAGTGATTATAAATGAATATAGATTTTTCTTAGCTTCTGTGAAACTCCCCTAGGTGATTCAGACTAACCACTATGTTGAAGGCATGGGAGCTCTCCAGTGCCTCTGTATAGCTAAACAAATGCACCTAAAGTGGGTTTGGTTAGAACGGGATTCCAATAACATAATTAGATGTCTCAAAGGGAAATCTCCACCTTTATGGTCTATAAATAATATCATAAGAGAAGCTATTAAAAATATTGAAAGTTTTGAAAAATTATATATAGCCCACTCCTATAGGGAAACCAATAGAGTGGCGGATGGGTTTGCGAACATTGGAGTTAAGATAAATACTATTTTAAAATGGGATGGAAATAAAGAGATAAGTGAAGAAATCAAATGTCTCTTGGCATTTGATCAAATTAATGGGAATATTGGGAAAGTACAAAGTAATTATAGATTTGACACTTCCCCAAATAAGAATCAATAGTGGTAATGGTGATAGACATTTTTCTTTTATCACCATTATTTCCATTCTCATCTCTAACATTTTGTGGGTGCTAAAGAGAATTAAGGGCAATTGTTTTCTGACCCTATTTTTATTCACTCTTTGATTTTTGTGGGTCAAAACTATCAATTTATTCATGGGAGGAGACCTCAAGCACATTGAGCCTTCTACTAATGAACATTAGAGAAGAGAAATGGAGGTCTGGAGGAAGCTTTTGAAGGGTGGCTTAGTTCCTTTTATGGAAAAACTGCATGACTTTGATAGGAATGTTACTTAGATTTTTCTTGACGGCTGGGATAATGGGGTGATTACTTTCTAGGGGAATAAATTCATCATTGATGAAAGTGTGATTGCTGAGGCCATGGGTTTTTCTACCAAAGGGTTTAAGTTCTTCAATAAAAGAAAAGTTTCTAACCAGGCACTTTTGAATTTCCCTAAAATAGAGGAGGAGAGTGATTCCCTAGACAAAGGTAATGAATCTTATTTTGATCCCAATCAGATGAAGCCTTTTTGGAATAGGATTCTTAAGGTGCTTATGGAGTTTGTTACTATTGATAGGAGGTATACCAGGCTTCATGAGTATCACTTTGTTTTTTTGACTAATTTTAGACATAAAGCTTTTGTATCATTTCCATACCTTTTCTTCTCTTCCATTAATGCTAGCATATATGATCACAAGAAAAACCATACAAAAGTGGTGTTGCACTAGGGTTATTGTTGACTATGTATGAGTTCTTAAGGGGAAAATATTCTGAGAATCCCAATCTTTGTATTAGGAAGGTTGGAGAGGATGTGAAAGCTGTTGTGAGTGATTCTTAGGAGAAAGAAGATGGATATTATTTTGAGGAGGAGAATGTCTCTCCCATTCCCAAGATGAGGAATCCATTTGCTAAGAAGAATCCCATACCTAAAAAACTATATTTTTATGGGGAAGAGTGGAATCACAATCAAGATAATAGTGATGATCAGAAAGTTCAAATTCAGTTGAAGAAGAGTAAGACTTTGGTGAGGAAGAATCCAAAAATGGTGTATCATGGAGACAAAGGGAATCATACTGAAGACTGTGTTGAAGAAGTTGACCCTCCTAATTTGGACAAAGAGACCATTTCATCTGGCCCTTCCTTGGCTATGCCATATGGTAAGGCATTTGGGAAGGAAGCTAAGAGGAATGCTCCTAGTGACTCTAGAAAAAAAGAAAAACCTTCATTTGTCCCAACTGATATTTGTGTTGGTTCCCCTTTTTGGTCAAAATCCATGACTAGAGAACAATGGATGATTTTTCTCCAAAGGTTCCTGTTGATAGCTCTAAGAAGGATCAACAGGGGGGTAATAATATTTTTCTGATGAAGGATTATACCAGCAATTTGGTTCACATTATCCCTATTCACCTCCTCGCTCAAGGGAGGAAGATGTTCACAGGATGATTCCTAATGTCGTATCTAGGAAATTATGGTCTGCAGAGTTCTAGGATGGGTAGGAGCCTCGATTTGATGTTCTTCAAACTACTAAAGCATTTCCTCTAAATTCTTTCCATTTTCACAAGTAGGCCTTTCATGAGATCAATATTCTCAACCTTAAACTTTGAGCCCTTTTGGTGAAGTATGAGGAATCCTAGCAAAAATAAAAAAAGATAGAAGGTAGACATGGTGATTACCTATGGATGGTAGAGGAAAAGAAGCTAGTGTTAGACTCTGTGGAGGCATAGGGAAAATCTTGGAGAATTCAAGAGGCAAATTTGATGGCACTGACCACTAGAGTGGAAAAGATGGAGGCAAACCTGATAAAGATTATGGAACACATCCTCAAGATGATGAAGACATTGGCTAAAAACATGATGATGCTTATTGCAAAGCTGGAGAATAGCTACACCAAGAAGACCAATGTCATGGTGGATAATGATAAATAAGTGATGGATAAGGATGTGTCTCATCCTGGTAGGTGGATGAGAGCCACCAAGAGGAAGATGACTGCATCCCTTCCTCTGGACATCCTGGATTTCAAGAAGGTTTCTCTCAGGATGACTGAGATGGCAGAAGAGGTGGACAACACCTTGAAAACTCTAGTCTATTTTTCTGTGTTCTTTGGTTTTTTATGTTAGATTTTGTTTTTCTTGTTCTGTAAGGCTTTCTGGCTTTGTGTTGGCTTTCTATCTATCTAGATGTTGGGCTGCTATCTTTTCCAGCATATTTTGTTTTTCTTCTTTTAATGCTCTATCTTTTTATCAGTTTGTTGTAAAGGGTTTTGGGGTCCCTTCAAAACATGCTTATACTCTAATAAAACACAACAATACCCCCACAACACCAATGTAAAAATTTAAATTCATCACTTGGGATAGTGGAAGCCCCCTTATTCCACTAGTTGTTGGTGTAAATTGGGATGTGATTTATCCTAGTTCTTTAAAATTCTTACCCAAGTTTACTAAAGAGGATGAGATTACCCACACCAAATATATGACCGATGTGGAAAATACTTATACTATGCACCACATTACACAAAAAAAATAGCCCTGAGACTTTTAGCTACATCTTCTAAGGGAAAATATTTGCAATGGTATAGATCTTTGGTAGAAAACTCTATAGGTACCTGGAATGACCTTGGTAATCTATTTTACATCCATTTTTGTGAAAAGGGTGATCATTCATCACCACTTTAGTAGTTGATCACCATTAGAAGGGCCCCTCAAGAATCTATGACTAATTTTAACAATAGATTCCAAAAACATTAGCATAGAAGCCCTATATATGATCCTCCTCTATCTCCCATGGTGTTTGTATTCTACCCAAAAGCATTTAATATTTATATATCCTTCAATATATAGATCTTAAGAGGAAATTATTTTCTAGCCACCTACAAGATAGCTATAAAAGAATAAAAAAAAATTGATAGATGTTGTATAATTGTCTCTTAGACCTCTAATACTAGTAATACTTGAAGTTTATCTATAAGCCCCAGAGAAAATTCAAATTAAAGCTTCCACAAGTTCTCTCATGCCTCCATATTCTATTTATGTCTACCCAAATATTCAAACACCTCAGGTCGCTACCCCCACTTTGTTAGCCGAGATGAATGACATGAGGAACCTACTAAGGATAGTTTCAAATGAAATAAAAAATATAAAATGATAACATACCATGCCTCAAAATCCCCATTGCCATAATTATCAAAACTATGAAAATGGGAGGCCTCCATACTAGTCCAATCAACAACAAGGGTGGAACAAAAATAATGGCCAGGGGAATAATAACTAGGGAATTAATGGCCAAGGCCAATGTTCTAAGAAACTAGTCTTGGTCCCTTCCAACTATAGTTTGTCGCTCACAACTCTAACCAAGTGTTAATAGCTACTAAGAATAATTTTGTTGAGGACATAAATGCATGGTGCTTTCCATGCAATGATGTTGATATTCCTCAGAACTGTCTAAGAGGAAATTGTAGAAAAAAGTGGTGGAACAAAGAAGCCAACAGATGAATCTTTATGTTGGAGTCTATAGTTACTCTTCTCTTGGAATTGAAAATTCTATGTTGACAACCCAAATGCAAGGGATTTCCCTTGAACAAGAGTTAAAAATTGCTCCTAATCATGCTCTATTTTCTTGGATGTCAGATGACCATGCCTTCATTTTCACCAATTAGGCTTCTACATCCTAGATTCCCTGGGTCCAATCATACTATAATACAAATTCTAAAAGTATATTCACTAGCATAGTTATTCCCCCAACTCTACCAGACTTGAGACAATCATGCCCAAGGTTCATGGTCAACAATGTTAATGTTCCTGAGATTCATGAACAACCACTTCAGAGGTCACAACAATTCATACCATAAAATAATAAGGAAGTAAAAAATCCCTTGATTCCACTATGAACATAGTGAAATAGTTGAAGAAAGCCCCAAAAATATATCTATATGGGATATACTCACAATTCTTGAGAAAAAGTAGTTATTGAAGGAAGATCTCAAAAATTGAGATGGACAAGCAAGAGTCAAATCCATGGTTGAACAAGCATAATTTAAAGGGAAATATCATGAAGTGTAATAAAAAGTTCCTCAAGCTCAACAATTGAGAGTTTTAATCAACTCAAGTGAAAGCTTGAAAGAAAGTGAGGTTGGTAAGTCTAAACCTATGCCCTTCTTCCTAACTTTGATAGTAGGGGATACACTACTACATAATTCAATGATATATTATGGAGCTAGTAGAATTGTTAGGAAAACATAAATAGAATAATCCCCTCATGTAGAATACAATCCCTCTAGTAGGGGAATCATGTAGTTATATTGTCAGAAAGTCTAGTCTATAAGGGTAATAAAGGATTTTCCCTCGACGCTATTTTCGTAACCAAATATTACTGTCCCATAGGAAATAGTAGTGATTGACATTCCCCCTGGCTTTAGTATCTACTTGTCATGATATTTTATCACCAATATGGGAGGTTAAATATCTCTTGATTGGTCCAATTTAATTGTCATAACTAAGCATGGATCCAAGGTAAAGGTTTTATTTGAACCCATACATGTTGTCTATGTAGAAAATACATTAGTAATTAAATTGGAGGCCATTAATACTTCAATCTCCAAGGATGAAATGTATTGTATCATGATGCTAGATGATGAAGAGGTTATGGGAGATAAAAAATAAAGATGAGGAGGTCTTTCTCAATCATTTCATTGAGAATGATCCCTGCGGGAATAACCATGCTACTGGCCTTTGAACATATAGGATATTTTATGAAGATCACCCCATTATAAAAGTTATAGAGGAGAAGGAAAATGTAGAAAGGGATATCTGTCATCGTTCATTAGAGTTATGGGTTATGTATTTTAATGAAACAAGATGCAGAACCATTTTAGGAGCTAGTGTCCACCCAATTTATCCTTTAGGAGAAGACGTAAAAAGACCTTTCAAATTATAATTTAGCTCCATAAATAATGATTTAGATTACAAAGTACTAGATCTAATTGAGAAAATGGGAATTAAGAAACTCAGAGTATATGGATACTTTGAGTTCGTAGTAAGACAAGTACACATTACTTCTATAAAAAAATCTCCACATGAGTTCTTATCACCATAGGGTATGGGACCTAATTTAAGGTTTAAATGCTTTCAACATTCAAGTAATCCCAAGGAAGAAAAACACAGAATTGATCAACTGGCTATAATTGAAACCCAGTTTGAGCCAGTGAAAGAATTGCTTACAAATTAACACTCAGTGTGGGTGATCATCAGACCAGCCATACCTAATAATGGTAAAAATGGAAAATATTTAGAATTTACAAATAAATATCCATGTTCATCCAACATGATAGATAATTGACCAAACAATTGCATCCCAAAGTAGAGGAGGATTATGAAGATCAAATAATCTAATTAAATGGGAATAAGTTTCCATGAGGTTTGATAACCTTAGAAAATATCTTCAACTGTGATGATCCAAAAAAAAAGAAAAATGGAAGTTTTTGCTGATCAAAAGGACTACGAAGATGTATAATTATAAGTGGCAAGAGATTAAGTGGAAAAATGTATATCTATCACTGACAGAGAACTACTCAAGTCCATGTGTGAAAAATATGAATGTGTCATAGCTTGGACTTATGGTGATCTGAAAGGATACAACCACGATGTCATCAAGTATACCATGGAGATTATGGAAGGGGCCAAGACCATCAAACAAAAATGGAGGCAATTGAACTGAAGAATAGAATATCTAATGATAATTAACAAGTTGTTTGATTCACTAAATCATATATTTAATCAAGCAAAATAAATGGGTATCAAACCTAGTAACAATGTAGAAAAAGGATGGTGATATTCACCTCTATGTAGACTTATAAGACCTGAATAAGGATTCTTTGAATGACCACCACCCTCTGCCATCAATGCAGAAACTTTTGCACACTGTTACTACGTCATAAATGTTTTTTTTTTGCTAGATGGTTTCTCAGGATAAAATTAGGTATGGGTAGCTAAGAATGACCAACATAAGACAAAATTCACCACTAAGTGGGGAACATTTTCCTATGCCAAAATGCCATTTGGTCTGTCCAATGCAAGAGTCACATTTGAGAAGGCCATGTAGATCTCTTTCAAAGGACTAGTAAATCTGATTATTCTAATTTATTTTGATGACTTAACTATATTTTGAAACAAAAAAGAAGACCATTTAGATCACCTGGAACAAGTTTTCTAGAGGTACCAAGAATTTGGGATATTACTTAATCCTAAAAAATGTATGTTCAGATTTCTCCAAGGGAAACTCCTAGGACATGTGGTTTCTAAAGATGGAATTTCCATTGATTCCAAGTAGGTGAAATTGTTAGAATAACTAAGAGGGGGGACGGTGAATCAGTGGCCTTAAAAATAATTCCAATAATTCCAACCAAAAATTATATCACAAAGATAATATCCTCTAGTTATCTTTTAGTCCTTCAAGATGTATGCCTTTAAGTATTCTTAACAAATATAAATTTCTCGGTGAATATATTGTTTATATTTTCTTAGCCTTTACCAAGTAGAAGTAATTAAACTTAGTGTTTACTAACCAATCTTGTTTTAGTAAAGTGTGAAGAAAAACATCAAAGAAATGAGCCATATACATATTTGACACATGGATTTTTAATGTGGAAACCCTGTTAAGGGAAAAACCACTTGGGATTGGTAACCCAAAATTTTCACTCTTTAGAAGTGAGCTCAGTGAAGAGCCAACCCTGTTAAAGGTTACAAACACACTATTAAGTATGACCTTGTTAGAGGATTCAAAACTAATAGTTTGACTTTTGACCTAGCATTCACTATGTTGTAAACATGAAAACCTTTTGATACTCTTGAGTATCTTAATACAATAGGGATGGTTAAATCCAAACCCAGTTAAGAGATTTTCTGAATCAATGGTTAAATTGAAATAATAAATGATCTATTCAATACTACAAATTTAACTTGCAGATTTTCAAATCTATTGTTAGTCTATAAAATACCTCTTTGATCAATGTTTTCTTCAAGTCCTTTGCTCCCCTTCTTTCTTTTGTTCTTCTCGGTGAATGCACTTTCTTTTTTTGCTCGATGTCTGTAGAATTATTTGGCTCTATTCTTCATCCTGTATGATTAGATCTGCGTGAAGACTTTTATCTTCACCACAATTATATTCAGAATTCCTCTTTTCATAATGAATTACTTGTCTCTTTATATAGACATGATTATCCGCTCAATCTCCTTGTCTTTCTTGTTCTTGACATAGATTACTTCTTGATTTGCAAATCCCTCCATGCATTGCTTTAATCTTTAAATCTTTGCTTTAGTTTTATTTCATAGATTTATCCTTGAAAAATGTGAATAAAACTAGCTTTAAATATTCTTCTTATCCTTAGTTATATTGGTTGATGAAAATAAAGCAATCAATTAGTTAAATCTAAATATAGCTCTACCAGCTAAGTAGTTTTGTCATTTTCTAACTCCATTTGATTTCGATCATCAACTCTTAATTTTCTCGGTAACACTTGCTTGGGTAACAATGTCCATCAGTGTTGACTATCCACCGTGAAGCACTGTGAACTGCTCAAGTTTCACTGTTCTCAGGTAACCTTGTCACTCAGTGTATACCTTTATCGACAACAAAAACTTTGCCTCTTTAGATATTCAAGTTTTGTGAAAATATGTGTATGAGAAATCATAACATATTAAGTTTACATCAATGAAAATATAATACATTAACTGATTTAATGTCTTCCATTTACTTTTTCCAGCTCGGTGATCATCAACTTATCATTTTCAAATATTCAATCAGTTATAGCTCATCAATCTCTCCGTTTGGAATTGATGGAAATATACTATCAACACAATATGAAATATGTAATGTAAAACATGCCATACCATACCAAACTTATTGTTCTATAATCAATTCAAATATCTGACTCTCGGTAAGTTCTTCTAGCTTAGATTTGATTCTTGTAGAATGTTTTTCCTTTCTTCATTCCCTTCAATAGATAGGTGTAGCAATTGTGTATTCTACTTCTGTCTCTCCCTTTGTTGTAGAATCTCTTCTCCCTTTTCTGGATAGATATGAAGTGTTAACTTTTCTCCAATTCTCTCCCTTGGATGGATGGTTTTTTCTTTGAATATTTTTGTTCATCATCATTGGATCTTTCTCTCCCTTTGTATAAAATTCATTCTCTAACATTTTTTGTCCCTCTGATTGATGCTCTTTTCCCAAATAGATATTTCATATGGATGTATTCCTCTCCCTTTGAAAAAAATGGAAAACAAAAATATATCATTGCATATCCTTTCCATCAATAATACAGCTCTGTAGTAGCCAACAACATCTATGGTGCATGGTTTAGATAAGTACCTTCTTGTACTAATGTGTCATTGTAGTCCATGTCTTTTCTTACATCAACATGATTGATCTTCTTATAATGTGTAGGTTGATGCAGCCTTCTAGTCAGCTTAGTGACCAGTAGACAAGGGCCGAACACCTAGTCTCTTCCTTAGGTACTCAAATGTATCTTTTGGAAATTACTTTGTGAATATGTCTGCTAATTGTTCTTTGGATTGTACATATTCTAGTATTAATTATTTCTCTTATACTTGTACACTCAAGTAATGATACTTAATAGCTATGTGCTTTGTTTTAGCATGCATCATAGGGTTGTTTGAAATGTTGATAGCACTTGTATTATCACAATAGATAATTACTGGTTCAATAATTTCCATATTCATACCTTTTAGAAATTGCTTGATCTATGCAATGTTAGAGAAATTTGCAGCAGTAGCCACATATTTTTCTTCTACAGTTGATTGAGATATGCATCCTTTCTTTTTACTTATCCATGTGACAAGTCTGCCACCCATAAAGAATGCTCCTCATGTTGTGCTCTTTCTATCATCTATGTTTCCAGCCCAATCAGCATCGGTATAAACTTGTAGCTCAAATTTGTCTTCTTTATTATACCACAAACCATAGTCTTTGGTATTCTTCAGATATCTCAGAATTCTTTTAACAGTAGTCATGTGTGATTCCTTGGGATTAGCAGAGAATCTTGCAACAATACCAACTGCATGTGCTATATCTGGTGTAGTGTGTACAACATACATTAGTTTTCCAATCATAGATCTTTATAAGGTCTTATTTTCCTCAGTTGTCTTGTCTTCCTTTGTCAATTTGCATCCAGTTTCTATAGGTGTTCCAACTGGTTTGGATTCCTCCATTTTGAATATATTTAGAACTTCTTTGATGTATTTGGATTGTGTGATGTAGATGCCTTCATCCTATTGTAGAATCTGTAGACCAAGAAAAAATTTGATCTCTCCAAACATTGATATCTCAAATTCTTTGTTCATTTCATCAAAAAATGACTTGTATAACATATCATTACCTCCAAATATGATATCATCAACAAATATCTCAGCAATCAAAATCTTATCATCAATATCTCCTTTCAAAAATAGATTATTGTTATCACTTGTTTTTACAAATCTAATACTAATGAGATACGAGTGAAGTCTTTCATACCATGCTCTTGGTGCTTGTTTAAATCCATACAAGGCTTTGTGTAGTCTACAAACCATGTTCCTCTTTTTAGGATCAACAAACCCTTCAGGTTGTTCAATGTATACCTCCTCTTCTAGTATTCCATTCAGAAATGCAAATTTTACACCCATTTGGTATACTTTGAATCCTTTGAAAGCAGCATAAGAAAGTATAATTCTTACTCCTAGTCTAGCAATGGGTGCAAAGGTTTCTCCATAGTCAATACCTTCTTCTTGTGCATACCCTTTGCATACCAGTCTTTATTTGTTCCTTGTGACTTATCCATTCTCATTAAGTTTTTTTCTGAATATCCATTTGGTACCTATGACATTTTTGTCATTTGGTCTAGGTACAAATGTTCATGTTTTATTCTTCTCAATCTATTCAATATCTTCATTCATTGCAGTAACCCATTCTTTATTTTCAAGTGCAATATTAACAAATTTAGGCTCAAAATCACAAATCAAACATCTAGTGTTAAGTGACTTACTTCTTGTTATCATTCCATCTCTTTTGTCTCCAATGATTTGGTCCTATGGATGGTGTCTTTTGACATACTTAGCAAGTACATGTTTAGATTTGTGTTCATCATTTTGATCATCATCTTGACCTTCATTTTGATCTTCATCATCACTTGGTTCAACATTGTGAGCATTTTCCTGATTCTCGGTGTGTGCAGCCTGTTGCTCGGTTGCATTGTTCTATCGCACGATAGCATTACATTGTTTCTCAAACAGAGTGTCAGGTTCATCAATGTAGACAAATCTTTTGTAATCTTCCAGTTCCTTTCTACTTTCCTCATCATTTTTCTTAGCAAATTCATCCACTTTAACATTTGCACTTTCAATTATTTTTTTAGAATATTTGTTAAGACATTTATAAGCTTTGATTTTGGTAGAATATCCTAGAAATATTCATTTATCACTTTTAGAGTCAAACTTCCCATTTCTATCATCTTTCAATATATAACATTGACTTCCAAAAACTCTAAAGTAACTCACATTTGGTGTGTATCCATACCATAGCTCATAAGGTGTCTTATTGGTGTCTTTCTTCAATTGAACTCGGTTTAGTGTATAGATAGCAGTACTTAAAAATTCTCTCCATAATGTTTGTGTGATGACTTTTTCAATCATTAGTGTTATGTCACAATCAACAATTGATCTATTCCTTCTTTTAGTAATAACATTTTGTTATGGTGTTCTTGGTTCAAAAACCCGTCTTGTAATTCCATGCTAATTACAAAATTTAGTGAGTTCATCATAAATAAATTCTCCTCCTCTATCTAATATTAGACTTTTTAGTTCCTTTCCACTTTGTTTTTCAACTTTAGCTTTATACCATTTGAATATCTTAAATGCTTTATATTTCCCTTTTTAGAACAGGACAGCCATCATCCTAGAACATTCATCAACAAATAGAATGAAGTATCTATCACCATAATATCTATTTGTTCTCATTGGTCCACATAATTCAGTATGGACTAATTCTAGAATAGAATTAAATGTGTAGGTTTTTCTCTTGAAACTAGACTTTGTCATTTTTCCTTTTTGACAATTCTTGTACATGACATGGTCGGGTTTTTACATACTTGGTAAGCCTCTTACTTTTATTTTCTTTCTTATCCTAACCATGTTGTCAAAATTTACATGACATAACCTTTTATGCCACAACCAAATTTCTTCATTTATAGCCAATAAAAAAGTGGTCTTAATATCATCAAGATAGAATAGGCTACATTTTTTTTGTTCACCAGTACCGATCAACCTTCCTGTTCCATTATAGATTTTTGCCTTTTTTTTCTCAAATGCAACTCGGTGTCCTATGTTATTCAACTATGAAACACTCAATAGATTATAGTTAAGTCCTTTCACCCAATATGCATTTTCACATTTGATGAGATTATTCAACATGATGGTTCCTTTTCCTTCAACTAGACAAGGTGAGTCATTACCCATCCTAACTGATCCACCATTATAATATTCAAAAGTTTCAAAATTTTCCTTATCTCTAGTCAAGTGGTGAGTATAGCCACTATCAATAATCTAGACATGATTTTTTATAACTTTAGATATGAGTGCAGTTTCAACATACCTTTCTTCTTTGTCTGACTCATCCTTCATAGAAACAAATACTACCTCAACATCTTCATCAGATTTGGTATCAGTATTTTTATCTTTGTTCTCAACCAGGTAACAAGCCTTCTTTCCTTTGTCCTTGTAGTCTCGATTATCTCTTCTATCAGATTGTCATTTTCTTCGGTATTCTAGGTCATCACTTCTGTCAAAATTCTTTTCATAAGATCTGTCATTGTTTCTTTCATCCTTTCTCTTGTTAGGGAATCTAGGAGAAAAATGTCCAATCTCTTTGCAATTAAAACAGACCAATGGTAATTTACCTTTGTATCTTCCTTTACCTCTTTGCACTCTTCTAGCCATTAGTGCTTCAATTTCATCAAGTCCTTATTCATCACTATCAATTTCACTATCATTCCTCATAGTGTGTTTATGAATAGATTTGTTATTTTCAGAGAATATTTGAATGTAGACTCAATAGTTGGTAAGACATTATTTTCATAGTTTTTCATCTCAAATGAAATAAGTCAACCAATCAAACTATCTAGAGTAACATTGTTATTTTCTACTGCTCTCATTTCTTGAATTGTAGATACTCTAATAGCATAAACATGTAGTAAGGTTCTCAAAATTTTACTTACCAGTGTTTCTTCTTCAAGTACTCCTCCTACTCCACGGATAGCATTAAAAACTTCTTTAATTTTTCTACTATACTGAATGATGTTCTCTCCTTCTTTCATTTTTAGATCATCAAAATTTCCTCTTAGGCTTTTAGCTTTAGCTCTCAATACATTGGTGTCTCCTCCATGCAATAGCTTGAGTTTGTCCCACATTTTCTTTGTGGTAGTGCGTGATTTGACATCTTCAAATTCAGCATCAGATAGTGAAGAAGCAAGTTCTATCATCATATAAATGTGTTCATGTTTGTCTCTCAATTGATCAACATTGAGAGGTCCAGTAGGTGCAACATATTCAATATCCAAGTATTGTGTGACATCATTTACAATACTTGATAGATGGAGTCTTATCCTACTTTTCCATGATGCAAAGTTGTCTTTTTTCAACTTAGGCACATCCCTTTTACTCATCTTGTAATCTTTAGCTTGAGTCTTTAAACTCTCTTCCAAGCACCAAATCTCTGATACCAATTGTTAGAATAACTGAGGGGGTGGGGGCGCGGGGGGCGGGGGGTGAATCACTGGCCTTAAAAATAATGCCAACCAAAACTTATATCATAGATATAATATCTTATAGTTATCTTTCATTACTTCAAGATGTACACCTTTAAGGATTCTTAAAAAATATTCTCTGCTCGGTGAGTATACTATTTATCTTTTCTTAGCCTTTAGCGAGTAGCAATAATTAAACTTAGTGTTTACCAACCAATCTTGTTTAAGTAATGTGTAAAGAAAAACATCAAAGACATGAACCATATACACATTTGACACATGGATTTTTAACATGGAAACCCTATTAAGGGAAAAACCACTTGGGACTTGTAACCCAAAATTTTCACAATTTTGAAGTGAGCTCGGTGAAGAGCCAACCCTATTAAAGGTTACAAATATATTGTTAAGTGTGACCTTGTTAGAGGATTCAAAACTAATAGTTTGTCTTTTTACCTAGCAATCACTATGCTATCAACAATAAAACCTTTTGATACTCTTGATTATCTCAATACAATAAGGATGGTTGAATCCCACTCAGTTAAGAGATTTTTTGAATCAATGGTTAAACTGAAACAATAAATGATATGTTCAATAATACAACTTTAACTTGCATATTTTTAGATCTATTTTAGTCCATAAAATGCCTCTCTGATCAATGTTCTCTTCAATTCCTTTTCTCCCCTTCTTTCTTCTATTCTTCTTGATGAATGCTCTTTCTTCTGTTGCTCAGTGTCTGTAGAATTCTTTGGCTCTTTTCTTCACCCTATATGATTAGATATGCATGAAGACTTTTATCTTCACCAAAATTATATTCAGCATTCCTCTTTTTATAATGAATTATGTGTCTCTTTATATGGACACGCTTAGCCGCTCAATATCCTTGTCTTTCTTGTTCTTGATGTAGATTTCTTCTTGATCCACAAATCCCTACATGCATTGTTGAAGACATTATATTTTTCCATTAGTATATACAATGAAAACATGATGAAAACCATTGGTTTATACTACACTGACAAACAGGGCACATCACTACCCGATGCCAAGGTTACCGATACTGCCAAGTACAAAGCATCCTGACAAACACTATTCAGTGTTACCCGATGACAAAAAAAGGACAAGGGAAGCCAACGAGTAACCAACAGTGCAACCCAAAAAAACAATCAAGAGTGAAACTTGAAAGATGAAGGGAACTCGACAATTAGTTCAATAAAGGAACACTGACAGACTTTCAGTTCACACTGACGATCAAGAACCAACAGTCAGTTACATCCCACAAAAAGTGGATCTAACTTTCCATGTCAGATAAATCACTAAAGTTTTATATTTAGCTTCTTGATTTGTTTTAAATCCATTACATGTGGAGAAAGCAATGAAATTATTATTGTTTTTATCAATTTAACTATTTTAAAACATGAAAACTAAAGGATTAAGGTCAAGTTGTATACGTTGGATCTAGAGTTAACATTGTAATGTGTGATTCTAAAATAGGTCAAATACTTGTATAAATATATGCTCAATCAATTATGAACATGTTGTTCAATGATGATTGTAGCCACTGAGAGCATCTAAGGATCAGACAAGATAATTCATGCCACAACATAGAAAAAGATCAAATCAGTTGTCAATAATAGAACACAGGCTATCGACAAGCAGGAAAAAGGTATTAATCAATCACTATAGGTGATATTCATATTCTGTGAGCTTTAAAGGATCTGTAATCAGAAATTATAGATTGCATACAGTCAGGTTAAACATATTGTACAAATTCTAACAAGTGGGGTACACTTAAGAAATCCTTTCAAGGAGGGTGGACTTAACAGTCCTATTGTAAATCTCTTAACCGAGTGCACACTTCATTAGTGTTGCTAAAAGCTCTTAATAGAGTAGATCCTAACAGGTCTCCACATTAATACTCCTAACAGGGTAGATCATTAGAAGTGATCAATTGTAAGCCTTTACTAGCTCCCTTCCATTCTGTAGATAGTGAAGTTTTGTGGGTGCAATCCCCACTGCAGTTTTTACTTCCTAACAAGAGTTTAATGCAATATCATATCTTGTGTTATGTGTCTATTATTTTCATGAATTTTTCTATTAATGTTTCATATAATTAAGTTTATGAATTAATACTACATGTATAAGAAAGAACATCAGATATGGTCGGTAATATAGTAAAGATTGATTACTAATGATGAAAGGTGAAAAGTGTTAAAAAATTTAGAGGTACTGATTCACCCCTCCCCTCTCAGTACTACTTCCCATTAATCCCAACAATTGGTATTAGAGCTAAGTCTCTTCTTGGAAATCTTAAAGGCTTAAGAGACAAGATCATACAATGGAGAAGTACAAATTTGATAAAAATATTGAGAATAAAAATCTTCAAATATAGATGTTCTATGAACAGTATAAAGAATCTAAAATCAGTATGAGACAACTGTTGGATGAAAGAAAGACTATGGCATCTCACTATAATGAGACAGATTATCTTGAGGAAGAGATTCCAGATTTCTTTGAGTCTTCAGGATCAAATACAAGCAAGGCATCAGATACATCAAAAGAAAGCATCACAAGCCTAACTGAGATCAATCAACATCTGGCTAGAGAAGTCAAATTTGTGCATATCGGTCAAGAGACACAGATGGTAAGAATGATTGATGTCATGAACAATGCAAGGCAAGCTGAACAAGAAATAACTCTAGCTATTGATCATAGAAGAAAGATCATAGACAAGCTAAAAGAAAATGATTCTGAGATACAAAGACTTACATAGCATCACCATGAGGTAACTAATCAGATTATTCTTATGAGTCAAGAAGCAAACAGAATGAATGTGGAACTCATTGAAAGAATACAAATTATCAGTGAACTAAGAGAAGAGAATTAAGAGAGTTGAAGATAGTACAAAAAGAATGGATGAATTCTTGAATGCACAAAGAAGACCCAACACCAAGACTGGACTAGGGTACATGGAGCATGGAGAGTCATCAAATGAAGCCGATCCAAAAGACCCCTACACCAATCCTAGACCAAGAAAGATGACATGAAATCACTGTGGAAAGCAAGGCCACACCTCAAATGTCTATAGGAGAAAATAAAAAGGTATTCCTAAATCCACATTTACATTCATTAGACATTGTTATAATTGCAGCAAGAAAGGACATAAAGAACATGAATGCAAATCAAAGGTGAAAGAACCAAAGAAGGAAACCTATATGGACAAGTATTTTCCCACCTAAAAAATGCATGGGCACACATCTCTTGAATGAAGGAAGAAGAAACTTGAAGCATGGAAACCCAAAAATGAAGAAAATGCATATAAACCGAGAAGAGTCGGTAATTCATATGTTTGGGACCACAATACATGGATAAAGTACACAAAATATGGTAGATATGGTCACATACCTACAAACTGCATGATATTATGGACCAAAAGGTCTAGAGGCTGGACCAACCCAAGAATGGCATGTTTACACTATCATAAGATTGGACATCTAAAGAAGGACTACAGAGATCGAATAATAGAAACCACCACTTTTGCAAATGGTAACACCATTGAAGACATCAAGAAAATGTGAAAGAAAATGTGGAGGAAAGCTTCAACCACTGAGGAAGCTGGACCAAGCAATGAAGTAGGTGACACCTCATCCCATGGCTCTAGTGAAATCACCACACCCACTTAAAGATGAACAAGTAAGTACAGAACTGAACTACACCAAGTCATATGTTGCATCAGTTCCATTATACAAATTGATAGATAGTCAAAATCTGCATGAATAAAGATGCATATTAAGTTACTTGTTACAATTCTAAGAAATCAACCCCACCGGTAAACACATACCAAAAATCATCGGTGAATATAAAGGATGAGTTGTTTACACTTATCAAGAATTGTCTGTCAACACATAAAAATGCTAAGTTTCTAATGTAACCCGACAGCCAACGGTAAGGAAACAAACTTATAAAGTTGTCTTTACACAACACCGATATCCGTCGGTAAAAGAAACAATCTTAACATCCATCTTGAGCATCCTTTCAACACCGAGAATGTAATTTGAAAGTCTTCCCGACGAACTCTGTCTTCATGACCCGTCGAGTTGTTGAGTATTTATGATAGACTTAGGGAAAATGTATATAAATACTCGACGGGAGCACTTCATTTTGCACACGTGATTTGAGAAGAAAGAGAAGAGTGAAAATAGAGTGATAAGAGAGCATTTAGCAGAGTGACCTTGACTCAATCCAACGCACCCCAAACCAATCACTCACCAGCCACTACCACATTTGACCTCATTTTTCTACCAAAAATTTTGACCATCAATTAAAAAGATTAAGGTTGGTTGGATTATAGAAGGAAAA
>MU223727.1:2573835-2605453 GCA_018584345.1 Thuja plicata | reverse complement strand
TAGCACATTGATTGTCTCAAAATATGATTGATGGTTGTTTAGATTGAATACCAAACTCAATGAGAAAATTCTGAAACCAAATAGCCTCAGTTTTGGTACTCAACTTCAATAGAAGATGGACCAATAACAAATTGCTTCTTGCTCTCTAACAAACAAGTCTTGAACCAAGTGAGAAGCTATAAGTTGAAGTCATGAACTTATAGCTTCTCACTTTGTTCAAGACTTGTTTGTTAGAGAGAAAGAAGCAATTTTTTATTGGTCCATCTTCTATTGAAGCCGAGTACCAAAACTGAGGCTATTTAGTTTCACGATTTTTTTTTTTTAAAATTCAATTTTCGTCAAAATTTTGACCTTCATTGGTCAAAACAAAAAGAGTTTGGTTGAAATGTTTTGACCATTATGTTTTGAAAGCTTGCATCATGGGTTTGGTATCCTGGTTGAAATAGAAAGAGTTTGGTCAAAATGTTTCGACCATTCTATGTCAAAATCTTGCGTCATGGGTTTGGCATCCTGGTCAAAACAGAAAGAGCTTGGTCAAAATGTTTCGATCATTCTGTGTCGAAAGCTTGCGTCATGGATTTGGCATCCTGGTCGGATGGGTCAAACATTTTGACCAAGCTTGGTTGAAACATTTCAATCAAACTTGGTTAAAAATTTTCAAACATTTCAACTGAATTTGGTTGAAACTTTTTGAGCATTTCGATGAACGTTGGTCGAAGTTTTGATAAATAATGTGGGCGTTTGAATACGCTAATTTTGACCAAGTTTGTGCCTAAATTTTAGCATTAACAAGAATGTGTTGATCTTTCAATGAGAAAAATACTGACAAAGCAATTTGTGGGTCTTTCGACCAATCTGCGTAGATAATTTGACCAATTTTCATCGAAAATACGGGCCAATTTTACTAGTGATCCACACAGATTGAAGTAAGTACCGAGTGCACCGAAGAACTTTGTTGTTATTTTCTGAAAGGCCCTAAATTCAAAATACAATGGAAACCACTTCAAGAACCATAAAGTTGAAGAATGACAAGAAGAATGTTGTTAAGCTGATAAAGAACAACACTTGTGTGGAACTAAAGTACAAGATATGTCTAGAGATTGCATCACAACCCAATGATTCAGGCACATTTTCAAAAATTCCACCTAGGGTTTTACTGATAGAAGATGTAAGGTCCTACATTCACTTCAAGATCACTGAGATAGGTGATCTGGAGATAGACCAAGATTACAAGAAGTTGTGTGATGAACAAGGAAACCTAAAATAAGAACACAAGCATCTACAAGTAAAAGGGATAACAAATGCCCTATATTTCCTGAGGGTTTTCAAAACTGACTGGATTAGGTTAGTTCTTAGTAGAATGCACAACTAGAATTTATGGTTGGGTGAACCTAACTAGATCACAAAGGATGTGTTACATTTTGTAATTGGTTACCCCATAACCGACAAACCTAAGACACATAAGCATCCCTCTTGGCCAGAAATTGAAAAACTCACAAATGTTGTGTGAGATAACAGAGGACTCAAGGTGAACACCATCACCGATGAGGAATTGAGGTTTAGTGCATGTGTGATAGGATATAAAATATTCCAAGTAAGAAGGCTAAACAACATAGCATCAATAGTAGTAAGAACAACTTACAAAATTGTCATGAAGGGAATACAGATGGATCTATGTGAGATCCTGTTGAAGCAACTTGATGAGAATATGACAACAATCAAGTCTTCAAAGACAAACACATGTAAGTTTGGTTCACTCATCATGTGTATATTCTTTTATTTTCGAGAACACTTTCCTTCAGTTGGCAAAGTGAAATGGGACACTAGCAAGCTAGTCACATTGCAGATTAGTGAACTTATCAAGTCACTAGGTGATAATTTTGATTCAGTAATGACTGAATACTTCCTTGAATTCAAGGAAAAGATGATGGAAAGAGTGAGGATCCCTGAGAAGTTGATTGAACAACATAGGGATGAAATATGTTTCATGGTTGATACACATTTTACTCACATTAAACTAGTTGTACCAAGGACAGCCTGGTTAGTACCTCTTGACTATGAGATTAACATAGATCAAGCAACCAATGTAATTGATGCATTGATAAATGAACCACTTGACAACAAACAACCAAGATTTGGAACTTATGAAGAGGCTAATTCTAAGATAAAAATAGGCTTATTCATCAAGAAGACTATCAACAAGAAGAACAAAATGGTAAAGAATCTT
The DNA here is from genome assembly GCA_018584345.1 of Thuja plicata. Classification (NCBI taxonomy): domain Eukaryota; kingdom Viridiplantae; phylum Streptophyta; class Pinopsida; order Cupressales; family Cupressaceae; genus Thuja; species Thuja plicata. Next base: position 2,603,226 of record MU223727.1, on the reverse strand, counting down.
GAAAAGATTCTATCGGTAAATGAGGAGGAAAAATAAAAAATAGAGGAAACCGAGGAACAAGGTACCAGCAGTGAAGAGAAACATGAGCAAGTATTAGAACTTGAGGCCACTGAATCTGATACACCTCCACCTCCTAAAAAGAAAACAAGAACCACAATGGCTAAAACTATAAAAGCTACGACAGCTCTCAAGAAAGGTCAAGTGAGGACCTATAAGAGGAAGCAACAAATAGTGAAAAAAACACCTACAAAAAGGAGGAAAAGACTAGTCAGGACCAAAGCTGACATAGAAGATTCAAAAGAGGATGAGCCTAATGTAGAGAAGAAAATCTTAGCCCATAGAACAATGGATGAAATTGCCAATTCAATTGCAACAATTGGTATAATGACTGATAGGAAAATTGGACAGTGGGAAAAACCTGAACCAGAGGACCAACATAAGATACAAGATGCAATAATTAGAGCAATGGTTAAGTTCAAATATGTACCAGTAGAATTTATGGGCCAAATACCCAAAGAACTGGGTGAAAAAATTTCACAACAATGGTCATATACTTTACACACAGAAAAGGAAGCAAGGGAGAGGGTACTTGTCACACTCATGCCTCCCGAATCAAAGATGGAAGAGATCAAAGAAATAATGAAAAAGAACTCAAGTAAATTTGTAGCAAAGATAAGAGCTTACAAAGTGCTAGAGGATAAATTTATAGAGCTCGACAGCTTGACCAAGGCCAAATGGAGACAAATCCTAGATCTACCTATAGAGTCAACAAGTTGTGAGAATTAATTACTTCTCACCGACACAACTAATGTAGAGGAGAAGAAAGATAAAGAAAGTCCTAAGCACATTGTTCTGGATAATGTAGAAAATAATGAGCCAATTGACTTAGACGAAGTCATGGATGATCTTGACATTCAAGACATCACTCATTATGACTCTGATAAAGATCCACAAAAAGAAGATGATGTCATTTTCATATCTCTTAAGGATCAAACCAAGCAACAAGAATTGGAGACAAAAATAAATAACGACATGGATGTTGCTGATGAAATATGGCTAGACACTTCCATTATTGACATCATAGGTCTAGACCCTATAGATCAACTACAAAAATATGAAGATGTCACTACTCAACAAGATCAAACTGATGAGCAAGACACACTTATAGATGTCGCACAAGTGGGCATGCAAAATAATATGCCAGTATTGATGAAGGCCATCAATCTGCTAGAAGGAAATGAAGAATCTACAACAGATACAAGCATACCTGAAGACAAGGGTGATGCTAAGACAAAGGATACCACTGATGCACCAAAGGATACAACTACATATCAATCTACAACCAATGATCAGGAAGACAAGTCTATTGATCATAATAAAGAAGAGGATAAACAAGTAGAAGAAGACAAGTAGAAGGAAAATATTGAAGAAGCAAAGATAAATGAACAAGAAAATAAAACAGAAGAGAAATCTGCATAAACACCCAAGGTTGATGGAGAGACATCTTCACCAAACCGACAGGTGAACCCCAAGCATAAAACACAAGAAGCTTCATCTACAAAGCCTTCATCGAGTGCCTCTGAGAAGATAAATGAACTAGCAATGGTATTTCATACATCTTCTTCTACACAAATCTCAAGGAAGAAGAAGAGAAAGAATAAGAATCCAGTTACTCTGGATGAAATTATTGAGATTCTAGTATGTGATCCTAGGACATTGGATCCTACTGAATTGACAAAGTATGCAAGACCTTGTGAAAGGAAAGCTATGTAGGACAAGTTGAGAAAAGCCACCAAGGAAGCAAAGGTACTTGAAGTTGCACGAGGAATCCTTCAGAAAATCATACCTGATATAGATGTTGACCAAACAGACCCCATGCTTGGTCAATTAGTGGTTCGCACTGATGCAATCACATCTTAGAACATAGATGCTGAGAAGGCCATGGAAGCTAGAATTGAAAAGAAGTATGAATTCAAGCTAGTTGAGAAGATAAGCCAAGAAGTGGCACTACAAAAGGTAAATCTTTTTGAACTGGTAAGCATAGTAGACCCAATTATTTTAGAAGAGATAGACTTAATATAGAAAGTATGCACGTTAGATCAACTCATGAAGGAGTATACTGACAAGATAACACAAATAGATGTTGATCTTCAAACAAGTGCACAAAGTCTCACAAACAGTGAAGAGGCAATCAAATTGTACAATGAACAACTCAAGCAAGCCAAGAAGCTGAGACAAGACATATAGATTGCAGAAACCAAGTTTAGAGATGGGGTGAATGAGCTTCAAGCTCAACTCTTACCGACACTCTCATTATGGCAAAACCATATGACAGAGGCAAGAGCACTTATTTCCACCACAAAAAATGTCTGTCCTAGACAACACTTATGATATGCATGCTAGAATTGAGCTAGAGCACATGAAATTAGAACTTCTCAAAGAAAAATGGGAGAAAATAATCGAAGATATCAAGAAAACCCACTCCCACATTCTTGACACACTGTAATTTACACATTTTTGACAACTTATAAGTTGTAAATTTTTTTCATGATTATCAAAAAGGGGGAAATGATATGTATAGTCAACAGTAAAAGGGGGAAATTAAAGGAACAAATGATATGTACAGTCAGTCATTTGAAAGAGGAAAGAACAGGGAATGTATAGTACAAAGGAAAGTATACATGTACATATACTTATACTATACTGATGCATACAATTAGGGGGAGTCATATAATGACAAGGATATATACATAGTGTACATACTAAAAAATTTAGTATTATGCACATATCAGTTTTTTATACTAATGTCAAAGGGGGAGATTGAAGACATTATATTTTTCCATTAGTATATACAAGGAAAAACATGATGAAAACCATCATTTTATACTACACTGACAGACATGAACAATACTACCTAACACCAAGGTTACCAATACTTCCAAGTACAAAGCATCCCGACAAACACTATTCAGTGTTACCCGATGACAAAAAAAGGACAAGGGAACCCGACGAGTAACCAACAGCGCAACCCGACGAAACAATCAAGAGTGGAACCTGACAGATGAAGGGAACCTAACAATCAGTTCAATAAAGGAACACCAATAGAATTTCAGTTTACACCGATGATCAAGAATCAACAGTCAATTACATCCCGCAAAAAGTGGATCTGACTTTCCACGTCAGATAAATCACTGAAGTTTTATATTTAGCTTCTTGATTTGTTTTTAAACCATTACGTGTGGAGAAAGAAATCTAATTATTATTGTTTTTATCATTTTAACTATTTGAAAACATGCAAACTAAAGGATCAAGGTCAAGTTGTATACCTTGGATCTAGAGTTAACATTGTAATGCATGATTCTAAAATAGGTCAAATACTTGTATAAATAGATGCTCAATCAATTATGAACATGTTTTTCGATGATGATTGTAGCCACTGAGAGAATATAAGGATCAGACAAGATAATTCATGCCATAGCACATACAAATATCAAATTAGTTGTCAAGAACAAAACACAGGCTACCGACGAGCAGGAAAAGGTATTAATCAATCACTATAGGTGATATTCATATTCTGTGAGCTTTAAAGGATCTGTAATAAAAAATTATAGATTGCATACAATCAAGTCAAACATATTATACACATTCTAACAAGTGAGGTACACTTAAGAAATCCTTTCAAGGAAGGTAGTCTTAATAGTCCTATTGTAAATCTCTTAACTGAGTGCACATTTCATTGGTGTTGCTAAAAGCTCTTAACAGAGTAGATCATAATAGGTCTCCACATTAGTACTCCTAACAGGGTAGATCATCAAAAGTGATCAATTGTAAGCCTTTACCAGCTCCCTTCCATTCTATAGATAGTGAAGTTTTGTGGGTGCTATCCCCACCACAGTTTTTACTTCCTAACAGGAGTTTTCTACGATATCATATGTGTCTATTACTTTCATGAATGTTTCTATGAATGTTGCATATAATTAAGTTTATGAGTTAATACTAGATGCATTAGAAAGATCATATATGGTTGGTTATATAGTAAATATTGATTACTAATGATAAAAGGTGAAAAGTGTTAAAAGTTTTAGAGGTACTGATTCACCCCTACCCTCTTAGTACTACTTCCCATTAATCCGACCAATTTCTTTAATATTTAAAGCTTTGCTTTAGTTTTATTCCATAGATTTCTCCTTAACAAATTTGAATAAAACTAGCTTTATATCTTCTTCTTATCCTTAGTTCTACTGGTCGATGAAAATAAAGCAATCAATCAGTTAACTCTAAATATAGATCTTCCAGCTAAGTAGTTTTGTCATTTTCTAACTTCATTTGATTTTGGTCATCAACTCTTAATTTGCTCAGTAACACTTTCTCAGGTACCACTTGCTCGGGTAACACTATCCGCCAGTGTTGACTGTCCTTTGGGAAACACTGTGAACTGCTCGGGGTTCACTGTTCTCGGGTAACCCTGTCACTTGATGTATACCTTTACCGATGACAAAAAATTGTCTCTTTATATCTTCAAGTGTTGTGACAATATGTGTATGAGCAATCATAACATATTAAGTTGACATCAATGACAATACAATACATTAACTAATTTAATGTCTTGAATTTACTTTTTGTAGCTCTGTGATCATCAACTTATCATCTTCAAACATTCAATCAGTTATAGTTCATCAAAAATACATTTTAGAAATTCCACTACTAGTAAATAAAAAGGGATTTCAGACCTTCCTAGGATAGGTTAACTTTGTTAGTAGTTTCATTTTGGATGTTACAGGAATCATAAGACCCATTATGTTGATGTTGTAGAAGGAGAAAATATTCAAATGGAGGATATAAGGAAATTTATTCTTTGAAAAAATAAAAGAGGCTATAGGAACCACGCCAGTTTTATCCAATCTTGAGTTCTCAAAGGATTTTATAATGTACACTTATGGAAGTGAGCACAACATTATTGTTATACTAACCCAAAAGAGATAAAAATAAAAAGAAAAGCATCTTGTTTCTTTCTAATTTATAACCCTTAAAAAATTACAAGAACAAATACAACTTTATTGAGAAATAGGCATTTTCTCTAGTCAAAGGTCTAAAAAATTTTAGATACATAGTGGCTAGTAATAATATCATGGCATATCTAGCTCACCTCAGTGTGCGAGAGTACATCATGGAAGTGAAAATTACTGACAAAAGAGATTACCTAGTTACTAAATCATGGATTATGACATAGATGTTAGGCCTACCAAAGTAATCTAAGGTAGAATAATTTGTGAGTATATTGCAAGAGAAGTTGAAGAAACTCCAAGACTAGAAGAGTTGGTTCTCATCAATCAAATGATAGAAGATGAAGACAAGGTAGTAGACTGAGTCAATTTTATGCAAACTAGTAATTACCCACCCCATCTTCCTGTGTCTAAAATAAGATATTATATATTGTAAGGGGTAGGGTATCTCCTATTAGTTGGAGTACTTTTTAAAAAAATGGATTCTTGTTGAGATGTGTTAAAAACGGTCAGAACAAAAAAATATGGAAGAGATGCATAATGGCTTGTCTAGCAATCATTTCTCAGCAAAAACCACAATGCTCAAAATAATGTGGGCTGGTTATTTTTGGTCATCAATGTTCTCATAATTTTTTGAGTTATTAAAATAATGCATGTAGTGTCAGTTTTTTGTGGGATAGCAACAAAATTCACAAATTCCATTGTGTCCCATAGTGGTTGAATAACCTTTTTCTCAATGGGATTTAGATTTTAGCAGGATGATCAATCAAATTTCTAGTGCATGGGACATAAATGGATTTTGAATACTACAAATTATTTCACTTCCTAGGTAGAAGCAGTGTCCCTTCACAATTCTACAAAAATGAGATTATTGGATTCCTTGAAGAGATAGTGTCTGGATGCAGTCCTCCTAAGACTATTATTTTTGATAATGCAAGGCTCCTTGTAGGGTCAAGGATGTCTAAATTTGTATTAAAATGTAGCAATTTTTTGAAAACATTATCAAACTATTTTCCTTGGTGTATTGGTGTAGTGAGTAATCAAAGAAGAACCTGATAAGGATTATCAAGAGGATAGGTTCTGAGCACCGGCAGGAGTGGCACAAGCATTTGAAGACAACTTTGTGAGAAAATCAAATTACCCAAAAAAAATTCCTCAAGACTTCCCCATATGATTTGGTCTATGGAAAAGAGGTTTTTCTCTCTATATCAATGGAAATCACATCTCACCAACTGCAAAAGATAATTAAAGTTGAGGAAGATGGTGCAATGAAAGTTAGGTTGGCAGAAATTTTGAACTTGCAAGAAAATCATGAAAAGAATTGTAATTCCCTAACACATCATTGAAGAATAGTAAATTTTTGGTTTGATAAAAGATATTTTGACCCCATCTTCAAAGAAAATAACCTGATTATGAAATTCAATGAAAGAGAAGATAAGTCAAGTCAACATCCAAAGTTTGATGCCTTGTGGTAGGGTCATTTTCATATTTCCTATTGCAGAGAAAATAGTTCTTGTAAGTTAGAGGAATTGGAAGGTAATCCTTTTGAGATCTTGGTAAATGGGATCCACCTCAAACATTTCCATTAATTTTTTATTTTTTGCTCACGTACATAGTAGGTTAGTTGTGTTTTGTGTTAAATAAGAACCATAAGGTACATTCACTTTGATTTCAGTCTCTAGTTTTCCCAAGGTTCAAACCCTTGTGTTTTCCCCATGTGTAGCATTTCATGTAGTCCAAAAATTCTTAAATGAAATTCCCCTTGTTGTCATGTCGAGCCCTCATTTCCTTTTAGAACCTCATTTTTGAAAAGCGACATCGAGTCTAGGTATTGTGTATTGTCCCTTCATCTAAAAGTATGAAAAAAACCAAGGAAATTATGTGCATCAATGGGAACCACCCTAAAACTAGGTGATTATTTTTTGTGTACCTAAATTTTGAGGCAACATTCAAATTGTGAGAGAAACAGTTTTAGAGTTTAGAGCTTCTAGCTATTAGCTGAAGAATAGTTTATCAAATGTAGTTGTGATAAATTGCTTATAGAAGTATCCTCTTGAGTCAAAGGAATTCTATTTCAATGTCTTCTTCAAATATGGTGTAATTTTTTTTTTCAAATACATCATTTACAGAAGCTTTTAGGCCCCATAAGCCTAGTCCTCAAAAGACAAAGGTTCTAAAGATTGGAAAATCAAAGGACCCAATATTGGAAAAAGATGTTGTAGAATACATTCAATATCCCCAACTGACCAAAAATACAAAAGGCCTTAGAGACGAAGAATTGTAAAGAAGAAATAATAGGAAATACGCTCAGGTTGAGTCTAGAATCTATCAAAGTGGATTTTCTCAATTTATGGTTCCATATGTTCACTCGTACCCTAAGATGATTGAAGCCATGGTGGATCAATTTGAAACAGATGATGTGATTATTAGCATGGAGAATTAAAGGTGATCATAATCCCAACACAAGTGATAAATATTCTTTGTATTTTCCATGACCTAAATAACACAATAGAAGTTGACAAAACAAGGTTAGAATATGACATGGTACATGCTAGTGATCCCATTGATCAAATTAATAAGGAAATAGATACATTGGAAATAGTTCTTCCCCATTTATCATAAAGGCATGCAATTTTTAAAAATGAATCAAAGGACATTTTCTCCATGATAAATTTTTAGTGTGGCATGGAGGGAGATATGGTGATGGAAGAGTTTTAGGAGTGATTTCCAACCATTTGAATTATTCTGAAGGGCCTATTGTCTGGTATGATTTTGCAAACCTCATCATAGATAACATAACTCAGAAGTTATAGGAGTACCAACTCACTTTAGTCTTCAGGTACCCATCCCTTTTCCTACACATGGTTTTATACCAGAATGTTTCTTTCTTTCAAAGATTCATGCCTTTAGATATATGAGATTTATCCCAATAGAGGAAACCAAATTTTCTTTTGACCCTTGTTATACATAAATCCATTATTATGACACATTCATAGAATTTTTTCAAGGCCTGTTGTATAAACTCTCCTTGATAAAACTAATGAAGACCAACTCAATGGGTCCTAAATTTCCTCATTGGAAAGATGAAAACCACTTGTTGACTAGTTCTATGGGGCTGATTTCACTATAATAAGGGCTCATAGTTTCACAACTAAGCCATTTTTACTTCTCACCATAGTCCCATATAGGGTTTTAGCCTTAGAGGCTTTCATAAAAATTTCTATGGTGGATGAAAAGATGGGTGCAGGGAGGAAAAAACCCATGATTTATAAATCACCAATTTAATATAGTAGTGTACCCTTGAACAAGAAAAAGACAGAGTCATTATTGAGCTCAAAATTGGCCTACGTTGGTTTGTTCTTGTTGTATGATTTTTGGTATTTTAATCCTGATAATTTTTTATCCAATAGATTCAATGTTGTTACTAACCAATGTAGACCATATTGGTAATATATGTAGAATCTTCCTTGAGCTTTGTCGTACCTTTTAATAGATTCATCTTCTAAACATGTACGCTCTAGGCCTTCTTGGTTGATTTTCTATGATATGGTAGCGAGGTTTAACCCTAAAACCAAAATGTCCTTACATTTAAAAAATGTATTGAAAAATAACAACTAGACAAAAGAGAAGATTGTTTCCTTCTAGATGTACATGCAAGAAACTAAGCAAGCACACCTTTCTTTTGATGCAATTTATTCTGATGAAATGTTCAATATAAAATGGGATTTGGAACATGTTGAGTCCCCTAAAATCTCTAAGAAATATGAACCAAGAGTTGTTTCCTCAAGCTATCCCCAAGAAAGACAATTACTACCAGTGCAAAGAGTGGAGAAACCAGTGAGGCCAATGGTGTTTCAAAAGAATTTAGAAGCACAACAAGATGCAAGGAACTCATAGATCAAAGAGTACCAAAGGATAGTTATAGTGTGAAAAAAAAAAAGATATCCTCACAGAAGAAGAAGAATACAATATTTGGTACCCTTCCAAAAACGAAGAGCAACAACACCCACTAGTGTTGGAATAAGTTAGGAAAGTTAAGTACTAAGAGAGGAGGGGTGAATCAGTACCCTTAAAAAAGTTTAACCTTATAATACTGATCATTTACCAAGTTGAATGCATTGCATAATATGAACATAAAGCAAATAACTCTAGTAATGAAATATGAAACACATAACACAAAGATTTTTGGTCATGCATAAATCCTTTTTTAGAGGAAAAAACTACAGTGGGGATGACACCCACAATCCTTCACTACCGCAGTAAAAAGGTTACTCAGTTAGAGCTATAATTTAGCTACTTCTGATATTTCTTCTTTTTAAGAGTATTATACTTGATTAGGAGTATAAAAGACTTATTCAGTCTACATTGTTAAAGGATTTTACAATCTCTAATCTAAGAGATGTACCTAGTTCAAGGATTTACAAAATATAAATACCTGTTAGGGCTTACCCACAAATGGGATTTGTACTTCTTAGATTAAAAAAAAAATCAATAATTTTTTTTGATAGAAATGCATTAATCAAATACTGTCAAGACTCATTGTTCTCTAGAACTCTATTACCTTCTTCTGCACTCACTAGCTTAGTATCATAAGCTCTGCTTCATTCTGCATCCATCTCCTTTGCTTCTCTTTGTGATAACTTAATCAACTCTTCAACTTCAATACCAACAACATAAACATAATTCTCATCTCCTTTCTCATTCTTCAAACTAATCTCATATACAATCTTTAGGCGGTTAACTATGACTAAGGCAGTTAACCAAATATAGGGAAACATGAATCAATGATAGAGATTAAGTGGTTAAACTTTGGTTACATCTCCAATGTCGTATGCCTTCTGAGACTTCATTGGTGGATCTACCTTGTGATCATATCCAATCATGTGTTTGGATTCCTAATGACTCAACTAACACTTTCCTTGAATTCTGTGCAATGCTTCCTACTTAGTTACCAATTTCAATGTATCTAATTTCAAATGAAATGTCATCTCTAGAATGCTCAGTAACATGCTTGTGCATACTCGGTAACTATGTACTCTCCTCTCGGTGTCTATGAGTGTTGGTAACTATCTTTGGATGACTCGGTATATGTAGCTTTCTCAGTGCTTAATAACTGCTCAGTACTTGATAACTGCTTGGTGCTCGGTGGCTATCTCAATTTCCTTAACTGACTGCCTCTCCTCCTTTATATGACTTCCTTTCTTTGGTTACATTCACCGATATGTGACTTTGTAGAAAATCTCTTTAGGAGTAACAATCTCCCCCTTTGACCTTAGTTTGGCATTTTGAATAAAAACTTCAAAGTCATCCAAATTTTCAAAACTTCAAAAAGGTTATGATTCCCCCTTTGATAATGCTCCTCAAAATTTTAGTAATTATATCTCCCTTATGTATATCTATTTTTTATATATCTCCCTTTCTCCCTTATATATAACTCCCTTTTTTTGATAAACATGCAAAAATAACACTTACAGTCCAGAGATAACCTTATGTATCCCATGTATTCTTATCTTTCAGAGCTATCTGGTCAAAAATGTGTTTATACTTAGCCTTTGCATCAGCTAGGTCTTCTTCACATGTGTCCTTCATTTTTTCATAACAACAATCTGTGTAGAAATATCAGTTGCCATACCAGTAATGGTCTCCAATGAACTACCATCAGGAGTAGCAATAAAATCCTTGGCTTTCTTCAAGTGATTTTGCATTGACTCTATGTGGGGAATAAGTGTTTCTTCCAGCTCTAGGAGTTGTATCCTTAGTGTGTGTTCTACATTTATTATCTCTTTCTACCTTCCCATTAACTATTTGATCTTTGAATAATAGGCCTATATAGATCCAAGTGTTGGTTCCTTTTCTTGTTGATCCCTTGTATACCTGCAGCTCAGGTATATTTCTCTATAAGACAAACAATTGTCTCAACAAGGAAAAGAAACAACGTCAACAAGGTCCTTGAACCTTCTACACTTCGAGATCCATAGACTCATGTGGGTATTACCTATCTTCTGCCTTTAATATTCAATATTATCACTAACTGGTAGGCATAGGGGATGCAACATAAAACATGTAAATCATGATAGATTTTATAAATATGGATGAGAACCACACATTCTAACATACTAAACCAGTGCCATATCCAATGGGTATGGAGTCACTTTAAATGAAAAGGCCATTAACAACAAGATACCTCAAATGTAAAACCTGCAAATGACCTTTGAACTTGACTATGCCTTACATACTCAATTCACACTCTTGGAAGCAAATGTAATCATCCAATTCATTAACATTCGTTACTGATTGAAACTAATCTAAGGAAATTAATTCTTTCCTTGAAAGAAACCCTAAACTAGTTAGACCCTCTTCCTTATAGAGTGATGGATTGAGATGTCCTTAACAACCAATCCAAATGAATACAAGAACTAAAACAAAGACATTACCCATTAAGATCAGACAAATAACAGGAAGTTATAGACATATATTATGCTAAAAAATTTGAAACATTTAAAAGCAACCCAAGAAATCACTAATAGTCTTAATCAAATATGCAGAGCTTATAAGCCTTTTGTGGCATAAAAATCCCATCCTTACAAATGACTCAAAAAACTCTAATTATAGAAATTGGACATCACGAGTTTGGATTGCCTTAGGGCAAAAAAGAAATCCTAAAACACAACCACCAAAAAATGGGAACCAAGTCAACATCAAGGAAGAATAGACAGAGAAGTGAGTAAAGGTTACAAAATAGCTTCAAATATGACTAGAACCCTAATTCACCACCATTCAATAATTATGAAGCCTTAATCATCAAAAATCTATCCCTTCAACACCCTACAGACACATAGATGCAAACCAAAAGATTAGATCAATCCAACTACTTTTCTGCAACCGGGTAGAGCATCGCCATGCTCAAAAACCTTGTGAAACATTTAAATATTAAAATATCTAGCATTTACGGTCACACCTGGTGTGGGAAAAATCATTGATGACCAAGCTCAAATCTGAAATCCATGTTTAAAACATAGTTGTTGATCTCCTCCTTAAGGTGACAACACCTGATGCATTTTGACCTTTCCTCATCAAAGTGGACACGCATCACCCAGGCATAATTTAATGAATATCTTTCATGCATCTCCTGATCAAGGCATCAAGCCTGCCATTCGATCAAAACAATCCTGCCCAACGCTTTACCTTTCCAAATTTTTGTACCCATGATCTTAGATGTAATGTGTCAATCAGGTGCAATGCCTTAATGAGTATCCTTCAGGAAAATTTTCTTCCAGGCATCACGCTAGCCATATGATCAAAAGTGATCTAACATAACTTTAATTCACTTTTAGCTCTGACCAAGCCCCGCCACTTTCCACATGTTGCACAAGTGCAATTACTTGAAGTATATCCTCCCTCTAGATTTTGATCAAGGAATAATGCATGTCATCGGATTAAATCTGATTTGTCAGAACTTTAACCTCTCGTCAGCTTTGAACATGTTGGCCCCACGATCTCAGAATGGACAAGTGTCAACAAAGCATGATTCCTTAATGAATAAACTCTGTGCAACATTTGATCAAGGAAAAATGCCTGCCATTATATCTATTTTATTCTATCCATGATCTACCTAGCTACATCTTTACAAACTATAGGCCCCACCTCGCTGGAAGGACATGTGCTCATTAGTTGCAATGCCTCAATGAATAAAATCACCTCATCTTTTCTTCAAGGAATTATGCCTTCCGTTGGATCAAAACAGATATGTGTGGACTTTATTTTAACTTTAACCCTAGTTTGGACCCGCCATAGACACATGTCTTTCAGGCGTAATTCCTTAAAGAGTATTCAATGATCATGTTTCCTTTGAGGCAATGCGCCAGCTGTTAGATCAAAATGAACTTGCTCAATAGATGCAATAAATAACACCTGCAAGGACTTAGGAAAAAATAAAACATAGGATCCTCTAGGTCTCAAGGCATGCCTTAAAATGAATTAAGTGGTTCAAAAAGGTAACTTAAGAAACATGCCTTAAAATGACTAAAGTGATTCAAAAAGGTAATGCATAAACATAACAAATTTTGAGATTTTTAGGGTTATCCATCATGGAAGAAAAACTAGGGTTTAGGAACATGGATCAAACTTAAGAAAAAAAGGTAGGAAAAAGCACCAAGGAAACCAAAATTTTGCAGTCCTAACTATTCAAATTAAATAATACTAAGAGGGGGGTTCAATCAGTATTACAACACTTAAAATAAACTTTGAACCAATTCCACATAAACCATAATCATACTAAAGTCAAAATAACATAAAAAAATAACACAGTACTCATAACACTATTATTTGTTGTCGAGGAAACCTTGGCTAAGGGAAAAGCCTGGTGGGGATGGTACCCACAATCATGCACTAAAGTATAATGTCCTTGTTAGGAGACCTAGCCCTGTTAGGAGCTGAATATTACATAGTACAATTCCTTGTTAGAGGAATACAACCCTGTTAAAGGTATACAACACCTTGTTAGGGGCCAACTGAGCTTAGAACTCTTACAATAAAACCTTTGTTATGAAGTGTTCTTAGTAATGAACAAAACAAGCATCTTCAATGCTTAGATAGTTCTAGTCATAGTTCTACAATGATCTCTATCATCCTCTACTCTTCCACTCACACAGATATCTTATTCCATCAAGTACATCAATTCATATCTTCACTCTACAAAAAGTCTTCATATACATATCTTTCTTCTTTACCAAGTCAGCCCTCTTAACCAAATATTACATAATCAGCTCTCAATACAAAATACAATTAATAAAGAAAATATTAAATACATAGTTGACACTCTTACATAATCAAAATATATATTATCCACAACTATATTCTAAATTAGCTTTCCAGGAGTCCGTGTCATACTCCCCAAATCATCGCTTCAGTTCAACTGCTTTGTATCACTGTTCTACTATTGTCGCATATCTTCAATTCTCTGTAACTCTCTTTAATCATCACCAAAATCAAATAAATCTTAGATGTAGGTCATACATAGCCCATAGTATCTCCTTCTAAGCTCTCTTTCCATAACTCATCGATCTCAATCTTTGATACCCAAAATACCTCTGTATTTCTGCTTCTGTACTTAGCTGATTCCATTAGTGAATCATCAAAACTTATCTTTAAATCAATCGATCAATATTCCAAATGTGTTTCCATAAATGACAACCAAAAAATAATTCATATCATAAAAAATGATCACTTTCCAACAATCTCTCCCTTTGGCATTGATGGAAACACTTAACAAAAAAATGTCTAAGTGTTCCTCCAAAACAAAAAACTATATCTTCTTCATTTATTCTTCTTCTCTCTTCTCCCCTATTCATTTTCTTCTCTCTTCTCATTTTATCTTCTCCCCATTTATTTATTCTTTCATTTTTTTTCTTCTCTCTTCTCCCCCTTTGACAAAAATATAAAAGTAAATACAACTAGTGCTTTCTCACCATTTTCTAAATATCTTAAAAATAATCTTCCAAGATCTTCACTTCTATGCTCCATGACTTAACAAATATCTGACTAACATGAATTAGTCTACTCAGTGCATATGATGTTGTCTCTGCTTCTTTCAACTCTATGGTCATAGAGTTTGTCAATGATTCTGTAGTTTTCTCCATGTCAGATAAGTGAGTTTCAAGAATTGATGGCTTAGGAGTGATTAAACTCTTTAGCAAACCAAATCTTGTCATGACTCTCCCTTTCTCTATATCCAACACATTTATCTTATCCAAGATCGGTGTTACTTGTTTGTCCATTTCCATCATAGATTGTGAGGAGGTCTCACAACTATCCATCATACTGTTCAAATTTTCTCTTTCCTTAGCAATAATGTCTTCAATGTTCTGAACATGTCTGATAGGGTTCATGCAATAACTGAATAATTTCATGTCATGTGTAACACAACTCTTATCTTTTCAATAATAGATCTCAGAATGCCCAAGTCCCATGAAATAGACTGGCAAAATTCCATTAGTTTCTTCTCCAAATAGCTCTTCTCTGCCTTTTCTTCTTCTATCTTCACTAGGGTCTCATAGTGACCATCAAACTCATCAAGTGCTAATTTCAAGTTCTCTATATCATCTCTTCTTTGGAAAACAATAGTTACTGGAAGCAATTTATTCACAGTATCGATTGCTCTAGAAATTACCTTAGTATTCTTGTCAATTTTTTTCTCAGATCTCTCCTTTTCTTTAGTGAGTGCAGTGAAGGATAAACTCACCAACTCATCCTCATCCATGCGATCAATATCAACACCTATAGGTTTTTCTTTACTTGCCAACAATAAGATAGAAGATGTGTCAATTTTGCTTTTGTCTTCAACTTTTGCTTCTTCATCTTTCTGATCCATTTCTTTCTATACTTCCTCTTTGTTCTTCCTCTTTCTTTCCTTCATCTTTATGTCCTTCATCCGTAGTAATTGTACTGTCAATGTTTCCTTCAAATGGGTCCTTCTCATCATGAGAAGTGTCAAGTGTCACAGGCACACCAGAAACATAGAAATCTGGTTGCATATCATTTTTTCTTTTCACAACACTTGCCTCAGCTGATTTAGAACTCTCTCCCATTCCTAAGTGTGTGGGCATTGTATTCTTAGGATGTGAAGCCTTCTCGGGAATAGTACTCATTATTATATGATCCAATTCTCTCCAAGTCTCTTCAGTAACTTCTTCATACTTTCTTGCCATAATTTTCACTAACCTTGCCTTAGTCCTTAATAATGGTTTTAGTTCATTAAATATTCTATCTCTCTCTTGCATATAAATCATAGGCAACATGTTATCAATTTCTTAATTTCTGATAGTCTCATCTTCAATATGTGCTAATTGTTTTCTTATTTCCAATCTCCCATACAAATCTTGAGGTACACTGCCCTCTAGCTCTAACTGAATTTTCTTGAAAACAAGTAAATGATTTACCACAATATATTCAATATTAAGCTTATCAAATTCCTCATACCTGTCATAGTATTTTTTTATTGTAATTAGCTTTCCTTTCTCAATCATTTTCAAGTCAGGTTTCCATACTTGTCTATCACTGTCAACTTTCTTCTCTTCTCTCTCAGTCCTCTATTCTTTAGGTGGTTAATTTTGTTTGGTGAATCCAGTGTTCACTCTAGGAACCAAATTTACTTCTTTCGAGGTCTTCAAAGATGATGAAGGGGTGGCTACATCAATAATAGTAGTAGGTGCAGTAGCTACCATCACAACTTCAGGATGTGGAAGGGCTGAAGTACTTGCCAATCCAGAAGAACGTTCGACTAACTTCCCCTTCACTTCCTTAAACTCTTCCTCTATCAATCCTGCCTTAACTCCACATTCATGAATAATGTTGTCTATTTTCCTTTTCCTCAAGCCTCTAGTCTACTCCTCTCTTAGTTTAGCTGATTTTTCTTTATAAATACCCCATCTCTCCTCAGATGTATCGACTTCTGATGCTAGAACATGTTCGATCTGCATAGTTAGGACTTATAAAATCACTTCATATCCCATCAGATAACACCATTTATTCTTTGGAACAAATTCCTCAAAACATACACATTTTGTCTCAACCATAAAACATATTGTATCCTTATATTTTTCAACTAAATCATCAAGAATCCTGTATCTTTCTTTCATCTTCCTCTGAAGAATTATAATCATAGCAAATAGTTCTCCATCAACCCATGTGTTGTACTGCCTTCTATAACTCTGTGAAATATGAATACCATTAGGTATCCCTTTTTTCCAACCACTAGGGTGAATACCTGGAAAATTATGCTTAATATGAATGTACATGTGCACTAGTAGTGAACCAAATCTGAAGGTTTTGGATTTGTCTTTCTTTATCAACTTCACATTCTCAAAAAACTATTTTGCCAACACTTCACATAGGTTATACTTAGTGTTCTCTTTCACCATTTTGTAGGCCATCATAATAAATATAGAAGATACTAAATTAGGTCTACTACTATAGTAGAATTTGTAACCAAGTATCATCGAAATCAATCTCACATCCTATAGATAAATGTCATTCACTGTCATAGCTTGCCTATCAAACTTCAAGTGTGTTAGGGTTTGAACTTGCTTCTTAACATGCTTCTCTGCTATAGGGAAGATTCTAGTGTTGTCCAGTCTAGTAATCTCATGTATTAGTTGACTACAATTTTTCACAAGTTGTTCACCTATCCAAAAAAACCGATCATGAACTCTACTCAGCAATATCTTAAACTATTCATCTTTGTTGAATTCATATAAGTCCAGAACTTTTATAATGCTTAACTTAGCTACATGTTTTAACTCATCTCTCATAATTCCATTATCAACCATGTATTCCATTTTAGTAGAAATATCATAAATACCCAATATGTCATACTTGCAATGAATATATGCCCTAATGTCTTCAACATGCAAAATGTCATACGGTGTCTAGGAAAATGCTCCTTAGGGATCGTCCTCACATGACTTAAAAGGATGTTTCTTAAATTTATACCTAGGTCTATCCACAACATCATATATCATAGGTGCGTCCATATTTTTTATAGATGTAAATGATGTAAATACCTTTTACACGCTGAATTCCAAGTATATGCTTCGATCGATCACACCAAGTAGTCACTGGATAGTTTGAAACTCTCTTTTCTCTAATTTCCTTAGGTTTTTTCTCTTCAAATGGTAAGTAAATAGATAACCATTAGGTACTTTATACAACGGTTAACAGAAAAAAAATCACATTACCCAATACTGTCTAGTAAGTCATAAATCACGCGATCATAATATATGCATCTTTTGATGTTTCTAATGACATGTAACAGATTGAATGTTGAAGATGTTAAGTTGACCACTAAAATGTAGAAGGATAATGCAAGACATTAAAACAGTTAATGGATTGTATTTTCATTAATGTCAACTTGATATAATCTAACCGGTTATAATCAAAGTGTCAAAGACTTCAGAGAATCAGAGAGATAAAGATTATGATTTAAGTAATGCATAAAAGACAAGAATTCACTATGTGACTTCAAATACCAACAGCTAGTGGAACCCGACAGATAGAGAACCAAAAGTCAAGTCACAGTGATGCCCAAGAAAGAACAATGATGAGCATTACCATTGAGCAGAATCACAAGCATAATTGGCAGCCAGAATCATAGTGTAAACCAATGGAGAAGCCCAAGGAGAACTACAGTGTTGACTGAAGCTATCAAAGAGTTAAACACCAAAATTAACTTGAGTTCAAAAACAACAAAATATCTAGCTGGTAGAGCTAAATATGGACTTAAGTGGTAGCTATCTTTGTTCTCATTGACAAGATAAAGCCAGAGATAAGTAAAGGATTTAAAGTTGTTTTGTCTAGTTGGCAAGAAGATCTTTGTGAGATAAAACATGAGTTTTACTTTAAATCTAATTGTCTAAGATTGCCTATCACACCAAGATAAAGAAAATCAAGAACCTAACAATAGTGATATCATGTCTATAAAAGAGGCAACTTAATTCATTATGAATTGAGTGGGTGAATGAATGAAAAAGATGACGCTAAAGAGAAACTGATGAAGAGAAACTTCATACAGTCCTGATCAATCAAGATGAGGAAAGAGATAAAGTTTTCAGTAGACACTGAGCAGCAGAGAACAACATCATCGAGTAGAATCAAAGTGGACCAAAGGTATTAAAAGAGTGATATTGATTAGATTAGTTTTATGAGATTACAATAGATCTAAAAATATGCAAGTATAAGTTGTATATGTAAACAGATAATACTATTTCAGTTTAACCATTGATTCAAAATGTCTCTTAACCGAACGGGATTTAAATAGCCTTTCTATATATAGATACATCCCAAGGAGTATCAAAAAGTTTGATTATGAAGATAGCATGAGATGCCAGATACCTATTGACAAGCCAAGTGAGTGTTTAATCAAGGATGGTAGCATAGAGATGTCTGATTTCAAGTGATAGACTAAACTTTTAAATCCTCTAACAAGGTCACACCTAACAGTGTGTTTGTAACCTTTAACAGGGTTGGCTCTTCACCGAGTTCACTTCAAAAGAGTGAAAATTTTGGGTTACCGGTCCCAAGTGGTTTTTCCCTTAACAGGTTTTCCATGTTAAAATTCCATGTGTAAATGTGTTTATGAGTCATTACTTTAGTGTTTTTCATTACACATAGCTTAACTGGATTGATCGGTATACTCTAGATAATTTACTGTCTTTCAGTAAATTAGTAGACTGCTATTCGGTAAACATATAGTAGAATTTTTAACAAATCATTCTGAGAAATAGTAATTTGATAATTGTATTTGAAGGCATTCATCTTATAGGACTGAAGATAACTAGAGTCTTAATATTGTGGTACTAATTTTTTGGATTGATTATTGGAATATTTTTGAGGCCACTAATTCACCCCCCCCCCCTCTCAGTTATAACTAAAAATTGGTATCAGAGCTTGTGTGCTTAAAAAGGGAGTTTAACAACTCAAGAAAAAAGATCACAAGATGAACATAAGAGATGTGCTCAAGTTGAATAAAGAAAAATTTGCATCATGGAAAGCAGAATAAGACTCCACCTATCAGGTATTGGAAATGATATTACTCAATACCTCAATACTGAATATGTGTTGCCTAAAGGACCTCACACTCTTGAGAAATTAAGAGTAAAGCATGAGCATAATTGCATGATGATAGAACTTGCATCATCACTCTCTGATGCTGAGTTTGAAGATGTCAAAACCTGCACCTCTACAAAGAAAATGTGGGATAAGTTGAAGCTGGTACATGGAGCAGATGCCAACTTACTAAGAGCAAAGGCAGAAATCCTAAGAGTGAGGTTTGATGACCTAAGGATGAAAGAAGGAGAAAACATCACTTAGTATAGTTGTAGAATCAAAGAGGTAGTCAATTATATCTGAGGATTTGGAGGTGTACTTGAAGAGGAGATAGTGGTAAGTAAAATATTAAGAACCTTACTGATTGTATATGCTATTAAATTTTCTACTATTCAAGAAATTAGAGTAGTTGCGAATAATACAATTACTCAAGATAGTCTGATTAGTAGACTGATTTCATTTGAAATGAAATTTTTTGATAATAGTTTCTTACCATCTATAGAATTTGCATTCAAATCTTCTTTAAAGATAAGCAATTCAAGTCATGGACATTCTATTAGAAATGATAGTGACAGTGATAGTGAGGATCAAGTACTTGATGAGATTGAAACACTAATGGAAAGAAGATTGCAGAGAGGCAAAGGTAGATACAAAGGTAAATTACCACTTGTATCTTTCAATTGTAAAGAGGTTGGACACTTTGCTGCAAGATGTCCAAACAGAAGAAAAGATGATAGAGGAAATGAAAAATCATATGAGAAGAAGTTTGATAGAGGTGATAACAGAGATTACCGAAGCAATCATCAATCTGACAAAAGAGATACCCGAGACTACAAGGAAAAAGGGAAGAAAGCTTGTTACCTAGCTGAGAATAGAGCTGATGAAACTGACACTGAATCAGAAGAATATATTGAGATGGCATTTGTGGCCATGAAGGATGATTCAGATGAAGAAGAAGAAATGTATGTAGAAACTGCACTCATATCTAAAGTTAGTAAGAATGATGTCTAGATCATAGATAGTGGCTACACTCACCATATGACCGGTGACAAACAAAATTCTGAGACTTTTGAATACTATAATGGTGCTTCAGTGAGAATGGGAAATGATACACCTTGTCTAGTTGAAGGTAAAGGAACTATAATGTTGAATAACCTGATCAAATGTGAAAATGCTTACTGGGTAAAAGGACTGAATTATAATTTGTTAAGTGTTTCACAGCTAAACAATTTAGGTCATAGATTATCATTTGAAAATAAGAAGGAAAAGATCTTCAATGAATCAGGAAGGTTGAATGGAACCGGTGAGCAGACAAAAGGTAACCTTTTCTATCTTGATGACACTAACACCACTTGTTTAATGGCTAGAAATAAAGACATATGGTTGTGGCACAAAAGATTGTGTCATGTAAACTTTGACAACATGATAAAGATAAAAAAAAAAAAGGAATGTTAGAGCCTTACCGAGCATGACTAAGCCTGAGCATATCATGTGCCGAGCATATCATGTGCAAGAATTGTCAAAAAGGTAAGATGAAAAAGTCTAGTTTCAAGAGTAAAACCCATACATCTAATAAAATTCTAGAATTAGTCCATATAGATCTATGTGGAGCCATGAGGACAAAGAGATACTATGGAGATAGGTATTTCATTCTCTTTTTTGATGATTATTCTAGAATGATGAAAGTCATGTTCTTAAAAGATAAATCAGAAGAATTTAAGATGTTTAAATGGTATAAGGCTATGGTAGAAAAACAAAGTGAAAATAAATTGAAATGCTCAAGGTCAGATAGAGGAGGAGAATTTACTTCAGAATAATTCACTAACTATTGCAATGAGCATGGAATTAAAAGATAGGTTTCTACACTGAGAACACCATAACAAAATGAAATTGTTGAAAGGAGAAATAGATCACTTGTTGACTGTGCAAGAACATTGATGATTGAGAAAAGCATCACTCAGACTTTCTGGAGGGAAGTTGTCAGTACTGTTGTCTACACATTAAATAGAGTACAATTGAAGGACACAAAGAATACACCCTATGAGCTTTGGTATGGTCATACACCAAATGTAAGTTACTTCAGAATATTTGGTAGTCAATGTTATATTTTGAGGGATGATAGAAATGCAAAACTTGACTCCAAAAGTGAAGAAGGTATCTTTCTAGGGTACTCAACCAAAAGTAAGGCTTATAAATGTCATAACAAGTCATCTAACAAAATCATTGAAAGTGCAAATGTGAAAATAGATGAATTTGTAGAAAAGAATGATAAGGAAAGCAAAAAGGAACCAGAGGACTACAAGATGTTTTTTTATACAGAACCTGACACTCTACCCGAGCAATAGTGTATCACTCTTGAGATATAGAACATTGCACCCAAGCATCAGGCTACAATTACTAAAAATAGGGAAAATCCTCAAGATGATGTTCTGAACAATGGAGATAAAAATGAAGGTCAAGAATATGATCAGAATGATGAACATAGAGCTGAACTGAAAATTTCCAAGTATGTCAGAAGACATCATCTTTAGAATCAAATCATAGGAGACAAGAAGGCTGGAAGAAGAACAAGAAGTAAGTGACTAAACACAAGATGTTTACTTTGTGATTTTGAACCTACATTTATTAAAAATGCACTTGAGAATGAAGAATGGGCCAGTGCTATGAATGAATAAATAGAACAGATTGAGAAGAATAGTACATGGACACTAGTACCGAGACCAAATGACAAGAATGTCATCGGTACCAAATGGATATTTAGAAACAAGCTGAATAAGAATGGAGAAGTCACAAGAAACAAAGCAAGGTTAGCATGCAAGGGATATGCACAAGAAGAAGGTATTGATTATGGAGAAACCTTTGCACCCGTTTCTAGACTAGAAGGAGTTAGAATCTTACTTTCTTATGTTGCATTTAAAGGATTCAAGGTATACCAGATGGATGTCAAATCTGCATTCCTAAACAGAATACTTGAAGAAGAGGTATACATTGAACAACCAGAAGGCTTTGTTGATCCAGACAAGAGAAACATGGTATGTAGACTACATAAAGCCTTGTATGGATTGAAACAAGCACCTAGAGCCTGGTATGAAAGACTTCACTCCTATCTCATTAGCATAAATTTTTTTAGAACAAGTGAAAATAGAAATCTGTACTTAAAAGATGATACCGATGTTAATATTCTGATTGCTGAAATTTTTGTTGATGATATCATTTTTGGGGGAAATGAATTTTTATGCAAATCATTTGCTAATGAAATGAGCACAGAATTTGAAATGTCTATGTTTGGGGAGATCAAATTATTTGTTGGTCTACAAATTCTTCAACAAGATGAAGGAATATATATCACTCAGTCCAAATACATCAAGGAAGTGTTGAAGATATTCAAGATGGAAGAATCCAAACCAGTTGGAACACCTATGGCTACCAGATATAAGCTGACAAAAGAAGACAATTCCAATGAGGTAAATCAGACCTTATATGGATCAATGATTGGAAAAATAATGTATGTTGTTCACACCAGACCAGATATAGCACATGCAGTTGGAATAGTTGCAAGATTCTCTGCTAATCCCAAAGAATCGCATATGACTACTGTCAAGAGAATTCTGAGATATCTGAAGAACACCGAGGACTATGGCTTATGGTATAAAAGAGAAGGAAAATTTGAGCTACAAGTATATACAGATGTTGATTGGGTTGGAAACATTGACTACCAAAAGAGCACAACTAGAGGAGCATTCTTCATGGGTGACAAACTTGTCACATGGATCAGCAAGAAGCAAGGATGCATCTCTCAGTCTACTGTAGAAGCAGAGTATGTGGCTGCTGTTGCAAATTGCTCCAATATTGCATGGATCAAACAATTGCTGGAAGGTATGAATATGATGATTCTTGAACCAGTAATTATCTACAGTGATAGCACTAGTGCAATTAACATTTCTAAGAATCCAGTCATGCATGATAAGACTAAGCATATTGCTATCAAGTATCACTATCTAAGAGAACAAGTGAGAGAAAAGGAGGTGACACTAGAATATGTTCAACCAAAGGAACAATTAGCTGATATATTCACTAATCCATTACCGAAGGATACATTTGAGTACCTGAGACAGAGACTAGGGGTCCAACCCTTTTCTATCAGGCATTAAGATGACTAGGAGGTTGCATCAGCCTACACATAATCTGAAGATCATTAATGTTGATGCAAACACTGAGATAAATAGAAACATATACATTTGTACACAACAAGGTACAAGTAAGCATCAAACAACAGAGACATTATATTGCTGATGGATAGGGAAATTCAAGGAATATATTATGTAAAGGGATGGAACATGATATAGATGATTTTTTTTTGGCATTGTTTTCAAAGGGAGAGATTATCTCATTATCACCAAGGAGATATTTGCATTATCATAAGGGAGAGATTATCTCAATGATCAGGAGAGATTATATCATTATCCATGAAGTGAAGCTCCTGAAAATTAGAAAGGAATATTTAATAAATATTCAAAGGGAGAGAAATTGATTAAACATGAAATATCCATCTAAGGGAGAGAACTAACAAAGGGAGAGAGTTCATACAAAGAGAAAGATTGTTGTTAAAAAAAAAGAGATTATCAAGAGGAGGAATAGTCAAGGCAGAGCACATATAAGAACATAGACATTAGATATTGCATCTATCTAGTAAAGGGATTGTAGATTGAAGACAATCATTCTATAAGAAACAAATTTAAGTTATTTGAGATTATCGAAAGCCAGACATTTGTAATAGTTACATTAGGAAAGTTTGATGAAACTGTTATATTTCATATTGTATTAGTGATAGTATAGTATGATAATGTAGTATGTTTAAATCAATGCCAAAGGGAGAGATTGATGAAATGTAACTGATTGAATGTTTGAAGATGTTAAGTTGATCAGCGAAATGTAGAAGGATAATAAAAGACATTAAATCAGTTAATTGATTGTATTGTCCTTGATGTCAACTTGATATAATCTAATCAGTTATAATCAAAGTGTCAAAGACATCAGAGAATAAGAGAGATAAAGATTATGTTTTAAGTAATGCATAAAGGACAAGCATTCACTATGTGACTTCAAACATCGATGACTAGTGGAACCCGACGGACAGAGATAACTAAAAGTCAAGTCACAGTGATTCCTGAGAAAGAACACCGATGAGCATTACCGATGAGCAGAATCACAAGCACAACCAAGGACCAGAATCATAGTGTAAAGTGATGGAGAAGCCCGAGGAGAACTGAAGTGTTGACCAAAACTATCAAAGAGTTAAACACCGAATTTAACTTGAGTTCATAAATGACAAAATATCTAACTGGCAGAGCTAAATATGGACTTAACTGGTAGTTTTTTTTTTTTTCATCGACAAGATAAAGCCAAAGATAAGTAAAGGATTTAAAGCTATTTTTTCTAGTTGGAAAGAAGATATTTGTGAGATAAAACATGAGTATTACTTTAAATCTAATTGGCTAAGATTGTGGATCACGCCAAGATCAAGAAAATCAAGAACCTAACAATGGTGATATCATTTCTATAAAAGAGACAACTTAATTCATTATAAATTGAGTGGGTGAATGAATGAAAAAGAGGATGCTAAAGAGAAACTGATGAAGAGAAACTTCATACAATCCTAATCAATCAAGATAATGAAAGAGCTAAATTTTTCTATGGACACCGAGCAATAGAGCACAACATCACCGAGCAGAATCAAAGTGGAGAAAAGGTATTAAAAGAGTGATATTGATCAGATTAGTTTTATGAGATTACAATAGATATGAAAATCTACAAGTATAAATTGTATATGTGAACAGATCATACTATTTTAGTGTAACCATTGATTCAAAAAGTCTCTTAACCGAGCGGGATTTAAAGATCCTTTCTATATTGAGATAAATCCCAAGGAGTATCATAAAGTTTGATCATGAAGATAGCATAAGATTCCAGATACCTATTGACAGGCCAAGTGAGTGTTTAATCAAGGATGGTAGCATAGAGATGCCCGATATCAAGTGATAGACTAAAATTCTAAATCCTCTAACAAGGTCACACCTAATAGTGTGTTTGTAACCTTTAACAGGGTTGGATCTTCACTGAGCTCACTTTAGAAGAGTGAAAATTTTTGGTTACTGGACCCAAGTGGTTTTTCCCTTAACAGGGTTTCCACGTTAAAAATCCATGTGTCAATGTGTTTATGATTCATTACTTTAGTGTTTTGCATTACACATAACTTAAATGGATTGATCGATATACTCTAGATAATTTACTGTCTTTCGGTAAATTAGCATACTTCTATTCGGTAAACATACAGTAGAAGGTTTAACAAAGTATTCCGAGCAGTAGTAATTTGATAATTTTATTTGAAGTCATTCATCTTATAGGACTGAAGATAACTAGAGGCTTAATAATTTTTTACTAAGTCTTTGGGTTGATTATTGGAATATTTTTTAGGCCACTGATTCACCCACCCTCTAAGTTATTACTAACAGTTGCACTCTTAAATATAGGTTCCATGATGTCTGCCAATATCATACCTAAGCTCGCTAGAGCTCACTCCTCAAAATTAGGTGTGGGATATATTCTGATATCTTCATCAATGCTCCCTCTGAGGCCATGCTCAACCAATTAGGTTGATTCTTCTTTGTCAACATCAGCCAAAGATCTAGTAGCATCTACTGTCTCTCCCTGAACCAATATCTCACTTGTCTCTTTGATTTTCCATATCTTACCACTCTTGTTATCTTCTTCTTTCTTGAAACAAATGTCAAAATCACTCTTCAGTTCTGCAACACTCTTACCAGTATCATTTTCATTCTTATGTGTATTCCTAGGAGGTGGTACTCTTTTATTATTCACTCCATTATACCTGCAAAACTTTGCTATATGTCATGGATTGTTTCATTTGTAACATATAGGAGGTATTTTTTCCTAATTTACTTGCAGCTTACAAAAATTCACAATGTGTCCAATGTTATTACATTTGTAACATGTAGGTTTCAATGTATGTTCTCCTCTATTATCTTGTCTATATCTAGATTGATTGAGTTTCCTAAATTCTTCTTTCGCATGCCCATATGAATTATAGTAAAAACAATAACCAGAATTTTTTTAAAGGGGGCATTACCTCAGCAATCTCTATTCATGTGTCCAAACATTTTACAACCAAAGAATCTACCTCTAAAAGGTCTAATCTAATCTCTAGGTTCTTCAAGAGTAGGTTTTTTTTGCATCAATCTTCACATCTGGTTTCTCATCTTGATTCTTGGAAGATTTAGCTTCATTGAAGCCAATGCCAGTCATATCTCCTTTAGGTTTTTGTCTGTCTCTTTGTTCATCGATCAAGTCACTGCTCATGTGAATTTTCTCAATGTGTTTCTTTGTCTCAACAAGTTTACCTTTTATGATCTGATTGTATTTCTCCAATTTTAGATACTTGTTCTTGTAATGGTCAGCCTCATTCTTTATTTGTTACATCAAAACATTTGCATTTTTCAAAGCTTCTTCAATCTTGTTTTTAGCATCTTTTTCCTGTTGAATCTCTTTAGAAATAACTTTATTCTCAAGATTCAAAGTTTCATTCTCTTATTCAATTTTCTTTATCCTATCTAAATTATCATAATCTAAATCTTCCTTTATCTTAACCGCAAGGTCTTGTCATTTATTTCTAGAAATTTCAAGATGGTCTTTCAGTTTCTTGATGAATCCATCTGCTCTCCTTAATTTGAATCTCAAGTCTCCATTTTTCTGCTTTTTTTTATCAAGGTCTCCAATTGTAGCTTCAAATTTCTCTTGAAAATTATCTGAATCCATTCAGATCTCCCTTAAGTTGTTAAAATTTTTCTCCAAGGGTCAAAAGCTCTGATACCAATTGTTAGGATTAAGTAATACTGGCAGAAGGGGTGAATCAGTATTACAACACTTAAAATAAACTTTGAACCAATTCAAAATAAACCATAAACATACTAAAATCAAAAGAACATAAGAAAATAACAAAGTACTCATAACACCATTATTTATTCTCAAGGAAACCCTAGCTAAGGGAAAACCCTGGTGGGGATGGTACCCACAATAATGCACTAAAGTATAATGTCCCTGTTAGGAGACCTAGCCATGTTAGGAGCTAAACATTACATAGTACTGATGACATGTAACTTATTGAATGTTTGATAATGTTAAGTTGAAGATAATGCAAGGCATTAAATCAGTTAATGGTTTGTATTTTTATTAATGTCAACTTGATATCATCTATACGGTCATGTACATAACGCCAAAGAATTCAAAGAATCAATGGAACAAAGATCAGCAATGCATAAAAGTCAAGTATTCACTAAGTGACAGATAACACCGATGGAGTGCACACCATCGGTAAAGGCAAAAAAGAAAAGTCACAGTGACACTCAAAGAGAAGAAGACAGTGTTTCTTGATGAATAAAAACCACAAGATGCCCAACGAGATAAAAATAGATTTTCTCGAAGAGTAAAAATCTAATTATGCCCGATGGACAGAGATCCCAAAGCTAACTGGAATCACACCGATGGAACTGTCAGTTGTCACAAAAAACTAACTACAGAGATGACCGACGGAACAAAGAGTTTAGAAAATGACAAAATATGTAGCTGGAAAGAGCTAAATATAGACTTAACTTGTTGTTTTCTTTTTTTTATTCGACCAGAGTTAAGTGATTGATTTAAAGAAGATTTGTACAATTGGGAAGAAGATAACTACGAGATAAATCAGGAGTTATGCTTTAAATCAAATTGGCTGGATTGTTTTTCAAGCCAAGAATCAAGAATCAAGAAACAGTAAATATCATGTCTATATAAGAGACAAGCTTAATGCATTTATGAATGGGATTAAGGGGAGTGAATAGAAAGAGGATATTGAAGAGAAACTGATGAATAATATCTTCATACAGTCCCGATCAATCAAGTTGAAGGAGAACTAAAGAATTCTACAGACACTGATGAATAGTAAAGCACAACATCACAGAGAAGAAAGTGTGGAGCACAAAGAATTGAATTGATACATTGATCAGAGATGTAATGTACTTAAATAGATCTAAAAATCTGCAATTCAAAGTTGCATCATGAATAGGTCATAGTGTTTCAATTTAACCATTGAAGCATCAAGTCTCTTAATAGAGAAGGACTTAACAGTCTTCTATATATTGAGGTACATCACAAGGAGTGCCAAAAAGGTTGATTCATGATAGTAGCATTGGATTTTCCTGATACCTGTTGACAGTCTAAGAAGGAGGCTGATTCAAGGATGGTAGCAATAGATGCCCGATACTAAGTGACAACCTCTATGTATAAAATCCTCTAAAAAGGTTGCACTTACCAGTGTGTTTGTAACCTTTAATAGGGTTGGCTCCTAGCAGAGATCACTTCAGAAGAGTGAAAATTTGGGGTACTAGTCCCAGTGGTTTTTCCCTTAACATGGTTTCCATGTTAAAAATTCATGTGTTATGTGTGTATGATTCATTTCTTTATTGTTTTGTATCTAACATAGTTAACACTGGGTTGATCAGTATACTCTACTTATTTACTTAGTTTCGGTAAATAGTGATATAGCTTATCAGTAATCAAGGAGAATAAGGACAGACAAGGGAAACTGACAGACTGTTAATCATTATAAGTATTTCATGCCATGCATCTTGTAGGGACATAATAATCTGAGGTTTATTTGATTGGTGGTTAATGTTTGAAGGATAAAATTTTGAGGCCACTGATTCACCCCCCCCCCCTCTCAGTTATTACTAAC
>MU223727.1:2530962-2566390 GCA_018584345.1 Thuja plicata | reverse complement strand
TCAACTTGTGCCAAACATTTTCTGCTTTCCAATTTTGTATACAAATCTGAGGGTATGCTTCCTTCAACTTCCAAAAGTGTCTTCTTGAAACTAAGCATGTGTTCTATTATAATGTCTTCAATTTTTAGTTTATCTGATTCTTCATATCTATCATAATGTTTATCAATTGAAACCAATTTTCCTTGTTCAATTTCTCTTTTCTCTAGCATTTTAATGTCAGGTTTCCATGCTTTATTCTTCTCTTCTTCATTTGTGCTCTTCTCTTTTGTCTGCATACTAGATCTAGTTACTCTAGGAGTAACTTCCTTCAATTTTTCTAACTTTTGTTGTGGTGGAGGTGTGTTATCAACCATAATTACTTCAGGGGTGGAAGGGGAATTAGTGCTTCTACTAGCTACTCCAAGCGATATATCTGCCATCTTCTTCTTCATATCTTTCAGTTCTTGCTCAGATAGACCAACCTTTACTCCACAGTCATGAATAAGATTAGCAATCTTTCTCTTCCTCTGTCCTCTATACTTTTCTTCTCTTACCTACTCTGACTTTTCCTCATATGTTCCCCATCTCTCTTCTGATGTATCAACTTCTGATACAAGAATATGTTCTACTTGCATGGTGAGTACTTTGGAACTCACTTCATAACCCATAGGGTAACACCATTTCTTTGTAGGGGTCATTGCCTCAAAACATACAGAGTCTGTTTCAACCATAAAACAAATTGTGTCCTTGTACTTCTCAATAATGTCCTCATGTAGTCTGTATCTACTCTTCATTTGTCTTTGTAGAATTTTGATCATTGCAAATAGTTCTCCATCTACCCAAGTAGTTTTTTGTCTTTTGTAACTCTGTGAGATTAGTATACTAGTAGGAACTCTATTTATCTAGCCACTAGGGTGTAGACCAGGAAACTTATGTTCAATATGAATGAACATGTGTACCAATAATGATCTAAAACTGAAAATTTTTGTCCTGTCTTTCTTTACAAGTTTAACATTCTCAAGGAATTGTTGTGTCAATACCACGCATAGGTTGTACTATGTGTTTTCTTTTACCTTTCTCCATGCCATCATAATAACTCTAGCTAATACTGAATTAGGTCTGCTGCTGTAGTAAAATTTGTAACTAAGTATCATTGCAATCAACCTTACATCTTGTTGAAAAATATCATTTACTGTCATTGCCCTTCTGTCCCACTTTGAGTGTGTTAGGGTTTTGACTTCCTTCTTGACATGCTTCTCCATAATAGGTACAACTCCAGTGTTATCTAAACCAGTAATCTCATGAATTAGGTCATTGCATATCTTCATAGGTTGGCTACCAATCCATATAAATTGGTCATGAACCCTTCTCATAAGTATTTTAAACCATTCATTTTCATAAAAGTCACACAAGTCCATAATATTCATTATACTTAATTGACTGACATGTTTCCATTCTTCCTTCATGACTCTGTTCTCAGTCATATCTTCCATTTTAGTAAGTATATCATCCTCTCCTAATGTGTCATACTTATAATTTATGTAAGCCCTGATGTCTTCTACGTGCAGTACACCATGTGGGGTCTATGAAAATGCTCCTTCTGGATCCTCTTCACATGAATTATAAGGATGTTTCTTGAATTTATATCTTGGACAATCAACAACATCAAAAATTATAGGGTCATCCATAACTTAGATGATGTAAAGTACCTTTTTCACACAGAAATCCAAGTATATGCTCCAATCAATCATGTATGATTGGTGTAGAAATGTTTGAATGCTTGTACTCTCTGATCTACTCAGCTCGCTCCTTGTCAAATGATAGAAAAATGGATCATAACACAGTTCTTTATACAAGTTAGGTTATGACTTTTATTTTTCACTCCAAACTGTTTGGTCGACTACTGAATCTTGTGATCAAAATATACAAGTCGGCTGATAATGTGCTCTTAGATATATGATCCACAATGTCGGCTCAACATATTCCCAAGCTTGCATGAGCTCACTACATGATTTGTGGGGCAGGATAAATTCTGGTGTGTGCATTTAATTCTCTCCTAAGGCCATGATCAGCCAATTAGGTTGATTCTTTCTT
Source organism: Thuja plicata (assembly GCA_018584345.1). Lineage (NCBI taxonomy): Eukaryota > Viridiplantae > Streptophyta > Pinopsida > Cupressales > Cupressaceae > Thuja > Thuja plicata. The sequence goes on along the minus strand of MU223727.1, from coordinate 2,564,317 downwards.
TCTACCTTCAAGCAAAGATACAGTAGCATCTACTGACTCTCCCTGAACTGATGTCTCACTAGTTTCTTTAATCTTCCATATCTTACCACTGTTGTTGTCTTTTGCTTTCTTAACACAATTTTCAAAATCACTCTTCACATCTGCAACACTCTTGCCATTATCACTTTCATTCTTGTGAGGTCTCATAGGAGGTGGTGTTCTTCTATTGTCAATGCCATTATACCTGCAAAACTTTGCTATATGTCCTGGATTATTGCATTTGTAACATATAGAGGTCTTCTTTCTTGATTAACTTGTAACTTATAGTACTTCACAATGTGTCCAATATTGTTACATTTGTAGCATGTAGGTTTCATTGTAGGTTCTCTTCCATTGTCTTTTCTATATCCAGATTGATTAGGTCTTCTGCATTCAGTCTTCTTGTGCCCATATCCATTACAGTTAAAACAATAACCAGAAAAATTTCTAAAAGGGGCATTACATCTGCTGTCTTTCTTCATGTGTCCAAATCTATTGCAACCAAAGCATTTGCCTCTGAAAGGTATGATTTTCTCTTTAGGTTCTTCAATAGATGGTTTCTCAGCATCAATATTCTCTACAATTTTCCCTTCCTGATTCTTTGAACATTCAACTTCATTGAAGCCAATACCATTCATGTCACCTTTAGGTTTCTGTTTATCTAACTATTCATCAATCAAGTCATTGCTGGTGTGAAGTTTCTAAATGTGTTTCTTTGCTTCAGTTCACCTTTCACAATCTAATTGTATTTCTCTAGTTCCAAGTATTTTTTCTTGTAGCTATCAGCTTCATCTTTCATTTGATTCAATGCATTGTTCAAGGTTTCTTTAGCTTTCTTCTTAGCATCCTCCTATATCTGCATTTCTTTTTCCATATTCTTGTTCTCAAGCTTCAGAGTCTCAATCTCTTCTTTCAGTTGCTTCACCTCATCTGAATTGTCCTCATCTGAATCTTCTTTTATCTGAACCACAAGATCTTCTCTCTGACTTCTGGAAACTTCAAGTTGTTCTTTCAGTTTCTTTATAAATTTCTCAGCTCTTCAGAGGTTGAACTTCAATTCTCCATTTTTTGCTTTAGCATTATCAAGGTCTTCAAGTGTAGCTTCAAAGTTCTCGTGTAAATTGTTCAAATCCATTCTGATCTCTCTCAAGTTGTTAGGCTTTCTCTCTAAGGGCCAAAAGCTCTGATACCAATTGTTAGGATTGGATAATACTGAGAGGGGGGGTGAATCAGTATTATAAAAGTTAATTAAATTATTCAATCACTTGAACATTAACCATACAATTGCAGTAAAGGAAAGAACATAGAAAAATAACATAGAACTCATAACACCATGATTTGTTTACGAGGAAGCCCTGGCCAAGGGAAAACCTCAGTGGGGATGATACCCACAAGCATGTACTAACGTATAATGTCCCTATAAGGAGACCTAGCCCTGTTAGGAGCTGAATATTACATAGTACATTTCCCTGTTAGAGGAATAATAACCCTATTAAAGTTTCACAACACCCTGTTAGGGGCCAATGAGCTTACAGCTCTTACAATGTAATTCTGTTACAAAAGGTTCTCAGTGATGAACAAAAACAAGCATCACAAATGCTTTGATGGTTCCTTTATAGCTCATCCATTCACATGTCTGCTCTGCATATCCTTCACTTTCTCACACCATCCAATCTTTACCAAAAATATCTTACATATATATCCTTTTAACTTTACAAAGTCGGCTCTCAGAATAAATATTACAAACAGTAATAAGTCAGCCTTCAATACAAAATACAATTAATATAGTAAACATTAAATGTATAGTCGGCACTCTTTCATAGTCAAAGTGTAGACTATCAACAAGAAAAATATGTCTTTAATTTCCTGGGGTCCAAGTCTTGCTCCTTTATTATTCGTTGTTGTCCAACTACTTTGTATCGCTATTCGCTGTTGTCTGTCAGTCTTCAAATCCTCATAACTCTCCGTATAGTTATCCAAAACCAAATCGATCTTAGGTGTATGCTAGAAATACTCCATACTATCTTCCACTAAGCTCGCATGCCTTAATTTGTCGATCTTTGTCTTCAAAATCCAAAACAATATTGTATCTATGTTTCTGTACTTAGTCGATTTTGGACATACCAAAACTTAACTTCAAAACAATTGATCTTAAACCTAGATGTGTTTCCATAAATGACAACTAAAAAGTGAATCACATTACCCAAATTGATCACTTGCCAACATTTTTAAGATATTTGTTTGGCATTGTTGTCAAAAGGAGAGAAATTATCCATATTATCACATTCTTCTTAGAAAAGGGAGAGAGATTATCCATTATCACATTACTCCAACAAGGATATATTATATCCTAAGGGAGAGAGAAGTTGTATAAAAGATTACACAAAGGGAGAGTTGCTGACAAGGGAAAAAGACATCACAATTGAGAGAACAGTCAAAGGAGAGAAATTGACACAAGAGCTGCAAGAATCAAATCTAAGCTAAAACAGAGCTTACCAGAGATTAGAAATTTATCGGTTATCAAACAAAAAGATTGGTAGTTTGATGAATCTCAACTATTGTATTTCATATTGTATTAGAAATAGTATAGTGTGATAATAAAGTATGTTTCCATAAATTCCAAAGGGAGAGATTGATGACATGTAACTGATTGAATGTTTGATAATGTTAAGTTGAAGATAATGCAAGGCATTAAATCAGTTAATGGTTTGTATTGTCATTGATGTCAACTTGATATCATCTATACAGTCATGTACATAATGCCAAAGACTTTAGAGAATCAATGGAACAAAGTTTATGCCTTCAGCAATGCATAAAAGTCAAGTATTCACTAAGTGATAGATAACACAAACAAAGTGCACACCATTGGTAAAGGCAAAGAAGAAAAGTCATAGTGACACCCGATAAGCAGAAGACAGTGTTACCTAACGAAGAAAAACCATAAGATGCCTGAAAAGCTGAAAATAGAGTTGCCCGATGAGTAAAAATCCAATGATGCCCAACAGACAAAGATCCCGAAGCTAACTGGAGTCACACCAATGGAACTCTCAGTTGCCACTGACAACTAACTACAGAGATAACTGACAGAATAGAAAGTTCATAAAATAACTAAATATCTAGCTGGCAAGAGCTAAAGATAAACTTAAATGGTTGTTTTCTTTTTTTTATTCAATTAGAGTTAAGTGATTGATTTAAAGAAGATTTGTATAGTTGGCAAGAAGATAACTACAAGATAAATTAGGAGTTATTCTTTAAATCAAATTAGCTGGATTGTTTTTTGTGCCAAGAATCAAGAAATAGTAAATATCATGTCTATATAAGAGACAAGCTTAATTAATTTATGAATGGGATTAAGGGGAGTGAATAGAAAGAGGATGATGAAGAGAAACTGATGAATAATATCTTCATATAGTCCTGATCAATCAAGTTGAAGGAGAGCTAAAGAATTCTGCAAACATTGACGAACAGTAAACCATAGCATCATAGAGTAGAAAGTGTGGAGCACAAAGAATTGATACATTGATCAGAGAGGTAATGTACTTAAATAGACCTAAAAATATAAAATTCAAAGTTGCATCATGAATAGGTTATAGTGTTTCAGTTTAACCATTGAAGCATCAAGTCTCTTAACAGAGTAGGACTTAACAGTCTTCTATATATTGAGGTACATCCCAAGGAGTGCCAAAAAGGTTGATTCATGAAAGTAGCATTGGATTTTCCTGATACCTATTGATAGTGTAAGAAGGATGCTGATTCAAGGATGGTAGAAATATATGCCCGATACTAATTGACAACCTCTATGTATAAAATCCTCTAACAAGCTTGCACTTAACAGTGTATTTGTAAACTTTAACAGGGTTGGCTCCTAACAAGGATCACTTTAGAAGAGTGAAAATTTGGGGTACCTATCCTAGTGTTTTTTCCCTTAACAGGGTTTCCACATAAAAAATTCATGTGTTATGTGTGTATGATTCATTTCTTTATTGTTTTGTTTCTGACATAGTTAACACTGGGTTGATCGGTATACTCAGCTTATTTACTGTGTTTTGGTAAATAGTTATATTTCTTATCGGTAATCAAGGAGAATAAGGATAGACAAGGTAAAATGACAGATAGTTAATCATTATAAGTATTTCATGGCATGCATCTTTTAGGGACATAATAATCTAAGGTTTATTTGATTGGTGGTTAATGTTTGAAGGATAAAATTCTAAGGCCACTGATTCACCCCCCCCCCCCCNAAAATTCTAAGGCCACTGATTCCCCCCCCCCCCCCCTCTCAGTTATTACTAACAAGTACAATTCCTTGTTAGAGGAATACAACCCTGTAAAAGGTATACAACACCCTATTAGGGACCAATTGAGCTTACAACTCTTACAATAAAACTTTTGTTACAAAGTGTTCTCAGTAATGAACAAACAAGCATCTTCAATGCTTAGATAGTTCTAGGCATAGTTCTGCAATGATCTCTGTCATCCTCTGCTCTTCCATTTTCACATATATCTTATTCCATCTAGTACATCAATTCATATCTTATCTCTACAAAAAGTCTTCATATACATATTTTTCTTCTTTACCAAGTCAGCTATCTTAACGAAATATTACATAGTTGGCTCTCAATACAAAATACAATAAATAAAGAAAATATTAAATACATAGTCGGTGCTCTTACATAATAAAAATATATATTATAAACAACCATAATCCAACTTATCTTTCTTGAAGTCCACATCATACTCCACAAATCATCACTTCGTTCAACTATTATGTATCACTGTTCTACTGTTGTCGCATGTCTTCAATTTTCTGTAACTCTATGTAATCATCACCAAAATCAAATCAATCTTAGTTGTAGGTCGTACATACCCTATAGTATCTATTCCTTCTAATATCTCTCACCATAACTCATCAATATTGATCTTTGATACCCAAAATACCTCTATATTAATGCTTCTATACTTAGCCAATTCCATAACTGAATCATCAAAACTAATCTTTAAATCAATCGATCAATATGCCAGATGTGTTTCCATAAATGAAAACCAAAAATTAATTCATATCATCAAAAAGGATCACTTTCCAACACTAATAGTGGCTCCGACTGAGGAAGTTTGAACATAAGTTCAGCACTAGAACTTGAGTAGTCTGGGATGCAAACCAAAACTCACACCAAAACCCTACAATTGAAAAACTAGGAATATGTACATATATATACTACCTATGCACAAACAATGAATTATGAGAGAAAAGGCTTCAGATACTGCCCATGCACAGGCAAATATTGCACTTCACCAGTAGGACTTTGCAAGAAATAAGAATCCTTCCCATGGATATCCTGCACAACAAATGGTCCCAACCATAAGGACTCAAATTTACCATGCTTTCATTTGTCTTCTAATCTTTCATTCAATTGGAGCACCATGGAATTCACCTAAAATTTCCTTTTTGATGCTCTCTTGTCAAATAGATACTTGGACTGTTGCTGACTCTTCTAATTTTTCACTTATTCTTCACTTCTGACCTCATCCAACTCCACCAGCTGCAACATTTTGTTATGCATTGGCTTTGTCACTTCTATGTTGTCATCTTGGATGAATTTTTAGACTGGAAAAAAATTATTCAATGCTAATCTAGCTTGTGTGCCATAAACCATCTCAAAAGGGGATACACCTATAGCTCATTGTACTATTATCCTGTCAGCCCACAAAGCTAACTTGAGGTTTGATTTCCAAGACCTTTTGTTCTTCTCTAATGTCTTCTTGATAATCTTCATAATTATTTTGTTACTAGATTCTTCTTGTCCATTCACCTATGGATGATATGGTTAAGAATATGAAACCATTATACCATACTGGTGACAAAATTCCTTGAATTCTCCAGACCTAAAGCACATAGTATTATCCATAATTAGTTTGATTGGCACACCAAACCTGGTCAAGATGTTATCTATTAGAAAATTAATGACTGCCTTACTAGTTTCCCTCTTTATTGGTATAGCCTCAACCCATTTTTTGAAATAGTCAGTGGCAACAAGAATTCAAATGTGACCCCCACTAGACTTTTCTAAAAAATCTCCAATAAAATAAAAGCCCCATTGAGAAAAAAGAACCTCAAATGAAATTGGATTCAGAGGCAAAGCCCCTAAATACATTATCTTATTTGAAAACCTCCAACAATATTTACACCTTTTCACAAACTGATGCGTATCCCTAAACAATCAAGGCCAATAAAAACCAGCTCTAAGTATTTTATGTGTAGTTGTCTTGGTAGAATAGTGCCCTCCACATACACCACTATGTATTTCTTTTAATACTTTCTTAGATTGAGCCCTATCTAAATAAAACAAGAGAAATCCATCTTTTTTTTTCCAATATAAATCTCCTTGAATTAACACATATTTCTGGGCCTGAAGTCTAAGAGACCTCCTTTGATTTTCTGTCATATTCTCAGGACATCTAGTATTCTTCAAAAAATATAAAATATTAGTATACCATGGTTGAATCTCAATAATAGTTTGAATTAAATGTGTTTGCATACTATTTACTTGGGTAAGCTCCATATTTGTATTTGTCATGAGCTTTGCTAACCCCAAGCCTCTAACCAACTTGGTAATTTGGATCTCTAAATCAAATTGTTATATTCTATTGATCCACCTACACCTCTTACCAGTAACCTCACTTTGTGAAAAGATATCTTTTACAGTAGCACGAGGTATATAAGAAATTACCTTGGAACATACAAAATAATGCCTAAAAGCCCTAACTTCCTTAACTAAAGCATAAGCTTGTTTTTCCATAATTTCATAACATAATTCTTCTTCCTGCAAAGACCTACTGAAAAATGCAATAGGATGTTCAAATCCTTCACTATCCTTTTGTAATAGTACCGCATCACTGGTATGGAATGAATAAAATAAGAAAAGAGAAAATGGAAATTCATAGTCAGGAGACTTCAAAATTTGTGCTTCATGAATGGACAACTTGATCTTATCAAAATCTTGTTGGGCCTTTTCATCCCAACCATACTTAACATCCCTTTTCAACAACTTGACAATAGGTTTTACAATCTCTTCAAAATTTACAATAAACCTTCTTAAAAAATTTATCTCTCCTAGGAAAGATTGCACACCCTTGATGTTACTAGGAGGAGTCAACTTAATGATATCTTCAATCCTCTCTAGATCCATTCTCACTCCTTCTTTGGACACTATATGCCCTAGAAATTTTCCCTCTGAAACAACAAAGTGTCAATTCTTTGAATTAAGAGACACTCCAAACTTCAAAGCCTTACCAGAAATTTTCTCCAGATGCTTCCAATGATCCTCAGCTTTCTTTGAGTATGTAGTGGGATCATCTTGATAAACAACCATGATTACATTTATGAACTCTTTGAATGCAACATCCATTGCTCTCTGAAAAGTGGCCCCTGCATTCATGAGACCAAAATTTTCTCCAAATGCTTGCAATGATCCTCAGCTTTCTTTGAGTATGTAATGGGATCATCCTGATAAACAACCACGATTACATTTATGAACTCTTTGAAAGCAACATCCATTGCTCTCTGAAAAGTGGCCCCTGCATTCATGAGACCAAAATTCATTCTTAAATAAACCTCCTCTGATTCATTTACCAAAACCTGATTATAACCTGAAAACCCATCCATCATGGATAAAACATCACATTATGTAACTCTTTGCAGCATAGCCTCCATATCAGGAAAGGAATAATTGTCCTTGAGTGATGCTACATTTAGGTTCCTAAAGTCAACACAAAGTTGAATGTCTTTGTTATTCTTTTTGACTGGTACAAGACTAGACACCCAAGATGAATGTCTCTCCCTGAGTTTTAATAACTCTTCAATTTTTTATGCTAACAATGGTTTGATTTATCTTTTCTTATGTCTAAAAGGCTTCACATTAGGATTTAGAGGAATCTCATGCTGGAATAAATCCTCTTTTTACACCTTAACATCCTCATATGACCGAGAAAAAACATTCTTTTATTTATTTAATAAAATTATTAAATTTTCTTTAATGTGAGGGGCTAAGTCCTTCCCTATGTATACCATTTTAGGGAGTTCCTCTAACCCTAAATTTATCCCCTCAATACTCTCCACTTTAACATCATACATTTTAAATAAGTGACTATCATTGTCACTGAACATGCCCTCAATTTGAACCAAACCCTTAGGTATTACATTTTTTGGTAACTGAACAATCTTAGCCCCAAATATAAGTTTCTTATCATAGATGATTTCAACTAGAGCATTACAATCAATTCTCTGGCTCTCATAACTATCCATACATTGAATAAAACTAAGAATATCATGTTGGGATTAATGGGAAGTAGTACTGAGTGAGGAGGGGTGAATCAGTACCTCTAAAACTTTTAAAACTTTTCACCTTTCTTCATTAGCAATCAATCTTTAATGTATTACCAACCAAATATGATGTTCTTTCTTATGCATCTAGTATTAATTCATACACTTAATTGTATGCAACATTCATAGAAACATTCATGAAAGTAATAGACACATAACACAAGATATGATATCGCAGAAAACTCCTATTAGGAAGTAAACATTGCAGTGGGAATGGCACCCACAAAACTTCACAATCTGCAAAATGGAAGGGAGACAATTAAGGCTTACAATTTGATCACTTTTGATGATCTACCCTATTAGGAATATTAATGTGGAGACTTGTTAGGATCTACTCTGTTAAGAGATTTAGCAACACTGATGTAGTGTGCCCTCAGTTAAGAGATTTACAATAGGATTGTTAAATCCACCTTCCTTGAAAGGATTTCTTAAGTGTACCCCACTTGTTAGAATGTGTACAATATGTATGACCTGACAGCATGCAATCTATAATTGCTGATTATAGATCCATTAAAGCTTATAGTATATGAATATCACCTATAGTGATTGATTACAACCTTTTCCTACTCGTCAGTAGCCTTGGTTCTTGTTCTTGAAAAATGGATTTGATCTTTGTCTGTGATTCTACATGTATCCTCTTGTCTAATCCTTAGATGCTCTAATTGGCTACAATTATCATTGAACAACATGTTCACAATTGATTGAGCATCTATTTATACAAGTTCTTTGACCTATTTTAGAATCACTCATTACAATGTTAACTCTAGGTCCAAGGTATACAACTTGACTTTTATCCTTTAGTTTGCATGTTTTAAATTAGTTAAACTGATAAAAACAATAATAATTACATTGCTTTTCCCTCACATAATGGATTTAAAACAAATCAAGAAGCTAAATATAAAACTTCATTGATTTATCTGATGTGGAAAGTCAGATCCACTTTTTGTGGGATGTAACTAACTCTTGGTATCTGATCGTCGGTGTGAACTGAAAGTCTATCACTGTTCCTTCTTTGAACTAATATCTTGGGTTCCACTCTTGATTGTTTCGTCGGGTTTCATTTTTGGTTACTCATCGGGTTCCTTTGTCTTTTCTGTCATCGGGTAACACTGAATAGTGTTGCATTAGGATGCTTTGTACTCAGCAATATCGGTAACCTTGTCATCAGGTAGTGTTATGCCCTGTCTATCGGTGTAGTATAAACTAATGGTGTTTATCATGTTTTTCCTTGCATATACTAATAGAAAAATATAATGTCTTCAATCTCCCCCTTTGACATTAGTATCAAAAACTTATATGTGCAAAATACTAAAGTGTTTAGTATGTACACCATGTATATATCCTTGTCATTTTATGACTCCCCCTAACTTTATGCATCAGTATAGTATAAGTATATGTACATGTATACTTTCCTTTTTACTATACATTCCCCTTTTTTATAATCTTTCCTCTTTTTAATGATGAACTATACATATCATTTCCTCCTTTCATTTCCCCCTTTTACTGACTAACTGTACATATCATTTCCCCCTTTTTTGATAATCATGACAAAAATGTACAACTTATAAGTTGCCAAAAAATGTGACAAAAATGTGCAACTTACAAAGTGTCAAGAATGTGGGAGTGATTGTTCTTGAAATCTTCAATCATTTTCTCCCATTTCTCTTTGAGGATTTCTAGTGCCATGTGCTCTAGTTCAATTTTGGCATGGATATCATAAATTTTGTCTAGGACAGACATTTCTTGGGTGGCAATAAGTGCTCTTTCCTGTGTCATATGGTGTTGCAGTAATGTGAGAGTTGGTAAGAGTTGAGCTTGTAGCTCATTCACCTCATCTCAGAGCTTTGTTTCTGCAGTCTATATATCCTGTCTCAGCTTCCTAGCTTTCTTGACCTGATCATTGTGCAATTTGATTGCATCTTCACTATTTGTGAGGCATTGTGCACTGGCTTGAAGATCAGCATCAATTTGTGCTATCTTATCGGTGTACTCCTTTGTGAGTTGATGCAATGTGCATAATTTTTGTATCAAGGCTATAGCTTCTGAAATTATGGGGTCTAATGTGCTTACCAGTTCAGATAGATTCACCTTTTGCAGTGCCACTTCTTGGCTTATTTTCTTTGCTAACTTGAATTCATATTTCTTTTCAAGTCTTGCGTCCGTAGCCTTCATCATCTATATTTTGAGATGTGATAGCGTTGGTGAGAACCACTAATTGATCAAGCATGGGAGTTGTTTGATCAACATCTGTATCAGGTACAATTTGTTGAAGGATTCCTTTTGAAACTTCAAGTACCTTTTCTTCTTTTGTGGCTTTTCTCAGCTTAGTCTAGATGGCTTTCCTTTCACAAAGTCTAGCATACTTTGTCAACTCAGTAGGATCCAATGTTATGGGATCACCAACTAGAATCTCAATTATTTCATCTAGAGTGAGTGAATTTTTGTTCTTTCTCTTCTTCTTCCTTGATATTTGTGTGGAAGCAGATGTATGAACTACCATTGCTAGTTCATTTTTTTTCTCTAAGGCGCTTGGTGAAGGCTTTGTAGATGAAACCTCTTGTGCCGTCTACTCAAGGTTCACCTATCGGTTAGGTGAAGACGTCTCTTCATCAACCTTGGATGTTTCAACAGATTGCTCTTCTATTTTCTTTTGCAATTCATCTATCTATATTTCTTCACTCTTATCCTTCTTCTTTTCCTCCTCTACTTGTTTTTCTCCTTCTTTATTCTGATCAGTAGACTTATCTTGTTGATCATTGATAGCAACTTGTTCTATAGTTGTATCTTTGGATTCATCTGTTGTGTCCTTTGTTTCTACATCACCCTTGTCTTTGAACATGCTTGTATCTGTAGTAGATTCTTCATTTCCTTCTAGTATATTGATGGCCTTCATCAATACTGACATATTGTTCTGTGTGCCGACCTGTGCTACATCTAGAGGTGTTCCCTACTCATTTGTTTAAGCTTGTTGAAAAGTGACATCCTCATCCTTTTGAATTTCTTCTGTAGGGTCCAGTCCTGTTATTTTAATGATTAAAGTGTCTAGCCATGTCTCATCAAAAACACCCATTTCCTTATTTCCTTATGTCTCCAATGCTTGTTTCTTTTCCTGATCCTTAAGAGATATGAATATTACATCATCATCTTTATGTGGATCCTTATCATAATCATAGTGAGTGATATCTTTAATGGCAAGATCATCCATGACTTTATCTAAGTCAATGGTCTCAGTACTCTGCACATTATCCAAATCAATGTGCTCTGGACTTGCTTTATATTTTTGCTCCTCTATATGAGGTGTGTCAGTGAGAAGTAATGGATTCTCACAACTTGTTGATTCTGCAGGAAGATCAAGAATTTGTCTCCATTTAGCATCTATCATGTTGTCCAACTCTAAGAACTTATCTTGTAGTACCTTGTAGGCTCTTATGTTTGCCACAAATTTATTGGAATTATTTTTCATCATTTCTTTTATTTCTTCCATTTTGGATTCAAGAGGCATGAGTTTTATAAGTATCCTCTCCCGTATTTCCTTTTCTATGTGCAAAGCATAAGAGCCTAGTGTGGAAATTTTGTCACTCGGTTCTTTGGGTATTTTGTTAGCAAACTCAACTGGTACATATTTTAGGTTGACCATAGTCCTGATTATTGCATCTTCTATTTTATTTTTGTCCTCGGGCTCTAGTTTTACCCATTGTCTAATTTTCCTATCAATCATGGTACTTGTTGTAGCAATTGAATTAGTAGTCTCATCAATTGTTCTAGGGGTTAAGATTTTCTTTTCTACTTCAGGCTCATCCTATTTTGAATCTTCAATATCAGCTTTGGTTCTGACCAGTCTTCTCCTCCTTTTAGTAGGTGTTTGCTTCTCTGTTTGTTGCTTCCTCTTATAGGTCCTCACTTGACCTTCCTTGAGATGTGTAGTATCTTTCTTTGCAGTTTGTCTCCTTGTCCTTTGATCTTCTATGGTCCTTGGTTTCTTGGTTGGAGGTGGAGGCACATAAGACTCTATGGATTTAGAATCTATTGCTTGCTCATCTTGGTCTTCACTGATGGCACCCTATTCCTCGGTTTCCTTTGTTTTTTCTTTCTCCTCCTCATTTACCAATAGCATCTTCTCAAGATTCTTTACCATCTTGTTTTTCTTGTTGACAATCTTCTTTATGACTAGGCCTATTTTTATTTTATACTTTTCCTCTTCATATGTTCCAAATCTTGTTTGCGTACTGTCAAGTGGTTCATTCAATAGTGCATCAATTGCATTTGTTGCTTGATTTATGTTTATCTCATAGTCAAGAGGTGGTAACCAGGCTATTCTTGGTACAACTGGTTTAATGTGAGTAAAATCTGAATCCACCATAAATCATATCTCATCCCTATGCTTTTCAATTAATTGTTCAGGGATCCTTACTCTCTCCATCATATTTTCCTTAAAATCAAGGAAGTATTTAGTCATTACTGAATCAAAGTTGTCACGTAGTGACTTGATAAGGTCACTTATGTGCAATGTGATTGGCTTGGTAATGTCCCACTTTACTTTTCCAACTGAAGGAATTTATTCTTGAAAATAAAAGAATATACACATTACAAGCGAGCCAAACTTACATGTGTTTGTCTTGGCAGACCTGATTGTTTTCATATTCTCATCAAGTTGCTTCAGTAGGATCTCACATAGATCCATCTGCATTCCTTTTGTGACAATCTTGTAAGTTGTGCTTACTACTATTGATGCTATGTTGTTTATCCTACTAGCTTGAAATATTTTGTAACCTATCACACATGCACCGAACCTCAGTTCCTCGTTGGTGATGGTGTTCACCTTAAGTCCTTAGTAATCCCATACAGCATTGGTGAGTTTTTCAAATTTTGGTCGAGAGGGATGCTCGTGTGCCTTTGGTTTGTCGGTTATAGGGTAACCTATTACAACATGTAATACATCCTTTGTAATCTACTTGGTTTCATCCAACCATAGCTTTTGATCGTGCATTATTCTTAGTACCAACCTTATCCAGTCAGATTTTGAAACCCTTGAAAAATATAGGGAATTTTTTATTCCTTTTACTTACAAGTGCTTGTGTTCTTCCTTTAGGTTCCCTTTTTCATCACATAGCTTCCTATAAGCTTGATCTATATCCAAATCACCAATCTCAGTGATCTTGCAGTAAATATATGATCTAACGTCTTCTATCAACAAAACCCAAGGTGAAATTTTTGAAAATGTGCCAGACTCATCGGATTGCGAGGCAATTTCTAGGAATATCTTGTATTTTGGTTCCACACAAGTTCTATTCTTGATCAACTTAACGACATTCTTCTTTTCACTCTTCAATTTGGTTGTTCTTGAAGTTGTTGTCATTGTTTTGAAATTAGGGCTTTTTTTTAAATAATAACAGAGTTCTTTGGTATGATTGGTACTTACTTCAATCTCTGTAACTTGTGAGTGATCTGTTTGGAGTTTGTTGGATTGAGTTGAGGATGCTTTTCTAACTTCTCTCTTTTTTCTTTGTTTTTGCTCTTCTCTTTTTGCTTAATTTGCGTGTGAAAAATGAAGTTCTTCCATCGAGTATTTATAGACTTTTTCCCTAAGTCTGTTATAAATGCTCAACAACTCGTCAGTTCATGAAGACGGAGTTCATCAGGTAAACTCTCAAATAACATTTTCATTGTTGACAAGATGCTCGAGATAGCTATTAAAATTGTTTCTTTCACCGACAGATCTCAGTGTAGTGTCAAGACAACATTGTAACATTTCTTCCTTACCGACAGGTGTCAGGTTACATTAGTGACTTAGCCTTTTTATGTGTTGACCGACGATTCTTGGCAAGTGTAGAAAGCTCATCCTTTTATGTTCACCAATTATTTTTGGTATGTGTTTACCAGTGAGGTTGTTTTCTCAGAATTGTAATAAGTAACATAATATGCATCTTTATTCATGCATATTTTGACTATCCATTAATTTGTATAATCGAACTGATGCAAAATATGACTTGGTGTAGTGCAGTTCCATACTTGTTCACCTTTTAGGCGGGGGTGGTGATGTCACCAGATCCATGGTATGAGGTGTCACCTACAGCATTGCTTGGTCCATCTTCCTCAATGGTTGAAGCTTTCCTCCACATTTGCTTTCTCATTTTCTTGATGTCTTGAATGGTGTTACCATTTGCAAAAGTGGTGGTTTCTGTTATTTGGTCTCTACAGTCCTTCTTTAGATGTCCAACCTTATGATATTGTAAGCATGCCATTCCAGGGTTGGTCCAGCCTCTAGACCTTTTGGTCTATTTTCTCATGTAGTTTGTAGCAATGTGACCATATCTACCACATGATGTGCAATTTATCCATGTATTGTAATCCCAAACATATGAATTACCGACTCTACTCGGTTTATATGTATTTTCTTTATTTTTGGGTTTCCATGCTTCAATTTTCTTCTTCCTGCATTCAAGAGATGTGTGCCCATGCATTTTGCAGGTGGGACAATACTTGTCCATATAGGTTTCCTTCTTTGGTTCTTTCACCTTTGATTTACATTCATATGCTTTATGTCCTTTCTTACTACAATTATAACAATGTCCCATGAATGTAAATGTGGATTTAGGAATACCTTTTTCTTTGCTCCGGCAAACATTTGAGGTGTGGCCTTTCTTTCCACAATGATTTCATGTCAACTTCCTTGGTCTAGGATTGATGTAGTCATATTTTGGATTAGCTTCATTTGATGAGTCTCCATGCTCAGTGTATCCTAGTCCACTGTTGGTGTTGGGTCTTCTTTGTGCATTCAAGAATTCATCCATCCTTTTTGTACTCTCTTCAGCTCTCTTAATCATGTCATTATGTTGTTGTTGAATTCTAACCTCATGATTTAGTTTTTCATTCTCTTCTCTTAGTTCACTGATAATCTATATTCTTTCAATGAGTTCCATAGTCAATCTATTTGCTTCTTGACTCATAAGAATAATCTGATTTGTAACCTCATAGTGATTCTTTGTAAGTATTTGTATCTCAGACTCCTTTTCTTGTAGCTTTTCTATGATCTTTCTTCTATCATCAGTAGCTAGTGTTCTTTCTTTTTCATCTTGTCTTATATTGTTCATGAAATCAATCATCCTTACCATCTGTGTATCTTGACCGATTTGTAGATATTTGACTTGTCCAGCCAGATGTAGATTGATTTTAGTTAGGCTTGTGATGCTCTCTTCTAATGTATCTAATTCTTTTCTTGTATTTGATCTTGAAGACTCAAAGAAATTCAAAATCTCTTCCTCATGATAATATGTCTCATTACTATGAGATGCCATATTCTTTCTTTCATCCAAGAATTGTCTCATGTTGATTCTAGCTTCTTTATACTGTTCATAGAACATCTAAATTTCAAGATTTTTATTCTCAATATTTTTATCAAGTTTGTACTTCTCCATTTTATGATCTTTTCTCTTAAGCCTTTAAGCTTTCCAAGAAGAGACTCAGCGCTGATACTAATTGTTGGGATTAATGGGAAGTAGTACTGAGAGGGGAGGGGTGAATCAGTACCTCTAAAAATTTTAACACTTTTCACCTTTCTTCATTAGCAATCAATATTTATTGTATTACCAACCAAATCTAATGTTCTTTCTTATCCATGTAGTATTAATTCATAAACTTAATTGTATGAAATATTCATTGAAACATTCATGAGAGTAATAGACACATAACACAAGATATGATATCACAGAAAACTCTTGTTAGAAAGTAAAAACTGCGGTGGCGATGGCACCCACAAAACTTCACTATCTCCAAAATGGAAGGGAGCCAGTTACGGCTTACAATTTGATCACTTCTAATGATGTACCTTGTTTTGAGTATTAATGTGGAGACCTATTAGGATCTACTATGTTAAGATATTTAGCAACAGTGATGTAGTGTGCACTCGGTTAAGAGATTTACAATAGGATTTTTAAATCCACCTTCCTTGAAAGGATTTATTAAGTGTACCCCACTTGTTAAAATGTGTACAATTTGTATGATCTGACTGTATGCAATCTATAATTGCTAGATAAAAATACATTAAATCTTACAGTATATGAATATCACCTATAGTGATTGATTAATACCTTTTCCTTCTTGTCGATAGCCTTGGTTCTTGTTCTTGAAAAACTGATTTGATCTTTGTCTGTGCTTCTACATGTATTATCTTGTCTAACACTTAGATGCTCTCAGTGGCTACAATCATCATCGAACAACATTTTCACAATTGATTGAGCATCTATTTATACAAGTTCTTTGACCTATTTTAGAATCACTCATTACAATGTTAACTCTAGATCCAAGGTATACAACTTGACCTTGATCCTTTAGTTTACATATTTTAAATCAGTTAAACTAATAAAAAAAAAAATAATTACATTTCTTTTCCCTCACATAATGGATTTAAATCAAATCAAGAAGCTAAATATAAAACTTTAGTGATTTATCTAACGTGGAAAGTCAGATCCACTTTTTTGCAGGATGTAACTGACTCTCGGTATCTGATCGTCGGTGTGAACTAAAATTTTGTCAGTGTTCCTTCTTTGAACTGATCATCAGGTTCCCTTGATCTGTCGGGTTCCACTCTTTACTATCTCATCAAGTTGTACTATTGGTTACTTGTCGGGTTCCTTTGTCTTTTTGTTCATCGGGTAACAATGAATAGTGTTGCGTCAGGATGCTTAGTACTTAACAATATCAATAACCTTGTTGTCGGGTAGTGTTGTGCCCTATCTATCAATGTAGTATAAACCAATGGTGTTTATCATGTTTTTCCTTGCATATACTAATGGAAAAATATAATGTCTTCAATCTCCCCCTTTGACATTATTATCAAAAACTGATATGTGCAAAATACTAAAGGGTTTAGTATGTACACCATATGTATATACACACTATCAGGAATAGTAGGCCTAATCTTAGTTTCAATGGTAGAAATCCCAATCAAATTTATATCATCATTTTTAATGGCTACACTTGCTAGGAAATCAGCCATAATGTTCTTGGATCTTTCTACCTATTCAATTGAGAAAGCATCAAAAAATTCTATCTTATCCCAAACTGCATTCTTGTCTAATTTTAATCTATCATTTTTAACAACATACATGGATCTAATTTGGGAAATTGCTAACTCTGAGTCCCCAAATACTCTTAAAAACTTTATCCCATGTTTTAGCTCAACCTCTAATCCTAATAACAATGCCTCTAATTCTACAGTGTTATTTATATATTGGAAAGCTGACTGGAAAGAATACTTAAAAGTTGTACCTAATGGGGAAATAAAAACTACGCGAGCTCTAGATCCTTCCTTGGATCATGCACTATCAAAGTGCATTTTCCATATCCCATCATGATGTTATTTCAAATCATCCACCATTGGATCATTATCTTTTCATTGGGGTTGTATCCGTTTAACTCTAAAATTTTCCATGTCCACATCCATAAAACAATTCAGCACCTTTGGATCCCTCCTCTCAATTATCACTGGAGCACTTGGCTCTCTATATAACTTAACATCACTCCCATTGATAGGGATAGTAGCATAAGATATTTCCAACTGTAGATGTCCCCCAACATTTTTTTCGCATTGTCTAGATAACAACATACCATAATGAGGTTGTGTATCAACCACAACAACATCCATCTTGAAAGTAACCTCAGGAAAAGCAGCATTCTTGACCTCAATACCCTTTAAGATTCCCACCAAAAATACCTCTCTATTATCCATATCAAAACATCTTCCAAAAGATGTATCAACCCTTAAGCCCAATTCCTTCATAACACCATAAGGCATTACATTTGTTGCAACACCTAAATCTATCATACAATTTCTTATTAATCGGTCATTCACCAACAAATTCATATAAAAAGGGTTTACCTGAGAAGGCTCTTAAGTAATAATGTTACCAACATAAATCTTAGGAGCTTTCTGCTCCTCATCATTTCCCATTTTCTTCATGGTCTTTGTAACAGGAACAACATCATTATGTATACTTGTAAGTAAAGAAAAGGCAACCTCTCTATGTTCCTTTATCTTCAATATTTCCATGAAAGGTACTCACACTTTCATTTGAGACAATGTATGATTTCTCTCAAAAGATGGAAAACTAAGGACATCCTCACTAGAAGGATTACCCTTGTTCTTCTTATATTTCCCTATTTTCTGATCAGTAATGGGGGTACTCCTACTTGGATCCAAAATATTATCTTTATTTTGAATTAAGGCTTTAGGTGAACTTTCTTTTATAAACAATGAACTAGGTTTTCCCTGATCCTTATCTAATTTCCTATTTCTTAAATTGTAGGTGCTCCTAGCTTGAGAAATTGCATCAATAGTAAGAGATCTCACTTATTCATCACAAGGTCTTCTTGATTAAACATGTACATCCTTTGCATTAGCAACATTGATATTACGATGCATAATATCATATGGTTCATCACTTTCTTGTTTAGCATATGTCATGAAGATATTTATTTGAGGGACCTCCCCTTGATCACTTTGTTCCTCCTCATTTTTAGTTGATCCTACTAGAGCTTGTGCAACCGCACATTCTAAAGGAGAATATGGCATATTGCAGGACACACACCAAAAAAAATTCTCCACATTGTTTGAATTATTCCTTCTCAATGGGTTAGGAGTTTCTCTATTGTTTGCACCACTTGGTCCTTCTAGTAAAGGCTTACCATCCCTCCAATTTTTCTTATATGGCATGTCCTACAACCTATAAGGCTTATTAGATCTCTGAAAACTTTGACTACTCTGAAATATCCTTTCATTCTTGTCCACCTTAGCACTAAGGTCTTTGATTGCACTAACTAGTTTGTCAAATGTATCAAATTTATCTTCTTCCTTGGGAAATCTATTAGGTAGAACCTTAGGATCTTTCCATAATCTACCATCATCTCCCTTCCCAAGTTTTCCTGAAGCCCTTCTATTACTTTATATATTAACTTCCATCTTTTAATCATCCCTCAAAGTACTAGGATTTTTATCTCTTACAAGATAGGCAATCTTTCCATCTAGTGCATTGCAATATGCAGTAAGACACACATTTTCATCTAACCTCATAACTTGGAAAATTCTATGTATAGCTTTCTAAAATATGATATTGAATTCAGTTACATTCTCATTTTGAAATTTCTCGATGTTATTAAACTATTTCAGCATAAAAATGGAATTCACCTTGTCACCATATTGTTCTTTGAAACATTTTCAAATTCATCCTATGAACTAATACTGTCATCAGCTAAGCCACGGTACCAATCTTTGGCATCTTCAATTAAGGATTGCACAAAATTTTTTATGGCAACATACTCATTCTCTATTTCATAATCATTCATCTTATCAGAGAAAGCCTTTAGATTCTCTTCACCAGTTATTACATTATTTCCACTAAACTTATGGATTCTATCCCTTATTTCTTTTGGAAAGATATTTGGTTGGCCTAGAATACCATAAAAAAACAATTTCTTATATATCTCCAAATGCATGGGTCTTCTATGAAAACCAACCCCAATATCTTGACCACTTGTACCAACACCCTAGTTTTTATTTGCAGTACCCTAAAATGAACTATATCCCAAGATAGTAGTACTAACATTCATTTTCTTCATCTTAGGACCTAATCCAATGCTACTTTGAGCATTAATAGTAGTACTATTAAATGCTTTAAGTTTTTTAGTAGACTACAAAAAGGCAATCTTCTTTCTTATTTCTACAGCATCAGCATCCAACTCTTCTTTTTCTAACTATTTAGTAATATCATCTTTTATTCTCCTATCTCTTTCTAGCTCAATGTCAATCAATGTCATACCCTAAGATACCTTTATTGTATCATTAGGTTCATTAATCTTTATACTTGTAACCTTATGTTGAACTTTGTCTAAGACAGGGTTACTTGTATAAACTAAAGGAGGGTCTTGCAAGGAAGTCTGAGCCTTTGAAGACCTTTCATTTTTCCAATCAATAATTTGTTTGATAACTGGCTCTTGTTCCTCATTATTTTTCGTTCAATAACTTTCCCTCTCCCTACATTCTTTCTTCAAGGCATCCACATCACCAAAGATATCTTTATTCAAACCCATATAGCCTTGATTGGAGCCTTGATGCCCCAACCTAAGTTGAGCCACTCTTCTTTGCAAGTTCTCCCTCTCAACAATATCAGCCCTAACCTCATTTTATTTTTCGTTCTCCCTTTTCTGCCTTAAAACCATTAATTCCTATATTTCTCTTTGTAAGGCAACTATATCTCCAAAAACTTCATCAGGGTCAGGTAATGTAATATCAAAACTTGTAGAATCCTCCAGGTTTATGAGATCTGATTCCACTTTTTTATATCTTGGTCATCAAGATCATCTTGCAAAAAATGGTTATTCCTTATATTTTGGAAAGAATTATCCAAATTTGAAGCATTTCTAGGTCTAAAATCTTTATTAATTTTCTTTTCACTATCCATTCTATATTGAACCTGAGTTACAACCTTTTGCTGAGATACATCCTCTTGGATGGGGAGTATCAAAGATGTTATTACATAATCCTAAGTAATCTGATTTAGTACTTATATAAGAAGAAGTAATCCCTTCTGGGACAGGACCCAAGGGCTATCCCATAACTAAAGCCTTCGGCCTCCCAGAATCTGCACTAATAGACTCTGTCCTTTTTGACCAATTTATTCTAGCAAGCTCTGGGAGTCCACCCTCCAATTCAACCTCTAGATTTTCCTTCATATATGCTCTATTGTTTCTCATGTTGTTTATATCTTGAACAAACAAGACATAAAACAAAATTTTGATTTCAAATAAAACACTAGCCAACCAAACTCGGAGTCGCCACCACAACCAACTTGGGGAATTTAAAAATTGTAACTTGACCCTTAAATTTTGAAAATATTAAAGGAAACTATGAAAAGAACTTATCTCTTAGTTTCCCCAGCAGAGTCACCAATTTTGTTGGTGACTCGGATGGGATAAATCCATCAAAAATTTTGATTTGATTTATTTATACCAAATTTTCTCTAATAAGGTCTATAAT
Source organism: Thuja plicata (assembly GCA_018584345.1). Taxonomy (NCBI): domain Eukaryota; kingdom Viridiplantae; phylum Streptophyta; class Pinopsida; order Cupressales; family Cupressaceae; genus Thuja; species Thuja plicata. Next base: position 2,542,889 of record MU223727.1, on the reverse strand, counting down.
ACCTTTTGTTCTATGTCCTCAGTGGAGTCGCCAATTCTATTGGTTCCTTCTCTTGTTGATTCCTTGTATACCTATGGCTCAATTATATTCCTCTATAGGCCCAAACACTATTTCAAGAAGGAAACAAAACAATGTTCAAAAAAGTCCTTGAACCTTCTACACTTTGAGCTCCACAGACTCAGGTGGGTATTACCTATCTTCTGCCTTCAATATTCAATAGTGTCACTAACTGACAGGCATAGTGAATACAACATAAAACATGTAAGTGATGAAATATTTTATAAATATTGATGAGAACCACACATTCTAACATACTAGACTAGTGCCCTATTCAATGGGTATGGAGTCACTTTAAATGAAAAGATCTTTAACAACAAGATACATCAAATGTAAAACTTGCAAATGACCTTTGAACTTGACTATGCCTTACATACACAATTCACCCTCTTGGAAGCAAATGTAATCATCCAATTCATTGCAGTTCTTTACTCATTGAAACTAATCTAAGGAAATTAATTCTCTCCTTGAAAGAAACCCTAAACTAGTTAGACCCTCTGCCTTATAGAGTGATGGATTGAGATGTCCTTAACAACCAATCGAAATGAATACAAGAACTGGAAAAAGACATTACTCATTAAGATCAGAAAAATAATAGGAAGTTACAGACATATGTTATGCTAAAACATCTGAAATATTTAAAAGTAGTCCAAGAAACCACTGATAGTCTTAATCAAATATGCAGAGCTGACAAGCCTTTTGTGGAATAAAAATCCAATCCTTACAAATGAATTAAAAAATCTAATTATAGAAATTGGTCACCACAAGTTTGGACCACCTTAGGGAAAAAAATAAACCCTAAAACACAACCACCAAAACTTGGGAACCAAGCCAACATTAATGTAGAATAGACAGGGAAGCGACTAAAGGTTACAAAATATATGCAATTCTAACTAGAACCCTAATTCACCACCATTCAATAATTAGCAAGCCTCAGTCATAAAAAATCTATCCCTTCAGCACCCTACGGCCACATAAATGTGAACCAAATGATTAGATCGATCCAACTACTTTTTTGCAACCCGAGAGAGCACCGGCATGCCAAAAAAACTTGTGAAACATTTAAATATTCAAATATCTGGCATTAATGGTCACACCTGGCACAAAAAATAACCATCAACGACCCAGATCAAATCTCAAATCCATGTTTAAAACATATTTGTCGATCTCCTCCTTAAGGTGAAAACACTTAATGCATTTTGACCTTTTCTCATCAAAGTGGACACGCATCACCCATGCATGATTCCTTAATCAATATCTTTCATGCATCTCTTGATCAAGGCACCATGCCTACCATCTGATCAAAACAAACCTGCCTGACGCTTTACCTTTCCAAATTTTTGGACCCACGATCTCAGATGCAATGTGTCAATCAGGTGCAATGGCTTAATGATTATCCTTCAAGAGAATTTTCTTCCAGGCATCACGTTGGTCATCCGATCAAAAGTGATCTGACATAAATTTAATTCTCTTTTAGCTCTTACCAAGCCTCGCCACTATCCATGTGTCCCACAGGCGTGATTCCTTGAAGGATATCCTCCCTATAGCTTTTGATTAAGGCACAATGCCTATCATCAGATTAAATATGATCTTTCAAAAATTTCACTTCCTGTCAGGTTTGAACATGTCATGCCCACGATATCAGAATGGACAGGTGTCAATAGAGCATGATGCCTTGATGACTAAACTATGTGCAAGATCTGATCAAGGAAAAATTCCCGTTGTTACATCTATTTTAATCTAACCATGATCTACCTAGATGAATATTTACAAACCACAGGCCCCACTTCTCAGAAAGGACACATGTTCATCAGGCGCAATGCCTCAATGAATTACATCATCTCATCTTTTCTTCAAGCTCTTGCACCTATCGTTTGATCAAAAAGGATCTGCGTGAACTTTATTTTAACTTTAACCCCAGTCTATCCCTGCCATAGATATGTGTCTTTCAGGTGCAATACCTTAAAGATTATTCAACGATCATCTTTCCATTGAGGCAATGCGCCAGCCATTGGATCAAAATGAAGATGCTCAACATATGCATTAAATAAAACCCGCAAGGACTTAGGAATTAGAAAAAAAATAAAACATAGGATCTGCTAGGTCTCAAGAATTACAAAAAAAAGGGCTCTGACCATGGTAACTTAAGACACATGCCTTAAGAAGAATTAAGTGGTTCAAAAAGGTAACACATAAACATAACATATTTTGAGAGTCTTAGGGTATAACCATCATGGATGAACAACTAGAGTTTAGGAACACGGCTCAAACTTAGCGGAAAAAGGCAGGAAAAAGCACCAAGGAAATCAAAAAATTTCAGTCCTAACACCAAGCTCAATTGAAATGTTGTTCAGCTTCTTGGTCATCTCTTGTTCAATAGATGCCTCTTTCTCCTTGATCTCCTTAAGTAATTTTGAAATGGAAAACAATTGCTGAAATAACAAAAGAATATCAGACAACTTGTTCGCTATATCAGTACATGCTTTAGAAAGAGATACCTTGTCTAGTGCAATACTCTTCAAAATATTTTCGGTCAGTTTGAGTTCCATTCTTTTCTAATGAACTTTCATCATGTAGTCGGTTGTGTCTTTGTTCAATTCTCACCCTTGTTGAATTAGATTTTCCACTTGATTAAGAAGACTTGCCTCCTCATTTATAGTAGCATCTAACACAATCTCCTGTAATACTTCTTTGACATTTTCAAATACAGTGTTTTCTTTCTTCTTCTGAAATGATTTATTTTTATTGCCTTAAGTCTCACAAATTTTCATACTCTTTCATTTTTTTAGGGTCCATAGTAGATAGGTCTACATAAGGTAATATGATTGGTTGGCTCATATCTACATGTTTCCTCTTCTTTGATTTTTTTTCTTTTTTATCATACTATCACTAGTAGAAAATTTTGAGGAAGGGGACACCCTTCGTGCATCGGATGTGGTCTCTATAGCATCAAATACACTTTCATCTTTCTTGTCTGTACCTTTAGTTATTGGTGGCTCTTCTTTCTTTTCTTCTTGTTTCTCTTTGGTTTTCTCTTCTATATTTTCCTCTATCTTATGTTATGTTTTATCCTCTTCCTTCTATTCTATCTTTTCCTTTTCCTTCTATTTTGCATGTCTGTCCTCTATCTTTTCCTTTTCTTGATCCTTGAGAAGTTCATTGACTTGCTCTTGTTATACTATGGTTTCCTCGGTAGAAGGTTCCTTAGTGTTCTATTCTATGTTGGACTCGGTAGCCTTAGACTCCCCTATTTCTCCTTGTTATTTTTCTTTAGGAGGTTTGGTACCTTTCTCTTTATTATTGGTTGCAATATTAGACATTCCAATATCAAAATCAAAATACTCATTGACTTATTATAGAACTTCCTCCAATAGTGTTGCATCAAAAAATCAACAGTATCCATTTTTCAGTCTCTGTAATGTCTTCAATAAATATTTCATCTTTATCGAATGTAAGATCAATAAGATTTTCCTTACCTTTCTCTTTGGTGTCTTGATCTTTTCCTATCTCGTCTTCCATGTATACAGAAATAATTTTTCTCCATTGGGCATCAGTCTCATTTTGTACTCTCTCTAACTCTCCAAGCATGATCCTTAAAGATCTATTTTTAATAAAAAAAATGGTTAGAGAATTTATTCATTTTCTCATCAATCTCAGTTATAAACATAGTGGAATGAGATAAAATTAGGGATCTGTCCCTTATTTTCTTCTCAATGTTCAATGCATACTTCCATTTAGTATCAATTTTATTATACAGTTCAGTAGGTAGTTGGTTAACAATTTCAATCGATGTGAGCTTGAACTTGTACAAAGTGAAAAAAAAAACTGCCTCTTCTATCTTGGTTTTATCTTCTTCACTATGGTTGTTATACTTCATATATTCAACTCATATATTCAACTCCTGAAACTCCTCCATTCTTCTTAAGTAACTCAAGTGACTCATCTAGAGTCATTTGCAATCAACCTGAGCTTATATTCTTATGCTTTCTTAGATCTTTAGTGCCGGTTTCACTGTCTTCATCTAACTTTAGTTTTCTCCTTGTCTAATTGTAGTTTTCTTACTTATCACATATGTTTTACCTTTTGGTTCTACTTCTTATGATTTACTTTTTACTCTCGGTGTAGATTTGGACCTTGTGTTTGGTCTACCAGTTTTAGTATTCAATGAGGCCTTCATTGCTAGTGGCTTCTTCCCTTTTTTGTCAGAGGGTCCAGCCTCATCTGCTTCTTCACCAACTCTAAGATCCTTTGACAATTTCTCAATTATTATATATGTCCTCCTTTGGTCTTTAGTTATTAAGATGCCTTGTTTTATCGTCTCTTAAACCTCTTTATAAGTACCATATCTCTTGACTCTTTTGTTAACATGCTTAGCTAAGAGAGTTTCTATTTTTTGAGATACAATGTCTGTATCCATATCGTATCCCATAGGCTGTATCCAGATACTCCTTGGCTCAACTTCCTTGATAATGTATGTGTCAGTGTCCACTTCAAAACAAATAGTGTCATGGTATTTCTTAACCAATTGGGGTGATATCCTAAACTTGTTATGCATCTTAGCTTGAAAATTGAAAAATTAATAATTCATTATCATGTCAAGATTATCTCCTAGGCACAGGATGTAATTATTTATTTGATATATGATAGGCTTCTCAGTGGTCCATGTAACATCAGTAATAGATGGGAAGAAAATCATAAAATAGAAAAATATGCAAACCAGTAGCGATCCAAACTTTAAAGTGTTTGCCTTTTCTTTCCTTATATGGTATTCATATGATCTCCTAATTGCTTCAACAAAATCTCTCAAATATCTATCTGCATGTTCTTCTTCACAATCTTGTGCGCCAAATCTATAGCTCCACATTTTACACTGTCAACTCTTGAAGATTGAAACACTCGGTAGGATGTGAAATTACATGCAAATTTCAGCTCGGGCTATCCAATTTTGACTTGGTCAATCCACTCAATTTATCTTTCTCAATTTTCCTTATATCGTTTGGCTTATCTCCAATCGGTAACCAGTTACAATGTGTGAAACATGTTTTGTTATCTTCACTGATTGGTCAAGCCACATGAATTGGTCATGAACTTGGCTGAGGATCATTCTTATCCACTATTTTTAAATACTTTCAGAATATGCAAGGCATGAGTCAAAACTTTTGACTCCAGATCAATATAGTCATCCTTCAACTTTTTGTTTGCACTCAATTTTTGAAATGACGCATCTATCTCAGATTTGCATATATCTTCAACTTTACAATGGATAAATAATCCCACATATTTGATCTATATAACCCTCAATGGAATTGATTTTAGTGCTCCCATCTTATCAAGTTTTTTTGCTATCGTTTGAGGTATCTTATACTTAGGGTTCACGGGTTTAGCATTCTCCAAAACAATTGGATTCTTAAGCTTAGGAGTCATTCTTTCCAATTTCTCTACTAGATTCACTTAGGGCTTCACGTTTCTTATCTTGGTTGCAAAAAAAAACTAGGGCAATGCTAATTGATATTCAAATGCATTCAAGTGATCTTACAATAGATTGAAATAGTTTAGGAATACCTTGTCAATCGCTCAAATTTTCTTGAGGGCTCAATTTTGGAACTTTTCTCACAATACTCTAGAAAGTCATAAGTGACAATAATATATGATGTGGTATATTTATAGGTTTTTCTAGGTTTAGGGTTTCTAATGGTCATAAAATAACAATTAATGCTCCACTGACCTACCTTACCAATTACCTTTACTATTTCCTTTAACCGAATGATATAACATTATAATTCCTTTCACCGAATGAATATAGAATATAAAATCAACAAAATGTATCCAAATGCATCTAAGTATGCTAATATGGATCTCTACACATATACTTGGATCTGATTTAACATTTAAAGATTTTCTTTGCAATTCCTATACATACCTTATTACTTGATTAGGTAGAGTCGGTTGCACCCAATCCAGAGGATGTGGTGCTTTCAACTGTCCCAAATGATGTTCCATCATCCATATTCTTTCTTTTCCATTCCCTATTCATATGATCTCTCATCTCTTCAACATTTACTTTCAATTTCTTAGATGTTTCTTCCTTGGCAGGATCTTTTCCTCGGTATGTGTAGTCTTTGGCAAGGTGAACTAGCTTGTGACAATGGAAACATGTCATTCCAGGGCTCCTCCAAGATCTCCTATTGTTACTGCCTTGTAGTAGCATGCATTTTGCAGCAATATGTCCATACCTTCCATAGACTAATTATGATATCATTGTATTGTAGTCCCATGGTATAGATGTACTCTGTTGGTTACAATGCATGCTCTGTCAATTTTGTACCCATTTTTCATTTCTCCTTGGTGATCTGCATTATTCAGATTTATACCATACTTGTTGCAAGTACTATAGTAGCCATCAATCTTTGGATTCCTTATGTTGTTTAGAGTTCTTGATTTGCATTCAAATACTCTATGCCCATACTTATTGCAGTCATAACAATGTCCATAAAACCTAGGTGAACTCGGTGACTCACCCCTTTTTCTTCTACATACATTTGCAGTATGTCCAAGTTTCCCATAGTGATGGCAACTAGGCTTGTTTGACTTCAGTGTGGAAAAAGTATCTTGTTTGTCTACATGATTTGAGGATTCTCCTTTCTTAGTTGTGCTCTCACTATTGACTCCAAGTCCACTTTTGTCTCTCAGTTATCTCTGACCTTTAATATGTGTATATAATGATCTCAGTGCTTCTTCATTTCTCTTTAGTACCTCATTGGATTATTTTTCAGATTTCAGTCCACTGTCCAATCTTTCAACTTCACACTTTAGTTCTTGATTCTCATAATCTTTCTCATCTATTCTAGTCTTAGACTATCTTTTACCTTCTTTAGCTATTTTCAATACATCTCCAACTTCTCCCTTAGATTCAAGTATCTCATTCATCCTTATTCCTTTTGCTTCTTGATCTTTCTTTGCTGAGTTCATTTTCTTGGTGAGTGTCTTGTTCTTTTCCATGAGTTTTTTAATGATTGATTCAAAATCATTTAGAATACCTTTAGATGTAGTATCAAGAGTGTCAACCTGTTCTTGTGTGGATTTTAGTTCACTACATAACTGCTTCCTCTCTCTCAAGGAATTTTTTAACTTTCTTTTCAAATCTTCAATCACCTCCTATGCATTGTCTAACTCAAACTCATGACTCTCAATTTTCTTAGATTTCTTGTACCTTTCCAGAGCCATGATCTTCACTCTTAGGTGGTTAAACCCCTTTCTCAAGAGACAAGCTCTGATACCAATTGTTGGAATAAATTAGGAAAGTTAAGTACTAGGAAAGTTAAGTACTCAGAGGGGAGGGGTGAATCAATACCTTTAAAAACTTTTATCCTTAGAATGTTGATCATTTTCTGAGTTTAATAAATTTAATAACATGAACATAAAGTAAATAAATCTAATCATGAAATAGGCAAGACATAACACAAAGATTTTTGGTTATGCAAAAATCCTTTGTTAGAGGAAAAAATTGCTGTGGGGTTGACACCCACAATCCTTCACTACTAGAATAAAAAGGTTGCTCGGTTAGAGCTATAATTTAGCTACTTCTGATAGATTACCCTGTTAGGAGTATTATTCTTGGTTAGGAGTAAAAAATACTTATTCTACCTTGTTAAAGGATTTTAAAATCTCTAATCTAAGAGATGTACCCGATTGAAGGATTTACAAAATATAAATACCTATTAGGGCCTACCCACAAATGGGATTTGTACTTCTCTAATAACAAAACAATTCAATGCAAAATGTCTGATAGAAATGCATCAATCAAATGTTGTTTAGACTCATTTTTCTCTATAAATATGTAACCTTCTTCTGCACTTGGTAGCTTAGTATCATAAGCTCTTCTTCATTTTGCATACTTATCCTTTTCTTCTCTTTGTGACAACTTCATCAACTCTTCAAATTCAATACCAACAATAACAACATAACCATCAATCTCATCTCCTTGCTCATTCTTCAAATTGATCTCTTATACAATTTTTGGTTGGTTAACTATGACTAAGGCAGTTCACCAGATCTAGGGAAACCTGAATCAACAATAGAGATTAAGTGGTTAAACTTTAGTTACATCTCCATGATGACAAGTAACTGATTGAATGTTTGATAATGTTAAGTTGAAGATAATGCAAGGCATTAAATAAGTTAATGGTTTGTATTGTCATTGATGTCAACTAGATATCATCTGAATGATCATGTACATAATGCCAAAGACTTTAGAGAATCAATGGAACAAAGGTTATGCTTTCAGCAATGCATAAAATTCAAGTATTCACTAAGTGACAGATAACACCAACGGAGTGCGCACCATTGGTAAAGGCAAAGAAGATAAGTCACAGTGATACCCGATGAGCAAAAGATAGTATTGAATGATGAAGAAAAACCACAGGATGCCCGACGAGATAAAACAAAGTTTCCCAACAAGTAAAAATCCAATGATGCCCGACGGACAGAGATCCCAAAGCTAACTGGAGTCACGCCGATGGAACTGTCAGTTGTCACCGACGACTAACTACAGAGTTAACCGACAAAATAGAGAGTTCAAAAAATGACAAAATATCTAGCTGGCAAGAGCTAAAGATAGACTTAACTGGTTGTTTTCTTTGTTTTATTCGACTAGAGTTAAGTGATTGATTTAAAGAAGATTTGTATAGTTGGAAAGAAGATAACTATGAGATAAATCAGGAGTTATGCTTTAAATTAAATTGGCTGGATTATTTTTAACACCAAGAATCAAGAAAAAGTGAATATCATGTCTATATAAGAGACAAGATTAATTCATTTTTTGTATCACATGAAAAGGGGATTAAGGGGAGTGAATAGAAAGAGGATGCTGAAGAGAAACTAATGAAGAATAACTTCATAAAGTCCTGAGCAATCAAGCTGAAGGAGAGATAAAGAATTCTACAGACTCCGAAAAACAGTGAAGCACAACATCACAGAGTAGAAAGTGTGGAGCACAAAGAATTGAATTGATACATTGATCAGATATCTAATGTACTTAAATAGATCTGAAAAATATGCAATTCAAAGTTGCATTAGAAATAGGTCATAGTGTTTCAGTTTAACTATTGAAGCATCAATTCTCTTAATAGAGTAGGACTTAACAGTCTTCTATATATTGAGGTACATCCCAAGGAGTGCCAAAAAGGTTGATTCATGAAAGTAGCATTGGACTTGCCAAGTACCTATTGACAGTCTAAGAAGGAGGCTGATTCAAGGATGGTAGAAATAGATGCCTGATACTAAGTGACAACCTCTATGTATAAAATCCTCTAACAAGGTCACACTTAACAATGTATTTGTAACCTTTAACAAGGTTGGCTCCTAACAGGGCTCACTTCAGAAGAGTGAAAATTTGAGGTAACGGTCCCAGTGGTTTTTTCCCTTAACAGGGTTTCCACGTTAAAAAATCATGTGTTATGTGTGTATGATTCATTTCTTTATTGTTTTTTATCTGACATAGTTAACACTGGGTTGATTGGTATACTCTTCTTATTTATCGAGTTTTGGTAAATAGTTATACTGCTTATTGGTAATCAAGGAGAATAAGGAAAGACAAGGAAAACTGACAGACAGTTAAATCATTATAAGTATTTCATGGAATGCATCCTATAGGGACATAATAATATGAGGTTTATTTGATTGGTGGTTAATATTTGAAGGATAAATTTTTGAGGCCACTGATTCACCCCCTGCCCCTCTCAGTTATTACTAACAATTGGTATCAGAGCTTGTGTGCTTAGAGAGGAAGGTTTCACGACCTAAGTCAAGATCGCAAGATGAATAGATGAGATGTGCCCAAGCTGAACAAAGACAACTTTGCTTCATGGAAAAGAAGGATAAGACTCCACTTATCAGGTATTGGTAATGATATTACCCAATTCCTAGATACTGAATATGTGTTTCCTACAAGAGTATTGACAGTAGATCAATTGAGAGAGAAGCATGAACACAGCTGCATGGTGATAGAGCTTTCTTCCTCACTCTCTGATGCTGAATTTGAAGATGTGGGACAAACTGAAGCTTGTACATGGAGGTGATACAAATGTTCTAAGAGCTAAGGCAAAAAGCCTTAGAGGAAAATTTGACGATCTCAGAATGAAAGAAGGAGAAAACATCACATGGTACAGCACAAAAATAAAAGAAGTAGTCAATGCTATACAAGGAGTTGGAGGTATACTTGAAGAGGAGACAGTGGTAAGCAAAATCTTAAGAACCTTACTACCTATATATGCTATTAGAGCTTCTTCCATTCAAAAAATGAGAGCAGTAGCAAACAATACAGTTACTCTTGATAGTTTAATTGGTAGACTGATTTCATTTGAGATGAATAACTTTGATAATAGTGTCTTTTTTGGAAACATTGAGAGGGGGGGTGAATCAATGTTTGTCTATTTAATTAATTTTCAGCAACTTAAGCATAAATCAAACATACATGGAATGAAGCTTAACATAAGAACTCATAACACATGATATGATTACGGGGAAACCTTGATCAGAGGAAAACCCTAGTGGGAATTAGTACCCACAAATATTATACTAGGCATAATCAACCTGTTAAAGTTCCTTTGCCCTATTAGAAGCAGTCTTTACAATATGAGTACAATGACCTGGCTAAAGGTCTGACCCTTTTAGGAGTCTTTTACAAAACCCTGTTAAAGGTATATGGCTCACTGCCCAATAGGATGAAGGCTACAACCTTCTGAAAGTTGATATACACTATATCAAAAGTGAACTATTGTGATGACACTATTGTCTGATCAGTTTCATGTATGCGTGAATTCTCTTACTCTCTTAAAGAGCTATATCATATACTAATTTCATTATACTTCTCTTATGTATCTTCCTCTTACATAATAATCGACGCTTGTAACATATCTTTACATTACATACTTACATGTTCATATCTGAATAGGCGCAACCCAAAACAAAACTCTAGTCAGCCCTAAAAAAAAATACACAATGCTTCCAAACAAGTAGGCTCAAGTGTGTTTACTACAATGCTAATTACATTATTACAAACATATAACCAAAGGCGCTTAGCCATTACATTACAAAATAATTCACGCTGGTCAAAACACTAGTCGGCTTCCATGCTCTGTCTTCTGGACTGCTGGTCTACTAATCTACCTGTAACTTTTCTATACTGTTGTTCTATACTATGTGTGTCTGGATGTAGCATGTACATGTGTCATACAACATATATCTGAATGTGCATATGCTGACTCAATCTCTCATAGGTGCACTGATGTGCTGATCGCTGAGTATCTTTGTCTGCTATGTTTTCCCTAATCAGTCATTTTGTCTTTCATGACAGAAACTAAACATGACTTTGTTGCCATGATGACAACACAAAATTAGTCATGCATCCTCAGGAAGTCAACTTTCCAACAATCTCCCCCTTTTTCATTTATGGCAATAAAGGAATGTGGCCAAGTTACTCAAAATTACTTAACACAAAAAAATGACTGTATATCATAACATCTTATTTATATATACATATACTTCTCTGCATATACACATTCTATATTAATCCCCCTTTGAAATTAATGACAAAGGTGTACAAAAACTTTTAAGTCTTCTACATACTTACCCCATGTAAACTTCAGGGTACACAATCTGAAGAGATTGGATCTCTTTCTGCCAAAATACTTTCATAGCATCAACTATCTGAAGATGCGCGCATAGGGCATAGGTCAGTTTCTCCATTTTCATCAGATCCATGCAAGGACCTTGATCATATGTCACCATGGTGTCATCAATCTATTTGATGTTCTCATTAAGGACTACTAGAGATGGCGCAAGTGCATTTCTCAACTGGGTTTGTCTTATTC